>JAXQJP010000333.1:0-519874 GCA_037042015.1 Furcasterigmium sp. R96-07A1 | reverse complement strand
AATTAAATATTTTTAGTTTATAAAGAGATACTAAAGAATATTAGATAGCTTCTTTACTTAGTAGTTTTCCTAGTTAGTAATATACGCCCGCGTATACTTCTATAGTTTTAAATCTATTCTTAAATATATATAAATACTAAAATATAGTACCACTATATATTAATTTATTATATCACTAAGATATAATTATTACCTATTATAACTTAGGCTAGAGTATTTCTAGAATATAGCGATAGCTATAAGATATATATAAACTCTAAATTAGCCTCGCGATATTAAACTAAAATCTTTACTAATAGAACATTTAACGAGAAACCTAAATAATTAACTCTAAAGAACTATAATTACATATCCTCACCCTATTCTTTAACTATCACCTTAGTAATTCTAAAATTTTTGATATTCTACTAAAAGATAACTTTTAAATCTCACAAGGCGGGCTTATTATAATATATCTATTAATAAATCTCTACCATAGGAGAAGTATAGCTAAAAATGTGATTCTATATAAGTAACTCTAATAGTATTTTAAAATATATACTAATATTACTAAGTAATTTATAAGATATAGATATAAATATCTCTATACTAAAGTCTATTAGTGTGGCTTTAACCTAAGCTAAGATATTTTATTCTTAGCTTATTATATAGTCTATAAATAGGAAATACACGACTATATAGAAGTATTCTAGTTAAAGTGAGGGGGATAGATAATACCTAGACTAAACTATATTTAGTTAATTAATATATATAATAAGCTAAAGCTATATAGTTTTAAAGTTTACGCGGGAATTAATATATACTTATACTTTATACTATAGTTTTATATTAGTGTCTCTATAAATATATCTATTAATATTATACTTTAATATATAGTACTTATCTAAAACCTCAGATATATACTATTATATATTAGATCTAATCGCGGGAAAGAAATACTAATTACTATAGTAGTATATTAGTATTTATCTACTATAGGTTATTAGCTAACTAAGAATATAGAAAGCTTATAGGAGGTAATAATCTATTTATATAATTATTAGTTATATAGTAAGAGTATATATAATATTAAGATTAAAAGTTAGTGGAATTACCTTTATTATAGTTAATCTTAATTCTAGAGGGTAAGTATAGCTATGTATGCCGGTATTTACCTAGCTAACTATATATCTATTAATTAGGATACCCTTAAGACCCTACACGATATTAGTTTATATAAGCTATATAATATATATAATTAGATTACTATATACTATATATATATAGAGCTTATTAAAGTAGACCTTCTCTTATTTATATATCTTTAGAATAATTATTAAATTTACCTCTAACTAAAATACCACCACGTTATACCTAGGTGCCTATAGTATTTATACTATTATCTGCCGAGCATAGTAGTATATGACTTTAAGATACCTATTAATCCTAAAGCTATTAATCTTATATTAAACCTTCTTAATATTTTAAATATAAATCTTAATAAATACCTACCCAATAATATTCTTATACTTTATCGCGCGCTCTTGCTAGTAGATATAGTAGCGCGTATATTACTATTAATATTAATTAGTAGTATTAAGATTTTAAGGTTTAAAGTATATACTAGTGTTTATAAGTATCTACGCGAATATTATATAACTTTAGTATTACCTTAATTATATTTACTTAATAAGCTAACTAGTGGTCTTAAGTAATTATAATTAAACTTATAAGTAAGGGGTTTTACGTTAAATAAAGATAAGTAAGTAGTTATAGTATTAAATAAGTGGGAAGAATTATTAGAGGTTATAGATATTAGTAAATAAATATCTTTAGTACTATTTTATTTTATTTAAGGAGATACTTCTTTCTTTTCTTATTTTACTCTTAGTCTCTAAGTTTTACTTTCCTTCTTGTGTTATAATTAGAAAGTACCTACTTAATATTATCTCCTATTAGATTAATTAGTTCTTCCTCTAGACTTAATAATCCCTTCTAAATATACCTATATATAATCTTATCTTTATAGTTATAGATCTATTAATAACCTTTATAGGGTTTAGATATTAACTAAGGGTGTAAAGTAGACTAACTTATAATATCTTATACTTTAATGTCCTTTATATTAAGGCTATCTATCTTTAGTAGTGCTAATTTACCTATATCTATATTTTATACTTCTTCTTTTTATTTAACTATATCTACCTCTTAACCCTTTTCTTTTACTATATTCTTCTTAATATTAGCCTTACTTATCTACTTCCTTAGTTTAAAGATCTTTTACACTGCTATTTACTTCTATACGTTAGAGCTAGGTACTATTTCTTTTATATTATTTTAGGATATTAATTTACCTAACTTCCTACTATAATATTTCTCCTCTTATAATTATTCCTATAAGTGCCCCCTCTTAATATTTAATTAGATTTCCTTTTCCTTAGTATTTATAATACCGGCTAGCTATAGAAAATCCTAAAGGCAACTAGTATTATATATAAGATACTAGTAGCGTGATATTATATTAATTTTCTTTACCTTAACTAGAAATACTATCTATTTAGTAATATCTTAAGGTTATAGTCTATTAAACTTTATAATAATAGAAGTTATTAAAGCACTATAATTAGAGTACTCTTACTATAGTTTAAATATAATTACTTATAGAAAATATTAGTATTCTTTAAGTTTCACCTATTTTTCGTAACTAAAATCTATCTTCTTAAATATACTAGTAAATAGTATAATTAAAATTAAGATATATTTTAGTATCTTCTCGAGCGGTCAGTTAATAGTAGATACTATATTCTAGATACTTTTAGCTCTTGTTTTAATTATATACTTAATATTATTAATTAAAATTATCATACTACGCTAGCTTTTAGCGTTTACTATGGGTGTTATTAATTATGGGAGTAGTTAGGCTAGTATTAGCTTGTGAAATTTTATTTAGAGTTATTTAGTTATTTTACTAGGTTAGATTTCCTTAATCTCACTATCGTTAGATTAAGTGAGGTCCTACGCGTAGTAGGGATATTATACCTAGTCGGGGTGTTTTAGTTATAAGATTATATAGTTAGTCCCTTTAGATATTAGATAGTAAGGTGTCAATATAATAGCGCACCACTACACACGAGCATACGGTGGTATAAGAATCAAAATATACTCACTAGAGATAGTTATTACCTATCACTACTTATCCTATGATGTTAGGGCTTTAGAACCCTTATGCTGCGGTATAATAAGTATATATTCCTATATAGTAATATACTATACTTCTATTGCGGCTTTAAGGTTTATATTGGGGTGGTTCTAGGAAAAATTTAATACTATTTTTGGGATGTGATATAGTTCCCCTTCTTGTCGCCCGTACCCGCACTACTACTCCTACCTACCTCAGACAAGTAGGAAACAGCACTTCAACCTTCAGTTGCTGGGGAGGTGTTTGCAGTCTCGATTGATGTACTAGTGTACCAGCTTCCTGTAGTTACCTCAGCTAAGCTGTTGCAAAGTCCAGTGTCTCTAAATCGTCATCTCAAGGTTGTTTAGTAGCTCTCGGTCCATTGGCATCTTGACGCCCTTCGACGATGGCGTGCTTGATGCATTAGCGATCAAAGTTGGGCTTGTCCCGCGTTGTACCCGAATATGTAAGCTGGCGATGTATCGATGTATTTCAAATCCAAAACCGAACGTGAATAAGTCATATAACATCCAGCTCGGGCATGTCAACGCCCACATTCTCAGTCTGAGCATCATACCTTGAGCATCATATCTAGAGCGTCACCTCACCTCGTATCAAAGGCAGCCTCTGAGACCTCACTAAGCGTTTATCATGGCCATTTCACCCACACTTCGCGTACCCCGTGGCACCGTCACGGCCGACCTCAACTTCTACGCCCCTCCCTCAGACGGCAGTGCCCCCTTCAACCACGTCGACCCTCCTCCGCCCGGCCTGCCCGTCCGCAATTACAACACGGCCACCCACCCCGTCCAGATCCACGACATCCGCGGTTCTGAGCCCAATTTCACCAACCTCGACCGCGACGCCTTCGCCCTCATCCGGGGCTTGCCACCCTCTGCCGAGAAGGAATTCACTTCGGACGCCTCCATTGCGGCCAACTACTACCCTGAGCTCGAAGCCCTTCTGCTCAAGCACATCCCTGGCGCCAACAGGGTCATCTTCTTCGACCATACCATCCGCCGTGCACGACCCGGCGCTTCACGCGAGCCCGTGCAGCGCGTCCACATCGATCAGACCGCCCGCTCCGCCGCCCTCCGTGTCCGACGCCACGCCGACTCCCCGGAAGAGGCCGACCGCCTCCTTAACGGCCGCTACCGCATCGTCAACGTCTGGCGCCCCCTCAACAAGGGTCCCGTCGAGTCCTTCCCCCTCGCCTTCGCCTCCAGCGCCACACTTGGCGACGATGACGTCGTCCCCGTCGAGCATCGCTATGCCAACGGCTACACGGGTGAGACGGCTGGCATCAAGCACAACGATACCCAAAAGTGGCACTACCTCAGCGGCATGACCGGGGACGAAAGGCTGCTGCTCGAGTGCTTCGACAGCGAGGCCCTCAGGGAGGGGAGCTGCGTGCAGGGCGGCCGAGTTGCCCACACAGCGTTCGCCCACCCGGGAACACCGGAGGATGCCGAAGGGCGAGAGAGCATCGAGGTGCGGGCGCTGGTCTTCGGCCCTTAGTCAGCATGTGCATGCCGAAGCGACGATGGATGAAGTGTATGATTTAAAGACCTCCGAGACGAGGTGAAACACAACGCAAGGGAAATAGCAGAAGACGCCGCGAAGTGCAACGCAGAATCAGCATTCTTTAAGATGACTCGGCGGCGATGTAGCGGAGGATCTTTACCTCACCCATGAAGAAGAAAACGGTAAGTTCAAGGACGCCTTATTAAGAAGTAGGTATATAGATTGATCGAGGACCAGGCTGGGAAGGGGCAAACGGATTGAGCTTGGATTTATTTAGCTAGAAGCGCAATATCATTTGAAGAGGTAATGTAGTATATTCATTTTCTCCAGATTATCTCCTACTCATGTAGTACATCCATCACCATCCATTTAAGCATGCCACACCAGCGATACCAGATATAAAGCCAATCACTCCTACTGCATGATGATGTTTGCTTGAAAAGGGGAGGGCCTCGCGGCCTTGGCATCTCTTCAAGGAAGCAGGTCTATGAGTGAGAACCTTTGGCTAATTCCTTCCTACCTTATCCAACGAGAGGAGCATCCCGCGCGAGCTCTCCCAAACAGGAGCACGGTTTCACCGACATAAAAAAAAAAAAAAAAGGAAATTAAGCAGAATCCTGCAATGAGCTATAGAACATAATCTACGCAGTCATGAATGGGGGCACGCGCGAGTTATGCTTAATTATCAGGTAGCGTTCGATTGGGTATCAGCGACGTCCGTGTTTAAATCCAACGCTATCTCAATCCTTCCTGGTCTTGATGTTGAGCCTTTCGTTGAGCGTTTCTGGGTCTGGTCGGGCGTTGGCGGGCAGCTGGTACCGTGACTTGGTATACGGGATGACAACCGACTCGAGCAGCCGGCGGCTACCGTTGGGATGGTCGAGGGATGCGCCGGCGCCTTGCTTTGCGTCGTACTTCTTGTACATCTCCATGAGCAGGAGATCCGTATTGGCCTCATCGACTGAAAGCGACTGCGGGAAGTTTTCGTTGTTGCGGCCCGCCGCCTTGTAGTATGAGGTGGTCTGCAGGGAAGGGATGCGCGTCGGCTCGTGAGGATGCAGAATGTCGAGATGTTTCGGGAATTCGAGGCTGCCCGCAGCCTCGGCGGCGTCGAGCAGGCCTTGATTGATGCCGGCGCGGGTGCTTCGCGTTGTGTGGGACGTCTGCCGCTCCATCATAGGCGCGGACAGAGCATCGGCATCCTGCTCAGCGTCATCGCCCTGGCCCGAATCACTACCGTTTGGAGAGGTAGCGCCGTTGGAATAGACCTTGTTCTTGAGAATGTACTTGTGTGCGGCTAGCGAGGCGTGGTGTCGGGTCATTGAGAGCTCCTTTTCCGTGAAGAGTTTCTCGATGCTGTAGGCCGGCCCGTTCTGCTTGGCGGCGTAGCGCAACTTCTCGTTCTGCCAGAGGGGCGTGGTGGTGTTGGGGTCGAGGGCGCGGCGGGTTGGAACAGGTGAGCCATCGTCGTCGCCACCCACGCGCTTGCGCTTCTTGTCGGAGAAGCCCGGCATGTCATCAGCATCCTTTCGCAGTCGAGTGGCGCGCTTGCCGTGGGCGCCGCCGGGGCTGGCGGGGTTTGTAATGCTGAACTGGTTGGGGTGGAGGAGGAGGGCTGACGAGTCGGAGATCTCGAGAGCCTCACGCTCTTTGACAAGTCGGTACTTCCGTGAAGAGACGGTGTTGATGAGTCGGTCACGAAGAGTGTTGGTGAGGGAGCGATGTTCCCGCTTGGCCGTTTCAACCTTGTACTGGTGTTCGTTCCTATACTGGGCGAGGCGGCGATCGTGGTCGTGCTAGGGTAGTGTAAGCGAAGAAGCTGGGTGCTTCAATAAGCTGGAGGTTCACCTTTTGCTGCGCAAGGCTGGCATCGCGGTATTCTACCAGATCCTCAACCTCCTGCATGAACAGTTGGAAATCAGGCCCGGCCATTTGGATGAGTGTTCGGGCATTTTCCGGTGTGGTTTCCGGGGGCTGTGCCTCGGCATGGTCTCTACGGAGGTCTGCGAGCGTATTGAGAATGTCGGGATCGTAGGGATCGAGGCGCTGAATGAGAGTGGTGTCGACCTGTATCTTCTGAAGCTGATCCCGGTAGGTGAGGTCACGTTCACGCTGGAACTTGTCGTCTAAGAAAGCGAGCTTCTCATTGATGAACTGACGCTTGCGCTCGCGCTTGGATTGAGCAGCCGAAGGAGGCGCTTCGTTGGCAGCCATTGCGGTCTGGAGCTGGTCGTTGCTGATGACGTCCTGGGGGTGGTTTTGTTCTCGGTGCGTGGAATCGTATTCTAATCGGAGAAAGAGAAGGGTGAGGAGGGAAATCTGAAGCGGAAGAAGGGCACGTCCCAGGTCAGCCTCGTGGTCACAGGCCTCGGCCCATTGGCCGGATTTGGGGCAGGTGCATTGTGCCCCACAAGGCTGGTGAGAGAGTTGGGAGGTGAACTGAGATCCGACATCCCGCAAATAAAAAGTGAAGCAGGAGATACACTACTAAATGATGAAAGATAATCATGATGACTCGTCCAGCGCTCTAGACATGCAGATCGCTGATGAGATCGGTGCATGCTATATATTTCTCATGAGAACATTTGGCCAGTCATGATGGTGATATGGTCAATAAACCCCTTTGACTTCTGATTCAGATGATGCCAGTTGCGGAAAAAGAGCTACAGTCCACTTCTAAGCTTCTGTAGCTGGCTCATAAGGCCGTAGCCTCCCAGAATTGTCTTCGTCTCCTCCGCTTTGCTCGCTTTGACGCTGCCCTTCCTCGGGCGCCCCGAAGCCTCTGCGGCAGCACCCTCCCTCTTGGCCGTCGCCTCAACCTCTCTCAGTAGCTCCCTATGCCTCTCTTCCACCATCTTTGCCAGATTCTCAATGAATTTGGCTCGCCCCTTTTCCTCCGCTGTCCCCTTCCACACGGCCGTCAATTCCTTCAGCTGTTCCACTCGCTCCGCCGCCTTCTCGATGCCGGCCACAGGATCCTCGTTCCCATCCTTGTCCTTGCCAGACCGAAGCATCTCTGCCACTTCCTCCCGAAGCTGCTTGAGCACCTGCTGCCCCTTGTCCTCCGTGCTGTGCTGCTCGCCGCTCGCAGACCCGAAGCTCCCCGCTGCCGGCTCTGGTGCAGAGACGGACAAGAAGCCCGAGCCTACAGAGACTTCTGATGGCGGAAAGACAAACTCCATTGCGTCTCCGAATGTCTTGATGACCGAATCCAGACGCGCGCGGACCAGCGTCAACGTCCGTAACTGTTTGATATACGCTGGCTCATCGGCCTCGGCCGCCGCGGGGGAGCCCTCAAATATCGGCGCAGTTTCAGCTCTAGGCGTCGCCGCTGGGGTGGTCGTAGAAGCGCGCCTAAGAGTCTGCGGCGGCGGTAATCCATTGGGGATGAATCTGCTCACGTCGCTCTGAAGTGTGTCGTTCATCGTGTCGGCGAAGCTGAGCGTCTCGCCCCGTAGAAGCTCGACCTCGTAGGCGAGACGACTCCCGCTGCGGAGGATGTCATCCGTCAACTGAGTCAGTGTGCCCGATAGCCGTGTAGTGTGGGTGTTTAGCTGTGAGAGAAGCGTTTGCGCTTCATTGGATAGGTCTGCTAGGGGCACGGCCGGGCTGCCTGCCGTTCGGGCGCCGCTCGACTGGAGGCTTGGGAGCGAAGCATTGATAAACGCTGCCGGATCAAATGAAGGATCCAGGAAGTCCTGTAAAAAGGGATCTGATGTGTGTGTTGACTTGGGCTCGATCTGCACCGCTGTCGCGGCTGCTTTGGATGGCTGTCGTGTGTGGATGGCGAGGCTTCTGGAGGATGCTGCACTATTCTGGCGCCGTCGCGCCGACTTGGAGTCCCATGCCATGCTGACACTGCTTAGTCACGTTTGTCTCCTCGAAGGGTGGTTTCGGGGGTGTTGAGTTGTCGTGTCGAGATTCGGGGACCAGGATGAGGTCAGGTGCACCACAGAGGCCACTTCACCGAGCCACACCGAAGCTCCAACAGTTGCCGTTTTGCGGGCGGGTCCGACCCTAGCCACCACGTTGCTCACTCACTTTCCCCATAAGGTACCTCGCGCAGGACACCATGCACATTTCTTCCGAAATCGCCGTTCATCGGATCCAGCAGCTATATTGACTACCAGCTACCCATGCATAAGTTGAAGGCTGGACCGACTTCCTCGCCTCTCAATTGAGCCCATAGATCAATACACTTAGCCCTCGATATGGCTAACCGTTGGTGACTCCATCCTTTCCCAGCAGCCTCTGCCCCACCCGCTTCGTGAAGTCTACCTTACCTCAGTACCTCGAGGTGATAGCTGGATTTTCAGCCGGCATTTCTTCAGGAGGGGAGCTGTACTAGTTGTAAAATGACATGAAACACGTGGAACCATGCGGGTTGGATGGGTCTATTTCATTCATTACAGTGATGTTGGAAATCGGGGAAGACGTAACTTGCTCTTGGGTTCCAAAATCGGCGGTTCGAGGAGGCCGTCACGACAACGTCAGATAGCGGATTCAGGCACATGTCTTTGGTTTCATCTGAGACCAACTACCGGCTGCGGGGTCATCGGATGGCTCGTCGCTACTATATCTGCGTCGATTCAGGCGACCATCCTCGTCCAGTGGTGCGATCGACATTGTAGGAATCGGTCGTTCTTAGCACGTGGATTGTGGTGGGCAAGTAGGAACGACTCGGAGTGTTTCCATTCTGCTTTCGAAACCCACATGTATTGAGTCGTGGTGTCATTAACAGTAGGAGGACCTCACAAAACTGCAGACAGCCTATCGACCCTTTATCCATGGCTGTCGATTAGATTGGAACCTGATGCCGGGAGCGGTCTTGGTATCCAAACAAGTGCCCCTCAAGCCCCTCCACGGGCGTTTGTCCCTTGTGGAGCTTGTGGTCTTCCAACCATAATTCATCTGATGGGAGCCCAGAGGATGGAGTATCAGAGGGAGGCAAACGAAGCATCTAGAGGAGGTCGGTGGGCTAGAAGGATAGAGGTCTTCCATGGAGTTCGAGTTGATTTTTTAGGGAGGCGAAAGGGTCGGAGAGCGGGTTGCTACGTCAACGTGGAGGCGGAAGTGTGGGGCGATCTTTTTGAAGCTTGGAGGGGTTGAGGGGTCTCGTCCCAGTGTGATGCAAGCGGCCCAGCAGCGTGCTGGTGCCTCATTGAGTTTTATCAACAAGTTTGGCAGGCATTTCCGAGCTCGCCGTGCCGATTGCAAAGCGCAGTTGGTCGATTGCATCAGATTCACTTTCACCTTGCTTTAGCAGGGAAAAGCCGGAAGCAGTAAGTGGCCATTTCCAGCTTCACTGAGCTCCTCTCGCTGGGCCAACCTGAAGTTCAGGCCAAGTGGGTCCTAAGGCAGGAGGACGAAAGCCGGGATGACGGGAGGTGCGGGGCTGCAGCAGCAAGACGGCCAGTGGCCTCTCGTAGCTTCAGGAATTTTCCTGAAGCCCCACCTTGCGAACGTCACAGAAGTCCGTCGAAGGTGCAGCGGCTGCGTTTAAAACTTACCTCTTGTCCGCCATCAGCAGCCCAATTCAATACTTTCCATCTTCAACCTCAACCACAACCACTCAATACCAAACCTCTCCGCGATTCTGTATTCAACCTTCTTCCTTTTCGCGATTTGATACCCCTTTCACACATCTGCCAACCTTCACCATGTCCGGCAAGGCCATCGGTATCGACTTGGGCAGTAAGTACCCACTTCCCTGCCCCTCCATCAAGAGGGCGCCGACTATCCTGTTTGACACATGCTAACATGCCTCGCCAGCCACGTACTCGTGCACTGCCATCTTCACAAACGACAAGTGCGACATCATTGCCAACGACCAGGGTAACCGCACTACGCCCAGCTATGTCGCCTTCAACGACTCAGAGCGCCTGATTGGCGATGCCGCCAAGAATCAGGTCGCCATGAACCCCCACAACACAGTCTTCGATGCGAAGCGCCTGATCGGTCGCAAGTTCGCCGACTCTGAGGTTCAGGCCGACATGAAGCACTTCCCCTTCAAGGTCGTCGACAAGCTTAGCAAGCCCGCTGTCGAGGTCGAGTTCAAGGGTGAGACCAAGGTCTTCACTCCTGAGGAGATCAGCGCTATGATCCTCACCAAGATGCGTGAGACTGCCGAGGCCTACCTCGGTGAGACTGTTAACAACGCTGGTATGTCCCAAAACTTGCTCGCGCACATGGACCTCCACTGACATGAATTGCAGTTGTTACTGTCCCTGCCTACTTCAACGACTCTCAGCGTCAAGCTACCAAGGACGCCGGTCTCATCGCTGGCCTCAACGTCCTCCGTATCATCAACGAGCCCACTGCCGCTGCCATCGCCTACGGCCTCGACAAGAAGGTCGAGGGTGAGCGCAACGTTCTCATCTTCGATCTTGGTGGTGGCACTTTCGATGTTTCTCTTCTGACCATCGAGGAGGGTATCTTCGAGGTCAAGAGCACTGCTGGTGACACCCATCTGGGTTAGTATTCCCGCTCCCAAGATTCGATGTCTTTCGCTAACATGTTCCGCAGGTGGTGAGGACTTCGACAACCGCCTCGTCAACCACTTCGTTCAGGAGTTCAAGCGCAAGCACAAGAAGGTCAGTAGAGCGCTCGTTTCGTCGGAGAACATTCAACTGACCTGTCACTAGGATCTGTCCACCAACGCCCGGGCGCTTCGTCGCCTTCGCACTGCCTGCGAGCGCGCTAAGCGAACCCTGTCCTCGTCCGCCCAGACCTCGATCGAGATCGACTCTCTCTTCGAGGGTATCGACTTCTACACCTCGATCACCCGTGCTCGCTTCGAGGAGCTCTGCCAGGACCTCTTCCGCTCCACGATCCAGCCTGTCGACCGCGTCCTAACCGATGCCAAGATCGACAAGTCCCAGGTTCACGAGATCGTCCTCGTCGGCGGCTCCACCCGTATTCCCCGCGTCCAGAAGCTCATCACCGACTACTTCAATGGCAAGGAGCCCAACAAGTCCATCAACCCCGATGAGGCTGTTGCCTACGGTGCCGCTGTCCAGGCTGCCATTCTCTCCGGTGACACCACCTCCAAGTCCACCAACGAGATCCTGCTTCTCGATGTCGCGCCGCTCTCGCTTGGTATCGAGACTGCTGGTGGTATGATGACCAAGCTCATCCCCCGCAACACCACTATCCCCACCAAGAAGTCTGAGGTCTTCTCCACCTTCTCCGACAACCAGCCTGGTGTTCTTATCCAGGTGTTCGAGGGTGAGCGTCAGCGTACTAAGGACAACAACCTGATGGGCAAGTTTGAGCTCACTGGTATTCCCCCCGCCCCTCGCGGTGTTCCCCAGATCGAGGTCACCTTCGACCTCGACGCCAACGGCATCATGAACGTCAGCGCCGTTGAGAAGGGCACTGGCAAGTCCAACAAGATCGTCATCACCAACGACAAGGGCCGCTTGTCGAAGGAGGAGATCGAGCGCATGCTTGCTGAGGCTGAGAAGTACAAGGCCGAGGATGAGGCCGAGGGTGCTCGTGTCTCTGCCAAGAACGGCCTTGAGTCGTACGCCTACTCGCTCCGCAACACTCTGTCCGACCCCAAGGTCGAGGAGAAGCTTGAAGGCTCTGACAAGGAGACCCTCAAGGCCGAGATTGACAAGACCGTCACCTGGCTCGACGACAACCAGCAGGCGACCAAGGAGGAGTACGAGGACCGCCAGAAGGAGCTTGAGGGTGTTGCCAACCCCATCATGATGAAGTTCTATGGCTCTGAGGGTGGTGCTCCCGGTGGTATGCCCGGCGGCGCTCCCGGCGGCTTCCCCGGCGCTGGTGGTCCCGGTGGCCCGGGCGGTGCCGGCAACAACGACGATGGCCCCACCGTTGAGGAGGTCGACTAAATTGATACCCCAGAGTTCTTTCCTTAGAGTGGTCTTCAAGACAGGTCTCACGATAAGAGGAAGCAGGAAGGACTTGATGATTAGACTTTCCTTGAGTTTTTCACGATTACGACACGGGAAAAGCACGGTGGCACTCGGTTCGGTTGTACTTTAATCAGATTCCCTTAAGGATTTCGGTTGGAATCCAAATTCACGACACATTGAGAAATTCGCTTCTACCATTTGTGATGTTCAAGTAAGCCATGCGGCCGTCCATGCGACCAGAGGGCTTGGTCAGCTACACGCCATTATTTAGTCAAGAACTTTGACTGGGTTGTCAGTTTCGTGAGTACCCAGTAAGTCTAGTGACGGGTCCCTTCAGGGAGTTAAGAATTGGACACCCTGGCGTGGAACTCAGCAAACCGTGTCGCGAAAAGTGCAGGAAAGGAGCAAATCCAGCGCTATTGGCTGGCTAGTAATAGCATTCAAACAACAAAAGGGACATACGAAACTTCGATGTCTTGTCTGGATATCATCAAAGAGTCAGTCAAGCTTCGCAAGGTGTGGCCTTGATGTATGTAGGGACATATGGTGCCACGCTGCCCGACAAAGACAGGGCAGTCTTCCAAGCTGACCAGACTAGGACATCGCTCAAACCGCCTGTCGATGGACGACCAGGTCGCTTAATAGCTACCTCACTCGAAAGCTATGCACTTCATTATAAATCATCTCTATCGCGGGCTCTAGTCAGCAAAGCGCCATTCTTACACGCTGCTATAGCTCAGAGCGGTCGTTATGAGAGCTGCCCACTATTATTCCACCCACTTGACATGCAGTCATTCTACGGTGTTCTTTAACCCGAGTACTGCCCCCATCGGCATTGTGCTTGTGCTCCACATCAGAAGGAGAAAGGGCCGGGTTTGGGACAGTCGGCCATCTTTATCGTGCAGCAACAAGATTCGGGCCATACTGACTCCCGCCTTGCATCGAAACCAACGCCATCCTCTGTTCTTGCACTGCTTCATGACATTCTGGTAAGATTAGGACACTGTACGGACTATGTCGGGAGGAGCCTATCCAATTACTATCATAATCATTTGTCTACACTGCAGCGAGATCTCGTTATTTGTGCCAGTATTGAGCTCATTCCAGCAGATGTGTCATCCCTTGGGGATTGTGAGTCGGAAGGTTTTGTCGACACGTTCACGGCGGCTGAGGCCAGTGTCGAGTCTGGTGCTATGAAGTATCTAGCAGAATGTTCGTCCTATGACGGAGTAGCACTCTCAAATCCTAACTCTTGTCTCACCTGTCGTCTTCTCTCCATCTCCCGTCTCTGCCATTCCTCGTCGCTGACGTCGTTCTCTTCCAGAGCAGTCGTGAATGCCGTGCCTGGCTGAACCTTGACCGTCCTGGATTTCCACACGTCCTCGCTACTCGGCATGCCTGGGCCATACTTTGCTAGCTCCTTCTTCCGGTAATGTTCCCGTACTGCCTCTTCCTTGACCGGCCCCGTGAAGCTCTTAACACGCATGCAGAACCAGAAGTCATCCCAGATATCACTACAGGAGCGCATCCCGCCGCCGCGGTAGACTGCGTTCCACTGGCCTCCGACGGACTGGCAGTGGAAGGCCATGTCGAAAGCCTGTCGGCAAGACATTTCCGTGGGCAACAGCGACTCCGCCACCGGATTCAGCTTCGGTGCTGGACTTGCGGCATCGCGGGTGCTGGTTTGTGAGGGCGAGGTGGGGGATGACTTGAGAGAGAACCAGGAGGAGACTCCGGAGGATGAGGATGGTGTTGAAGAGGATTCAGGCTGTTGTGTCGGTTGGGAGGTTTGAGGCTCGGGTCTGCCGCCATTCTCAGCGCCTAGGAGAGAGAGAAACTTTGCAATCTCGGGATCGACTGTGTTATCGGCTTGTTGGGCTGGTTGACTTGCTGGCGCATCTTGGTGAGGTTGAACAGAGTCTGCGGGTGCCGAGGATTTTGGTGTCGGCGCTGACGCCCAGAGCCAGCCCATAATTGTGCTTGTGTTGAGAGTTGTATAGAGAGATTGTTGGGTGTGTATTTCCCTCGGGGATGTCGGAGAACAGAATGAGGGGAAGCAGTGAAAGTCACGTCGTGACGTGCAGCGGATGAAGGCTGCCCTCCACACAGGATGCGATCTGCTTCATTGGATTGACAACCTTGGCGTACAGTGGACTACAGCGAAAGGGCCGGAATGGAAGAATGTAGGTCCACCTCGCCTAACAGGAATGCTTATGTAACATCCAAAGACCTGAACACACAGATGGCTGTCAGGTTACTACCCCCCACTCCCCCTCCCCCCCGGTAACCCCCCCTTAGGGGCCAACCGAGGTGCCTAGTTTCCGCGTCCCTGACTTGGGTGGTTGTTGCGTGAGGTGGTGATGGACGAAATTTACGGTAATATGGTGGCTGCGTACAAAACTTGATATGTCACTCCGTTCGAGAGCAGAGCACGAACTGCAAACCTTGACGGCACAGTAGAAGTATTCAAGGGATCGTCATTCAAGGTTGATCCGGCATAACAGAATGCCTCTAAGTATCCCCATGTCGCGAAGCCCTTGATTGTCAAACACTCGTCTGTAATGCTCAACCCAGGTAAATCCTGTGAACCATCAACGCCAAAGTATGACCGGCTTGACCCCTGGTCTTCCAGGTCCTCTTGATCCCCCTGAACGCCAAGCAATGAATATCCCTCCTCGTATCAACGTGGCTCTGCCTTACTTGGACGAGCGGCCATCGAGCCTCCGCCCTTCGCTCGGCTCCTTTTTCTCCGGGGCTTTGCCTTTGTCTTCCGGGTCGCCCTTGCGCTTCACGGCGCCGCGGAGCGTCTGGCCCTGGCCTGCAAAGTGAGGTCGCTGAGCATCTTCCTTCTCTCGTTCTTTGTCAGCCTGCGTCTTGACAGGCTTGATCTCATATCCGAAAAAGAGCTTGTTGGGAGGCAGGCGGAGGGGCATCGGGCCCGCGGTTCGCCTGGGAACAGGCAAAGAGGGCGGGTTGGCAGACTGGCCGCCGATGGGGGTTGATGCCTGGGGTGTAGAGGTCTTGCTTCCCTTTGCCGGCTTTAATCGTTGGCCCTCACCATAGAAGTTGGTCGCACTCGAGGTGGCGGACGGGGCGATTGCCGCGTAGTTGATCGATTGGGCCATCGTCCCCTGGTTGTGGAGGAGGCCGCCAGCGGGAACCCCGCCGCGCATGCTCCTGGGGGTGCTGGTGCCACTGTTCCGTGCCTGGCGCTCAGGCTCGACGTAGCCGACGGGAGGGGCAAAATCGACCTCGACGTCCGTCTCAATCATGCTGACACCCATCTTCTCCGTCTCGGGCTTGACCTCGAGGACGGCCACATCGTACACCTCGTCGTTGTACTCGAAGTTGAAGACATCGCCCTTGGTGAGGGTGGCGAAATTCCTGAACGCCTTCTCCAGGACTGCCTTGGGGTCGCTAATGTCAAGAAAGTTCGTGGATTGAGGCTGAAGCTTGACGTGGCGGGCCAGCTCGAGAGTCGTGGTCTTGATTTGGATGAGGTCGCCGACGTCGAGGGCGAGAGTCTGCATCATCTGCGTCTTGTCAGCGGTGTCTTTGACACGTTCAAGAAGTCCAGAGATGGCGACATACCCACTGAGGGAGATAAGCCTTGCCCTCTTCAGCGACAAACTCAAGCACACCAGCGTGTGTGTGCTTGGCCTTCTCGCCGTTGACGATCTCCATCAGTAGCGGCCATTGGACGTGCAGTCGCGAGACCTTGTCGAGGGCTGAAGGCGGCAAGAAGATCTTGGAACCATAGTTGAGTTCCGGGCGCTCGGGACCGGGCGCAAAGACCATAGGGTAGCATCGGTAGTATTCGTCGAATCGCTGGACGATGGGACGTCTGCCGCCGCGGGCGAACTGGTACATGTCAGCTTCGCTAGGGTCGAAGCGGTACTGGGCATCTATTAGACTGAGTGGAGGGGCTGAGAACGAAAGTATCTTACCATCTTGAGGTTATGTAGATGTAGAACGGAGCGCTAGAAGATGAAGAAGTCGAAGTTGTCGGTTGTTCAGCTGTTGTTGTTGTCGAGGGCGTTGTGCTGGCTTTCGACGGCCAGGTAATGGACGATGTTGGGGAGCTCGGTCGATGAAAGCTCCCGTCAAGAGGCGCCGGAAGAATGACGAAACTCAGAGCTTAGATGTACCTGCCTGGCCACTTGGGGTTTGTGCGCTTTACCGCATTGAGAAAGAAGCTTACTCAGCCAGCCATTCGTCGGCATCGCAAGAAAGGAAGTCAAGGGTTCATTCGGAAATGAACCTGCAATCAATGAACATCAATCTTTGGACTCGCCTCATTGATGCTCTATATGTCTGAGAACCTGATCATTTCTTTCCTTGAGATCCCGTTTTGGGCATAGCGTGCCTTGCCGGAAGGTGAACTGAGCAGCCAGGTCTGAGAGGTACATGGAATCTCTCCTGGCATGATGTGTACCGTGAAGTACCTACCAGCAAGCTCCAAGCTCAGAGCTCCGGCCCCACGAGTGGATCCCGACGTCAAGGGTCAAACACTGCACTGTGATGAGCGACTGTCACTGACTGAGCTTTGCTTGAGCTACCTCATACAGTCGAACACGCCGAATCCTTTGCCAAGCATCTTTTCCCTCAAGTTTCTTTCCTCTCATCGCACGAGTCGGCCACTCATCTATTATAGGCCTGGCTCCCTCAAGCTTGAAGCTTCCTCACAGTCTTCTGGGCTCAGGCCGGCCTAATTCCTTTCATTTCACGACTCTGCCCCGATGTCTTCGAGACACTCCGCAGCACGCCCCAAACGGGCCGGCGAGAACTTCGCCCGGACACACCACCACGATGCGGAAGAAGATATACCTGAGACGAGCAAAAAGGTGAAATTCGATGTCCGCAACCCCTCGGCCCTCGCCCCAGATGCGCGCGAAGAGGATGCCGTTCTTGAGGCAGACGTCATTGGCGGCGGCGGCGGCACAAAACGCGGCGCCGTCAACATCGATGGCTATGACAGCGACTCGGATAACGAGACGTTTGATGCGCGTGCCAGCAAACGGGCCGAAGGCCAGGGAAACCCCAACATCCTGCAGCAGATGGACAACTACGACGCGAAGAGCGGTGGCGGCAAGCCCAAGGGAGGGCAGACGAAGGATGCGGATGACGACGATGACATGTTTGCCGAGGATGACGATGACGAGAAGGAGAGGGGCGCGGGGCTTCCAGAGGGTTCGAAGAAGAAGGACAAGGAGGTCCGCTTCCTCGAGAGTGAGAAAATCGAAGGCCAGGAACTCGACAGCAAGGGCGGTGGCCAGGTCCGGCTCGATGATGCAGAGAGCAGCGAGGACGATGAAGAGGTCAAGCAGCTGGCTGTTCAGGAGGAAGGCATCGATGAGGAAGTCGGTCTTGGCGGCCTGAAGCGCAATGCGCCCAAGTTGGAAGCTTTCAACATGCAGGAAGAGCAGGAGGAGGGCCGGTTCGACGCGGACGGCAACTACATCCGCAAAGCAGCGGATCCCGACGCAGTACACGACAAGTGGCTCGATGGCCTGAGCAAGAAGGATCTCAAGAAGGCGGCCGAGGCGCACGAGAAGCGCGAGATTGATGCTCGGCGACAGCGGATGGAGGAAGACAGCCTTCTGACCACCGATATCCTCAAGGACCTCATTATCAGGCTGGAAAAGGGAGAGACCCCTCTCGAGGCGCTAGCAAGACTGGGCAAGGGCCTGCCAAAGGTTAAAAAGATTCCCAAGTGGAAGCTGAAGAAGCAGAACAAGGGAAACGACGGCATGGATGTTGACGAGGAGAAGAAAGCCGAAGACCCGGAACACGTTAGAAGGAAAGAGACCATCGATGCCATAACAGACGCCGCAGACAAGCTTCTCGGCCGGGATCAGGCCGAGATCTACGACGAGGAGCGGGAACTCCTCATCAGGCAGTGGCAACGAGAGACTGGGGAGGAATGGGTCGAGCCCGCAAAAGCAGAAACAGAGGCTGATACCTTGGGATCTACGATGTGGGAGTTTCGATGGACGGACGGCCGGGACAATGCCGACAAACAGGGGCCATTCGATGGGCCAACGATGAAGGCATGGCAAGATGCTGGCTATTTTGGTGAAGGAGTGGAGTTTCGAACTGCGAATGACGATGGAGAGTGGACTCGTGTGGCCAGCTTTGTATGAAACAGATGAACAGAACCATCACGCACAGCTCCTAAGCTCCGTTGGCTTCTTTCAACAGTTTGGCCCTGGCCACACGGCCTACTGAAGTGACCCTCGGGGACTGTGTGCCTTTGCGTTTACCCACTGCCGAAATCCATGTTGGTCGAGACATCGCACGGAATGATTGTGTATCAGCCTACTGTGGCCCCTCTCTCAACCGAATCCAGGTCGAGTCGGTAAAAATGCTGGTCTTATCAGGGAAGTCCTTGAAGGTTCTTTGCAAGCCATTTCACAGCCTCAGACCTCCATCGACCATTTATTTAAAGAACACGGCCAGCGAGAGGCCATATATCACCCCGTCAGAATCGTTTCCCGCTCTTCCTGTCTTCCTGCATAGGAAAGAGGGCAGTTTGGGAATGCAGGCCATCGATAAGGGTATATCAATCCGCTCCGAATCAAGGACCACGAGGCTTTATGGTCAAGTGAGTCTGGTTGGATGAGGAAAGAGTATACATGGGACTATCGCTTTGGCAATTATTGGCTGGCGACGCGAAGCACTTGTGTCACGCTGTCTCGTGGTGTGATGTTGTGGAAGGATGAGCGACGCATGCTGCTGGATCTCGAACATGTTACTGTCTTTATACTTTTGAGAGTAGGTGTCTCTGGTGACCTTGGAGACAGAATTCATTTGACTGATGGCCTGGCAGACGTAGTTTCGTACCTGGAGACTGCTTGACTGCCTAGGGCTCCCACTTGTGGCACAGCCAGCACAGACGTGATATATAAAACATGCTTTGGTTTATTTAATGGCCACAAAGTCCAATGATCAGCAGAAGTAGATTCTGCCAATGGTGCGGCGCCTGCCTGGCTTGATTCGAGTACAAGAATTAATCGTGCTAGATAAATCGGCAAACGTATATCTTTCAGCGCGGCACTTTCATCAGAAGTTTGCAGGAGATTGAATCATGAGCGCCAAGCCATGTAGCTAAGCTAGTTCTCAAGGCAGCTTCGAGCGGAAGGCATAAGCACTCGCCGAGTATCCCACGATATAGCTCAAGTAAAAGGATCATCCATTACTACTAGTAGTCTTGCATCATGCTACCCATTCAACTTCATATCGGCTCCCCAACCATCCAAAAACTAAGAAATATAGAGGACAAGTGAGCATCTCGTCTGACAAACCCTGTGTCGATTTACATCTGTCCATGCCAAAGCATGGCTGCCCATCAGGGAGCGCAAGACCCCCTTTTGCCGATCTATGTCTTAGTGCACACACTCCCCACAGATGAACAACCAAGCTGGTTATTCGGGTATCGAGACACCCAGGTCAGGTGTATCTTCAGCGGACCTAGCCAGCCCAGTGGCCTACTAAGAGGCCCAGAGGCTATTGAGGCCCCGAAGCACACACTTCGTCATACAACGTGTGAATGCATGTTGGGCCTGCAAGTTTCTGATACTGTCCAGGCAGTGGAATGAAGCGAGCTGGCATTCCTCTCCAGATACGCAAGCAGACGTTGGAACCTGGACGAGACGACGAAATATCGTAGAGAGCATTAAACACCACGACCCGCAGTAGATGACATCAGTGCCATTTGATGATGTGGGAGAGCCTCCCCGGCAGTTTAGCAGTCTAGCACGCAAAACGGTCAGTGTGCTGGTATCATGTCTTTGAAAGATCACAGATCGGTTACTGGAGCCATAGGTCGGAAAGCTGCCATCCTGTAAGAACGGGCCTTTGAGCCTTTGAGCGCCTCAACCTGCCAACCTGCCCAGGAAGCGGCCATAGCTGACACCAAGAAGTCCAGTGGTGTTGCCTCTCCTCGAAGAGTTTGCAGGGTCATCTTGGCGGTGGACATGTCTTTGGCCCGAAAGTCCGCTGGCATATGACGGCAAGGCGGGAAGGAGAGACATGCGTGAGCTGGTCACGGGCAGTGATCGTCCTCTTGCCCCTCGTGGCGCTGCTAGGTGCAGTAACGGCGCGTGTTGTGACGGGGATAGTGGGCGGCCCTACTGCAGACGCGAGAGACGCCCACAAGTCCGCTGGCATAGATAGAAAGCTCATCGCGATGTCAAGCCGAGGAAGAACGAATACAGCATAGACGTACAAGTCTGTTGTGACGCAGCGGTTTCTTATGCCGCTCCGCTCTGACTGGCTGTTGGGGATTTTGGACGAAGACCTAGTTCGAGTTAAATGATGCTGAGGACTTCACAAACGCGGCCTCGTGATGTGCACACCGGTGCTTGATCGTGCTCAAACGTCTCCTGAAGCACACATTTCTTTTCCAAAGCCTGCAATACGACTCCACTGTTACGTGCGTTCAGTCTTCCACGGAGTTCTCAAGAGACTTTTTGGCATGCCACGCCTCGGGACCTAAGTTGTCCGAAATGGTGGGTTTCCTAAACAAGTCAACCACGGACGCCCCTATGAATGCGATCTCGTAAGGAATTAGGGTGAGCCATGCTAGTCGCACTGAAGAGGGAATGGTGCTAGGACGCGGCACCGGGTGTGACGCATGCCAACCCGAACCGCGTCCTGTTAGTCGGCAAGACAAGACACCATTGTGGATGTTCCCAAGTCTCCATTTGCCGGGCACCGAGACTGTGCGAGAGTCTGAAGACTCCGAAGACCCTACACAGCCGATGCTGGAACGTCTTGGGCGTGTGCTTGTTGTAGAATGAATAGCAGACCCTCAATGCATTGCCATGTCCTCGTGGACAAATGGCCTACTGGCCCACAGCGTACTAGGGTGCGGTCTGGTCGTCTGGGTACAGCAGAGCTCGGCCCAGGCCGTGTCATTGCGTGGAACGTCCAGAGCCGTCTAGACATGCTACGATACGAGTACAGCAGGGGCACGCTTGCTTGGAATGCCTCTGACACGGCGAGGGCCGATAGCCCCCCGCTCGAATTGAGCAACCGCGTGTCAGTACCAGCCAGCAGACAGAGGACCCGGGAGTGTCAAGGCGGGACCAGCCATGTGGTCCAAGCTGGCATATTCGGAAAGATTGCAGCTCCCAGGGTCTCCTGGCGAGAAAGCTGAATTTCGGCTTGACGAAAGCGTCAATAGCTCTGCCTGTAGAGAAGTTCGTGTTAGGAAAGGAGTATGCCCATCGCCTCGGCTATAACTCTTGGTGAACGCTTGACGCACTTCAATAGGTGAATGGGTCTTCTCGCACTCCGCCGTGCCCTTGAGATTCCAAGGATCGGGGAATGGAATTACGAGATGATCAACGCAGGGAGGTCGGGGTGCTAAGCTCGCAACTCTCCGAGGTATTCCTTGTGAAGGTCCTTGTTAGTGGCTCAGCAGACCCAGAGATGCCCCATCATGCAAAGGCTTGGTTAAGAAGTCGGGGAGGCGATCTGCTGGGGCCGTGAGAATCAGGGGCCCATCCAGCCATCCACCCGCCAGGGATGTCTAGATGCTTGGGTGGGCGTGAAGATGCCGTCCCGCCGACCAATACCCAGCCTTGCTCCTCAAGGGATCGCCAATCGAGCAAAGTGAAGTTGCGAAGCGCGGCGGCTGTAATAATAGAACATAGATGAATAAATCCTGACGGCGTCTAATGAGCATGGCTGTGTGATGGCCGGGAACGCCTGTTGTGGATGAAATACGCTGTGGCCGGGGCTCGATGTGGGTATGAGGAGAGGTCGAGGCCCTCTAGGATTTCTCTTGGACCCGGGAGTTGAGCGTACGCGTCGCCTGCCGGGGTATCATATGTGGGGCTTTCCATAGCGGACGGGACGGGAGCTGAAAGCGAGGACGTGAAGCACCCGCGCTGTTGAAGATTTTCACACACCTGGGCTCACTCCGGGCAGGAACGCCTCGATGTTTATTAGCGCTTGGTTTCTAGTACCTACCTACCAAGGTAGGTGGGAGCCACTCAAGGCTCTGTAACAGCCCGCCAAAAGCATGTACCTAGGTAGCTCCAGTGTCCCAGTTAGGTGTTCTCAACGGCCCGGTGTAAACATGGCACGTCGCGCTTGAGGTGCCTGACGACCAATGCCAGGCGCCAACCAAAACGGCCGAGTTCCCACTTGAAACAAGGAAGGCCACGGTTCGTCGTCTCACAACCTGTCAGTGGCGCTGGTGCACCTCTTGGCCCCTGCAGCCGCCCCCCCCCCACCTTGTCCGCGGATGACGGCACCTCAGGGGCAGATGAAAAAAAAGTGAGGGAAGGAGCTGTTGGAAAGCCACCAGATCGGTACATGTCCTGGAAAACCCTGGACAAGGCTTCTTTGGCGATCCTCGACTAACAAACCTACCCACGACCCTCGTTTGTCCCCTCCGAATCTCTTTTATTGTCGACCCTCTATCCTACTCAGCCTCAACTCGTCAAAAAGTGTTTGCCTGTTTTTCCTTTCCTCAGTACTTCACTCCGCTGCCCGTGTCCTCGTCAATCGTTCCGTGGACTCGGCTCCTGCGACGGTCGTCACTAGCTCTAAGGAAACATTTCACCCTTATTCAACAGTCTCCTTTCCCCCTCTTGGCCTGTCGTTTCCTTGCATTGTCCGGCGCCTCGAAATTCTCTCACGACATTCAATCGACGTACAGGATTTGATATCCTATCTCGTCGGAACAACCTGCTTGGTCGGACTCGAGCTCCTGACACAGGCTCACCTCCACACACTTCGGACGCAAGGCCTGACATCACTGGTGATTCACGCCAGCTCCTACCAGCCTGACGACAGCCGAGCGATTCACCCAGAGTCCTCCGACAGCTGGCTTCTCTTATTAACCCGACCCCTACGGCCCCGATGCCCCTGTCGCCCCAAAACCGTGGCTTTGTTCCCATCCGCCATAGCCATTCCATCGAAAACATGAACAACCAGCAAGACCTCGCCGGGGGGATTCCCCTGACCCAGGTCAAGAGCCATGCCAGCTCAACCGGTGCTCGCAGGCGCAACATGGGCCAGGCGCTCGATAATTCGACCGCCAGTTCCGGCGAAGGCGACGAAAAGACTCTTTCCGCGCCTGGAGGCATGAGACGGGCCAAGAAGGGCGGCGTGCGTAGGAAAGGCACAGGCGATTCAGACGACAGCGTCTCTCTCAATGCCATGGGCCGCCTGTACAGGAAGATCGTCAACTTCTCCGTCGTCACTCGTTATCTGGTTTACATCATTCCAGTCGCGATCCTCCTCGCGGTGCCGTTGATCGTTTTGCCCATCACCGGCAATGACGACATCCTTGTCGGCCCCAGGCCCTCCGACGACGGCGAGGAAAATCAAGAGACCCGTCCAACACTATTCAAACTCTTTCTTTGGATCGAAATCGCCTGGCTCACCCTTTGGGCCGGCAAGGTGGTTGCCTGGCTCTTGCCCCATCTCTTCATGTTCCTGGTCGGAGTCGTCAGTTCTGGAACTCGCAAATACGCCACGGTACTTCACAACCTGCAGATTCCTCTGTCACTCTTTTTCTGGGCGCTCGCTTCCTACATCACTTTCCGCAGTCTGTTCGGTGGGAGCGGCGGCGGCGATCTGGAATGGGTTAGGGTCGTCTACCGGGTTCTTGGGGCGCTGTTCTCGTCGGCAGCCGTCTATTTAGCGGAAAAGGCCATCGTGCAACTCATTGGTATCTCTTACCATCAGCGTTCCTTCGCCCTGCGCATCAAGGCCTGCAAACGCGAGGTCTACCTCCTTGGTATACTGTATGATGCCTCCAGAACACTTTTCCCCATGTACTGCCCCGAATTTGAGGATGAAGACTACATCATCGCCGATTCGGTGCTGGCACAGACAGGCAAGAGAATCGGTGCCAGTGCCGCTTCAGCCCCTCTGAAATTCGTCGGCAACATTGGCGGCAACATCGGCCGTGTCGGCGACAAGGTTACCGCAGCTTTCGGAAATGTTGCTTCGGAAATCACCGGCAAGCAAGTCTTCAACCCCAACTCAGCCCATTCCATCGTCATTGAGGCCCTTGAGAAGTCTAAGCCTTCTGAGGCCCTTGCCCGCCGTATCTGGATGTCCTTCGTCTGCGAAGGTCGCGACGCCCTATACCTCGATGACCTCGAAGAGGTGCTCGGCCCTGCATACAAGGAAGAGGCCGAGGAGGCATTCAATGCGGTTGACAGCGACATGAACGGCGACATCAGTCTGGACGAGATGAGCCGCAAGGTTGTCGAAGTGAGCAAGGAACGCAAGGCTATCACCGAGGGCATGAAGGACATCGGTCAAGCCCTACGCGTCTTCGATAAGGTCCTCATGTTCGTCGTGCTCCTCATCGTCATCTTTATCTTCCTCGCTTGGTTCCAATCCAGTTTCCTGACGACTGTGGCGACTGCCGGCACTGCCTTGCTGTCACTGTCGTTCGTCTTCGCCGTCACCACTCAGGAATTCCTTGGTTCTTGCATTTTCCTCTTCGTCAAGCACCCCTATGATGTCGGCGACCGCGTCGACATCACCGGTCCCGAGAAGGAGCAGCTCATCGTTGACAAGATCTCTCTTCTTTACACTGTCTTTACGCGCATCGACAAAATGCAGGTCGTTCAAGTTCCCAATATTGTCCTCAACAATCTCTGGATCGAAAACGTCTCTCGCAGCAAGGCGATGAAGGAAACTCTCACGATTAACATCTCGTACGACACGTCCTTCGAGGACATCGAGCTTCTACGCCACGAGATGGAGAAGTTCGTCCGCCACACGGACAACTCACGCGATTTCCAACCCGACGTCGCTATGGGCGTCAGCAGTGTTGGCGACCTGGACAAGTTGGCCCTGGAAGTCGTTATCAAGCACAAGTCCAATTGGCACAACGAGATTGTTCGCGCTACTCGCCGCTCCAAGTTCATGTGCGCTCTTGCACTGGCCATGAAGAAGGTTCCCATCAACGGCCCAGGCGGCGGTGGCGACGCTCTTGGTGGCCCCGCAAATCCCACCTACTCGGTTGCTGTCACAGACGATTGGGCTGCTGCTGCTCGCGACGCATCCTCCAAGGACAAGGACGCTAGCCGGATGGTGCCTAGCACTGCTGCTGAGACTGGCGAGACTGACTCTATGAAAGAGAAGAATGCGATGGCCGAGCTCAACACGCGCGATCCGCGCAACGAGGAAGAGTGGGGTTACAGGATGGGTGATGATGGCGGTGATCTGACGCAAATGCGCAGCCGGGTTTCCTCAGACCACCGTAGGTCTACCGAGGCTTCCCGCAGCGATCTGATGAAGCGGTCTAGTACCCGTGGTGGCAGGAGGAAAGCTGGCGAGGCCATCCCCAACATGACCTTGGGCGATACGTCGAGTGCTCAAGTGCCTGTGCACAGTCCCCGCCTCGAAACCTATGACGAGGAGGCACAGATCGACCCTTCTCCATACGGCGGTAGCTTGGGAGGCTATTACAGCAACCAGACCGGTCTTTCCCACTCGGCTTCGCAGTCAAACCCTCAGGCGGGGTACCAGCCTTATAGGAACCAGAGCGACACGCTGAGCCCGACCAGGAGCCAGCAGCCGCACCCTCTTCAGAGCCAACCCTACGGCCAACAATCGCAGGATCAAGGTCAAGCTCCCCCCGGCCGACCGCGGTAGTTCGCCCGCCAGACTCGATGACAGAACACTCCTCGATGGAGTTGATTGATTTTCACCAGGGTGTCACTCGAACACTCGTGTTAAGGCGTTTCGGCCGGCTCTCCGCGACCGTGCCATGGAATTACGGTACGAGGGGTGATTTGGGCAGGCTGAGATCCACCAAGAATGGCCATCATGACAATAGATTAGAAGAGTCTCACTAGTAGACATCCATGACGAATATCATTTCCTTCCACACTGGTGATTTCCTTCGTCGACCGTCGACTTGAGAAGCCCATCTGGATTTAGCACACGTGCTCGACCTCGCCGAGGCTCTCGCGCGGCCCCAGTTCAGTCTTGAGCACGCGCCCGAACAGCTCGAGGAGGACCTCGAAGCAGATCTTGGTGATGGCCGGATCATAGCGGCCCTTGCTCAGCTCGTCGCGGATGAAAGCGTGCTGTGCCCAGGCGAACTCGTAGAATGAAGTGACGACGCCTGCCTCGCGAAGCTTGGCTCGGATGAGGTCGCGGCCGGCGTCGGGGACGTGGGTGTCCTTGACGCCGAATATCATGGCGAGCTCGGCGTGGGGCGCCATCTGGTGCAGCAGATCAAGGGTGTGCGTGCTTCCCTCGGGCGCCGTGGTGGAAGTGTTCTTGGCCTCGTGCGGGCCCAAGGCTACCCACCCGCGGAGTCAGTATTCACTCTTTTTTGGATGTGTTGCGATGTATTCATTGTGTCTTTGGAGCAAACACGTGGACCACGACTCCCGTAACAGCCTGAAAGGGGAAATAAGAACTCCGGTTTGACGTACTGCGCGAGTGGATGTCCGTAGCGAAGTAAGAGACGCATGCAGAGATGCGGGGATCCAGGGCAGCGCGGGTGGCGAGATGGCCGCCGAGGCACATACCCGTGCTACCTATAAGGCCGGTGCAGGTGGGTAGGGACAGGAGGACATCGACGGTGCGACGGGAGTCTTCGTCGTAGGAGCCCAGGGTTTTCTCAACCTTCCAGGCGTTGCCAGCATCGGTGCCGGGGACATCGTAGGCGAGGGGCTCTGGCCCGGTGAAGTCGTGATAAGACGATGGAGCAGCTACGATGTAGCCTTGTCCGGCGATCTGGCGTGCGAAGCGAGCGACAGGGCCGGTCACTTGGTGGTGTTAGTTGTGAATAGCCCCTTTCTTTGGTGGCGTTGGTGTTCAGGGGTTTCGGTAAGATGGCGGGGTACTAGTAGTCTCACCGAGAACTACCCCGCCATTCTGGCGAGGTGACCTGAGACCGGACATACATACCTTGGTAGATCTCAGAGAAGAGGCACACGCCAGGGAATTTGCTTTTAGAGTTAACTTGGTACTCTCGTTCGTTTCAGGGCAAACATACGCATTTGGGTAGCCTGGGATCGAAGGGTGGTAGAGGAAAATCCCTAGCGAAGCAATGAGTGACTTGTCGCTCATTCAGTGGGAACGTGGAAACCCACTCATAGACCCTTCCTTCCCGTCAGCGTTGGTGCTGACATCTAGGTGGCTTTCCTTGATAAGCATGTTGGAATTCAAATTTCATGTGACGTCGGACTGGAGACAAGAAGTGATTGTGACCTGGGTGAAGAGGTGAAAGACGGGCTGTTGCAACAGATGAAGGGCCAGGTTGGTCTTAGTAAGCAGCCACGCTGAAAAGGGGCTGCCCACAACGTGTGCCTTTTGGAGGTGTCCCCTGCCGCGATAGCAAAAGGGTAGCCTGGTGGATGTTGTGAGGAAGTACATGTGTGGTCAACTAAGTATGTAATTGTGCTGCATCGAAAGCGCGCAATGGCCGAGGAAAATCTTCTTCGTCACCAATGTTACGCATAAATAACTTTGTCGTCTGGTTCCTGGTCGCTTTGATCATGTCGGCGAAACTGACAGTTGGAGTGTTCTGGGCAGCATGTTATCTGATATAAAACCCATACTTGGCTGATTCCAGATGTTGAAACAAGGGTTGTTCAAGTGTAATTTAGTCGTTCAGTCCAGCCTTGTGGTTATTGCACGATGCAAAGACCTCTGCGTTCCGCGAGAGAAGAGCATCGACAATGCATGCCATCAGTGCTTTTGGATGATTACATTTTGAACTTTGTCGAGTGGAGGTATGGGTCAGTCAGAGTCCAGACGCCAATCATATCGCCATATACGCCGAGAGGCAGCGGAAGCACAGCACGAGGAGTGAGCTTCGAAAAGCCTCGCTCCACTGCCTAGCCGAGAAAGACATCATAACATCAAATCAGAGATCCTCCGCATAGAAGGGAAACTGGCGTGTGCCTCGATTGTCATGCGACGAGTAACTATCTACCAGCCCTGAAGAAGGCATTTGTCTGTCCGCTGTATAGTATTGGTGGGCTGGGGTAATAGGGGCATCTCCACGGTGCGTACCCAGTTG
Source organism: Furcasterigmium sp. R96-07A1 (assembly GCA_037042015.1). NCBI lineage: Eukaryota > Fungi > Ascomycota > Sordariomycetes > Glomerellales > Plectosphaerellaceae > Furcasterigmium > Furcasterigmium sp. R96-07A1. Next base: position 491,289 of record JAXQJP010000333.1, on the reverse strand, counting down.
CCCGGGTCCAAGACGTGAGTGATGTGAAAAGGGTGACAGCAAAAACGGATGCAGAACCAGAATGCGTGGTGAATCTGATGTGAAAAGTCCAGAACCCAACCAGAAATGACAACCTTGTGTACCAAGCCCATATCCTCCCTCAAAAACCAAGTCGACACAAGACGGAATACTTGCGGGGACGCATGATGCTCAAAGCGGGGAGACGGGAGAGTACAACTGGGTCGTCGGTTGGTGTTTACTTAGATCTCCTCATCGTTGTAGTCGTTGCCGGCTTCGCCAACATCGGGAGAAGTGCTAAATTCTTTTTGTCAGCGGTGGAATCGTCAGTGGGATAAACACCCGCAGACTTACGAAGCAGCCTTGAGAAGAGCCTTGGCCTTGGGCTTCGCAGGGGTGCGCTTCTTGGGAAGAGGAAGCTGGAGATCCTGGCCAGAGTCCTCGTTGTCGGAGTCGCTCTTCTTGGTGACCGGAAGACGGCCGGCCTTGCGCTTGGCAGCAGTCTTCTTACCTGCGGGAGCAGGAGTGGTCGCGGGAGAAGCGGGAGTCGAAGAAGTCTCCTTCTTCTGAAGCTTGCCGATGTGCTGCCTGTTGAAGTAGAATGTCAGCTTGGTTCCAAATCCCGGCGTCCGGAAAAGCAATAGAATGTATGAAAGGTAAGATGTACTGGGCAGCGCCTGCGTGATAGTGGTAGCCCTTGGCTTCCGTACGCTTGATCACCTGTTCCCACTGCTCCTTGGTCGGCTTGACCACGGCAAGGAGGCAGATCAGCAAGTCTGAGTGGGCCTTGTCGTCCCAAACAGTTGCTGTGCCAGCTTTCTCACCCCGAGGCATGTTGGCAGGAGATGAATTTAAGGAAAGTGAAGAGAGTGGTATGATTGAGTGCTGCTTAGGCGAGGTGAATCTTGCTGCTGAGGAAACAAGAGTTGTGTACTTGCAAAGACTGAGGTCCTCGAGTGGGAAGTGGATGGGGGAGGAAGAAAGCAAGGACAGGAGTGTTTGGGTCGGGAAGGCGAGAAAACAAGAAGTTTCTGGAGCCTGATCTCAGGGAAGGAGGGGAAAAAACAGTTCAGGCAGGCTATCTCAAGAGGTTTCCAGAGCCGGCAGAAATTTGCCAAGCCCAGTACCATCTGATGGCAACTTCGAAGAGCCCCCTTTCCCACGTGTGATACTGCAGCCATACAGAATCTGGCCCGTGCTCCTGGCAACCACATGTCGGGAAGAGGCCAGCCAATAGAACAAAGAAGATTTGAATGACTGAACAAGACTGAACATGCCAAAACTCACTTCAAGGCACCCTCAGTGAAAGTGTAGCCCTTGGACGTGAGCTCAGTCATGACCTCGCCCATTTGGGGCGGGGTGAGCTTTGAGACCTTGACATAGGCAAGGAGGATGTCCTCGTGGACTTCGGGAGTCCACCTCTGAGTCGAACGAGACATGGCTGGATGTGGTACTTGTGTGTTGACGTTGATGTCGGATGTGAAGTTGACTGATGTAAAGACTTGTTTGGAGTGACACTTGCCAAAGAAGTAGTTGTTGGTGAGTGTATGTGGAATTCGAGATGGTGCTTTTTCAAGGCACCGCTCGGGAAAATTGTTGTAGACAGAGCTGTTGCTTGGAGAAGTCCACACGGGAGATGAATGGTGATGGGGGAGGAAGAATTGTAATGGTGAAGGAATTTGAGAAGGAGGCCAGTTTAAATAGGCATTTGGTAGAGGGGCAGCGTGACCGGAGAAGTTGAACAAATTTGGAAAGCAGATCTCGAGCCACCACGAGCAGAGGCGGGGATCAGAAGGTATCAGGCAGCTCCATCGAGTCTTATAGGCAGGTGAAAGGACAAGTTCATTAGATCATGAGCCAACAAGCAGGAGCAGAGATCAATGGGTCTCAAGCTGCCTCACGAATCGTGAGGTGCTTGCCTGGACGACTCGTGGGGCTCTTACCTTGACAAGTCGGGCAAGGCAGCATCAAGGTAACTTCAAATACTGTAAGAAAAAGGTTGGCTCACCTCAGGGCACTCCAGGTGATGGTGTCATCAACCTTGCGGATCTCGTCAAGAATTATCTCCTTATTCTCAGCAGTGAAGGAGTCCTTTGAGATGCTCCAGAGAGCCACAGCACAGCCTTCCATGAGGCCAGGAGTATTCCAGTTAACCATGTTGGCGGTGTTCAGTTGATATGGGTTGGTGTGTTGTTTATCTGCTGGTGATGGGCCAGAAGAAGGTCGTGTACTGGAAGTCAAAGAGAAGGAGGGTTATGGAGGAGATAGAATCCAAAGCCGTAGGAAGGAATCTTGGGGACTTTTTATACCTACCTGATTTGGCGCAGCAGCGCCTCCCCGCTTGTGATATCACGAACCTTTCCAGGCAAGCTATGGGCCTATCAACCACAAACGCTGTGGCTCCTGTTCCTACGTTGGCTTTTACTCCTCACGGGGTAGTAAACAAGGCTTGAAAATTGTGATGAGTCGTCACCGTGCGACTCACATCTTCTTCGCTTGCTGTTCCAATTCACTGCTCCTGCTCTGTCCTTCACGGCTTTCAATCACGAGTCCCTGACCAACGGGACATTTGCAGCCAGGAACTGATTGAAGGTGATCTCCCAGCCTAGCCAGCGAAGAGCAATATCATACCAAGCAACACAAGCACTTAGTCAGATCGAGAGAAGGAACATGTCTTCTTGTAATACTCTGCACTCAGTAGGCATGTTATCAATGAGTTACTCACGTTTCCCAGGCTGCGCAGTTGTTGTCACGTCCTTCATAACATCCTCCAAACGCCTAATTCATAATCAAACCGAGTCCCCTGAATTGGTGTACTCGGGATGTACATCAAGTCCAGCGCCCTCGTTGGTGCTATACATCGCCGTAGCTGGCAAAAGAATGCGAGCCGCCGCTCAAGTCCCCGTTGTGATCCGGGTCCGGGTGGGGATACTCAGACGTGTAATGGTCAACAGGAGCCCCTCCGTTATGAGCTGCCAGTGCCAACACGGCCTCGTCCTCGTGCAGCTGATCGGGTGATTCTTCCGGAGCCTCGAGCCGCTGTCGCTTGGCGGGAGGGTCCTGATCATCGTGTTCCTCGTGGGAGAGAGGCGGGCCTAGGGGGTCTGTGGGCTCGGGCGCGTCGCTGGGTGCAGGAAGTCCGTCAGGAGCAGTAAGGTCGTCGGGCTTGGCAGGTGGGCCGCCTACTGATGGACCGCTGACTGCCGGGTCCACAGGGAGATTATTCTGCGAGGTGTTCTGGTGTACTTCCGGGATGGGAGGGGGCATTTCAGGGGCTTGAACGTGGCCGGGCGGAGGTGGCTCTTGCGCAGGGGGCGGCTGTCCGTAGCCCATCTCCTGGGATGGGTGTCCGCCCGGAGTTGCTTGCTCAGACAAAGTGCCGTCACCACCAGGCTGCTTCCTAGGGCGGCCTCTGCCGGGCCCAGGACGGCGAGTGATGGGGTTCAGGGTGGGATCAACCTTCCGGGTGGTATCGCTGGGGGTTCCGTTGGAGTCGGCCTTGTGTTGAGCACGACGCAAGCCTTGGAAGTGTTGTCTGTGCGTGTCAGTCGAGATATCCCGTTTGCAAGGAGAGGTGACGAGGCGTCAACGACAGCACGGATGATAGGAGACAATGTACCGCCATCTGTATGGCCTCTTGAACCATAAACAGCCTCGCCTCACTTGAGATGTCCCAATAGACGCTTGCCCCTGAGCACCATATCAAGCCCCACATGGCTGGGGCGGCTCATATGAGCACTACCATGGAGGCGACGACGATGGTATGGCCACGAATGACGGAGAGAAGGGCCGCAGGATGACTTGGGCTAGCAGAAGGGCGTGCTCAGATGACAGTGAAAGACCACACGTACCTGCATCCCTCGTTGGTGAAACCATAGCCAAGAGACCTCATGTGGTTGCCGATGGTGGTCCATTCCGTGCCGCTGATGACGCCGATGTTCTTGACCGACAGGATCGTGAAGAAGAGGTCCTTGTCGGCGCGGTCATTCCAATTCTTGTTCATGGGTCCGAGGGTCGACATGCCAGCGCTTGAAAGGGCACGTCTCTCTGAGGCGAGGCAATGGGAATCGTGTTGTTGAGAGCGATGTGCTAGCGGTCTTAACAGCTGGGACTGGGTCGAATGGAAAAATTGGTAGTGTTCGCTCGAACGCCGATGGACGTCCAAAACTCCCCGTCCTGGGGGCGGGCGGAGACTGGACCCTTCCACCGGCGAGGCTGGGGTCTTGGTCCGTGCCCTGTAAAGGCCTGGACCATTCTGCTTACATAACCGGGTCGTATTTACTTCTGGTATGGCTGCGACGGATGGCGAGGGCGGGTCGTGTGTGAGGCTCGTGTGTGCAAGTATTCCATTAAGCCCAGAACAAGGCTTGACGCCACCGATATGGTACAGTTTCTATGACAACCCTGGCGAAGCCACGCCAATCCTCAAAGTCTTGTCCCCTACAACGCCAGAACCCTGAACAACGCACCGCCTAGCTCACGTCCATCGCCTCCCCGTGGCCGTTGGTCACGGTGAAATCGACGGCGCCAGTGTTTCCTATCAGCCGCTTCTCCGACTCGGCGACGAACTTGACGCTGCGCGCTGGGTCATAGAAGAGCTGGAAACTTCGCTGCACGTCGGACACATCCACCGTCTTGGACTTTCTCTTGGCCGACACGAGCTGAGATGTGGTAATGAGATTGCTGGCGTACCGGAGTCCAGCCTCCTGGCCAATCTTGGTCAGCAAAGCGAGTGCATCCGGTGAAACGTCAACCTCCTCCTCCTGTGCCCTGATGGTAAGGATCTGCTTGAGCTCCTCGGGAGAGTATGTGTGGGTGTGGATGATGACGACACGGTCCAGGAAATCCAGGGGCAGGCCGTGGGGGCTGCGGTAGTCGGTGCCTCTGATGCGCGAGTTGCCCCTGTTGCTCGCCATGATGACGATGGGGGCGAGGTCATCTTCCAGGGCGCGGTTGATATAGGAGAAGGACTCAATGTCGAGCATATGAACCTCGTCGATGAACAAAACACCGGGCACAATCTCGGCCTTGCCCTCCTCCTTCCATTCACCAACCTTTGTGTTGATCTGATCGCGGATCTCGCTGCGGATCTCGCCCGTGTCGCCAGAGAAGAGAGCGAGGAAGCCCTGTGTCCTCGAGTTGATGACGTCAATTTCGTGGAGCGAGACCGTGTGGACAACCTCTTTGCGCTTCTGGAGCTCGCCATCGGGGCACTGCAGGAACTTGGTGTCCACGCCCATGGCGTCGTAGTCGCGGGATCGGGCGTAGGAGCGGCCAAGCTTGGTGATCTTTCCAGACGACTTGTCGATGGAGATGATGTCGCCGGCCATAACGCGCTCCTTGGTCATTGCATCAATCATCTTCACACCCATGTCGTAGACAGCCTCCATGTCCGTCGTTTTGATGGTGAGCTTGCCCTGTTTGGCGCCGCCAGTCACGCTTCTGTCAATCTGGATCTCGACAACCTCGCCCTCCATGATTTCGCTTTCTTCCTTGATGCGCACGCCGATGGACTTGCGGAACGCCTGCGTCAGGGCCTCTGTTTTCGACATTTCGAGTGAGAAGATTTCCGAGGCAGCGAGACTTGTAAAAGGAACGTCGGGGCCGAGGGACTGTGCCATTCCCATGGCAATGGCAGTTTTTCCGGTGCTGTCACGCAGAATCCATCAGTATCTTTTGCATTCTTTTGGCCGCCGTTGCGTCGCAACCGGATGGCGTACCTCGGAGGCCCAGCGATCAAGCAAGCGCGGCCAGCGATCTTGCCCTCCTTGATCATCTGTAGTATGACTGCAGCAGCCTTGCGGGCCTTTTCCTGACCCACAAGACCCTGAGAGGTGCCGCGGGGCTCGAGAGACACGCCATCGACACCGAGACCCCGGATGTGAGAATGCGCCGCGATGAGGTTAAGTCCACGAAGCTCCTTGGACTCGGACACTGTCATCACAGGCTAGGTCATAGGTCAGCGCGCTATACGACAAGAACAATAGACGGAGGGCGCGTACAGCAGCCATGTTGTAGATTTTGATAGGGTATGTTCGCAGTAGGTGGCGATGTTGCTGCTCGGGGCAATGGGAAGGCTGAAAGGTCGCGGTCAAGAGGGATGCTCGGCGCTCAGAGTCTTGAAGGTCGCGGCAGGAAAAAAGAATGGGGACGCGCTTTAGTTGCACGTAGGTACCTAGGGTGACCGACTATCCGGGCCAGGGACAAAATCGGTGGAGCTCGGGCCACCTACTTCCCACCGTCGAAGCACCGCCCACCTTTCATGGACATCCATGGATGGCAAGCATGAATCGATGGGAGTATGCAAGCACGATCATATCGCATTGGTGCTACCTACTTACTATAAAAAAATGATCGACATTGCTTCATCGGTTTTTGTTACATGCTAACGGGGATAGTTATTACCCCAGATGCGGCCTCTGCCTCGGAGGAGAGGTTATATCTGATGTCCAGTTTGAAATCACATGCGATCAGGCTGAGGAACTCTTGATGCTGGCCGGAACCTAGGATTCCTTTTTACCACCATGCTAAGGTGTGTAGTTGTATCTGTTTGTCTAGTTCTTGCCTTAGGTTTCTATCACTTTGCTCCAGGGTCCCCAAACCATCGAGGCGGTAGGCGCTCCTACCCTTCATGCCTTCCAACCTTCCTCCTAGTCTTTCCATCCTCACATTCTTTCCTTCTCCTAGGTAGCAAAACTGCCTACTTGTCACAATCAAAAACCCTGGGTCTAATCTAAGACTCCTTTCTGCTGTACCCATCTCATACCAAGCCTGGCTTCCTCCTTTTGTTGGGGCTGTTAAATGCCAATGCAACCTAGAGGCACTCTTACCCAAGCTGCCTACCTGTACGAACTCACCGACCGACAACCTGACTGGTGCTACTACCGCCGCCATAGTGCCCCGCCCCTCAGAATACCGTCCTACCTTAGCGGCCGCCCACACTAACGCCCGACCCGCCAGTGGCAGAACGCGTCGGTCGACCCTCCCATCTCTCTACCTCGGAGTACTAGAACCTTGACGCGCCTGCCCCTCCGAGGAAAAGAATTCATGGTAACTTTTGAGGTTACCATCACAGTCTATTCCCCCAGGCAGTCATTACCAGACGAGTCCTACACGAACATACCGTTTCTCGGCCCAAGCTACTAATTACCATCCCTCGCCCACTCGTGGTCTCGTTCTCATTGTAGCGACGATACCTGTCACTGGCATCCTTCTGCGCACAGGTGACCAACAACCGTACGACGCAATTCTCGACCATCTTTTGCCATTCTACAGCCACCGGGACTCTGCGTGTCTTGCACCGAGCCATCATTGGGTGGCATCCAGGTTCTTGCGACTATAGCATGTCGAATTTTAGGGAACTTCCCTATCATAGCGAAACCTTTCGATCGGACCGTGGCGACCGCGACCGCGACCGCGACCGTCCTTCTTGGGCCTATTCTCGGCATGATAGATCGCCTGATCGCCGGCAAGAGCGCTCGTCTCCATATCGAGCTAGATCACCCGATCGCCGGCGAGTATGCTCTCCCCTTCAATACAACCAACACGCAAGTAACTCGCCGACGACCACGACGAGAGCCGAGATGCCACTCCCGAAACGCACAAAAGAGCCGTCTGCTCCTCTATCGCGAGAGCGTCACAGACACGAAAAGAGTTAGTGCCTGCATACCATGTACACCAGTACCTACATAACTAACACACTCCAAAGGCCCTTCCTCCGATACTTCTCTGTACGAAGAAATGTGTGCCCTCCTTGCAGATCAGGCTATCTTCAAAATGAGGAAGCAAGAGCTAGAGAAGCAGGCGAGTGAGAACGCAATAAAAGCCGATGAGCTTGCCAAAGGCCGATTCGACGAGTTTCCGTCGGCCATAGGGGTAAACCGCAAGGAGCGAGACCGCATCGACCACGACAAGCGGAGGGTTATAAGCGACTTGGACGCCAATAGTAAGGAGATCCAAAAGCACATCCGCGAATATATGTCAAGGCTAGGACCCTCCAGTGTCGGACCCACGGCGCAGCCAACCAGCCTGCCAGCACATTCGGATCTTGAGGCACTCGAGCGGAAAATGGCCGAAAGGTTTACTGCCTACGACAAAAAGTACGAAGCCCAGGAAGATGCCCTCAAAGACCAATCTCGACAGATCGCGTCGCTGCGAGAACAAGTTCAGGGCCTTCAAACACAGAACAGGCAGATACCGATTTTACAGTCGCAGATCGAGTCTGTCAAGTCGGAACATAAGGTCCTACAAACAGAGAACAAGCAAATACCGATTCTGCAGTCGCAGGTCGAGTCTCTCAAGTCGGAACATGAGCGCCTTCGGTCTGCTGATAGCTTGACAAGGCCGACTGAAGGCGGAACCGAGCTTCAAGCAATCGGGGCTCAGATCAAAGACCTTCATGACAAGATTGAGTCATTGCGCGATTACGTTGAAACCAGTATGGACATGGTGGAAAACGCAGTCAAGACGGCCGAGTGCGATGTCCCTGCCCTAAAGGATCGAGTCAGTAAGCAAGAATTGGCGGCCGCCTCTTTCCAGGAACAGACGCAAGCATCATTCCGGAATTTTGCTGCGCAGTTCTCGGAATTGATAGAAGACTTGGTGACCCAAACGGACAAGCTCGAAGCGCGGATCAAATCTATCGAGGATTCTAGAGTGTCGCTTGAGGTACGGATCGGACTTCTTGAGGCCAGAGTCTTGCCAGCAAAAGAATCTGCCTTGGGAGCTCCCACCATGACGCAAGCCGATCCTACTTCCATCATCGGCGATGGGGACTCTCCCGTGATCGACTTCGAGGCTAGGCATACAGCGCTCGACACTGCCAGACTTCAGGCCCAGCAACCTGGCGAAGTGGCTTTAGCTGAGGCTAAGCAGCAGTTGGCCACCCTCCAGGATTTAGTCGAAAGCCAGCGCGCGTATGTTGCGACTCTTGCGAGCGAGTTGGGGACGACCATAGCGAGGCTCAACGATTTAAAGACGGATCATGCCCGGCAGGGGGTTGTGCTCAACGGTGCCCAGCACGCCATCAGCAATCTCAGTCAGCAGTTCAACAACCTGACAACGGAAGATATGCTGGAGAAGATGTACGTGCATATCGTCAGCCTCAAGTCACATGAGAATGAAGGACGCCGAGCCCAGATAATCGAGTTGAGAGTCAAGGCTCTCGAAGACCAATTAGCAAGCCAAAACTTTCCTCACGGGGATACGATGAGCAAGAAGCGGAAGACAGGCCTGCCAGGCACTATGCCAAATGGGCATCCTTGAAGGATGTGGTGTTTGCTGCGTAGGTAGGAATGCAGAGAGGGGCGATGATAAGGGGACGACCGACAACTGCCTGTCGGCGTGAGTACGACTAGTTGATGTGTTCATGACTGACGACTTACAATTGATACCCCACCCAAGCTTCGGGAACATCAAACGGGCCTACTACTTCTCTGGCCTTTTGTCTATATGTGATCTGCGGGATGATGGCAGTGAGAGTGGCCGAGATGAAGAACTCGAGGGGCATGCTAGTAGTGTATCTAAGCTGTATATGCTACACTTACCTAGGTACCTAGGTACCTAGGTACTAGTCGCTAGAGGCATCTGGGCCGGCCTTAGGTGTATGCAAGTATGGTAGGTACCTCAATATACCCATCGGTACCTTACTAGAGGAATCACATCTACGTCGTCGCTGCCCCCGGATCATTCATGAGTGCCTCGAAAAATACTTTCCTAGCAATCTATCCGCGAGATCATCTTTCTTGCATATCCCGGAGCGGTCAAGTTACTGTCCTGGTTGTCAAGCTGTACCACGCGAGGATACACCAGCCGGCACATGGGTCGAATCAAGAGCCGCAAGAAGCAGCCAAGACGAAAGAGAGCCCCCAGTTCGGGACCAGACCCCGACCCTGCCAACCTGCTTCCACCTTTCCACCTGGCCAGCGCCAGCACTACCTACAGACGAGGCAAACCTTCTCGAGACTGCATCCCCGTCCCCGGTCCCTCACCTCTCTCCCGTGACGGACCGCCCTGCCACCCGCCTTGCTATTCACCTCTAGCAGGCCGCCGCCAGCAAGCATTATTCCAACGACGCCATCTCCCCTTTCATCTCATTTTATCGCCAGGATCCGTGCAGTGGGACAAGTGCCTTCTATCAGCAGCACGACTCTGGAGGTTTACGCGCGCTCCTTTACGACCCGCCGGCGGATGATGCGCTGCGGGTCCTGCCCACTCCTGCAAGGATTACTTACGGTGCTACTTGGTGGTCGCCGGTCGGACCAGATCCGACTGAGGACTGAGTATCGCGAGACACGCTTCACCATCGCATCCTAGTTTCCCGCTCGCATACCCGTTCTCGCCCACTTCGATCATCGCGTATTCCTTCGATTGATGCCTCTCGCTGTTTTCCGCACCACACGCCACGTCTCGTTGAAGGCACCGCCCCAACAATTGCTCGCGTGTTCCTATACCACCTACAAACGCCTTGTTCCGCCCCCGCGCGACGATACCCGCCAGAAGCGCGCGATACCCATCTACGCCGCATCTTCAACCCACGCGACGGCGCTCGATCTGAGTTTCTCGACGAACCATCCCCCTCTAGGCCGATCTTTGTCGTCGCCAATCTGTATCAATTCGGTCTGCACAAAGGATACCGAGCGTGGCCAAGGAGAGGGCGCTGCGCTCTGCTCCCATGCTCTTTCTTTCTTTGTTCGCATCGTCTGCCAGGTTGATCGATACACGCGAAAAGGCAGTGAATATTCTCTGCAACGCAAGAGCGACAGAAGCAAGGCATCTCTAATCGTTCATCATTCTTCTACGCGACGCAGGGTTCCAAGAACCTGAGGGATTCGACGGCACAATCCCATAATTTTACCGAGACTGCCTTGCAGTGCAGCAAACCTCGTGTCAACGAAAAGCACATCCGATTTCTCAGCTCGCCTCGGCCCCATGGCACAGGAATGCCCCTTTCTATGAATCATGGACGCCGCGGCGAAACACATACAGCTCCTGCGATCGGACATCCTCCCCCCGTTACCATATCAGCTTGCGAAAGCACTCGATAAGCCTTTCCGGGTCCCACCTGACGAAGTCAGAGCCATTGAGGAGCGTCATCATCGGCAGCTCCAGTACATGACCCTCATCAACGCCGACCGCGGTCTGCTCTTCACACGCGCCTACTACGACATGCGCGAAGAGGCCCCGAAACCCAATGCTGCGAGGGAGGGGTCTGCATTTTCGGAAAAGAAACCCAAGACCAAGTTGTCGTTGAGCGACTACAAGAACAAGAAGAAGGTGTCGACGTCCCCACCAGACACAGGCGCGCCGACCACAAAACCCAGCGGCCTAAGAAAGGAGATTGTGGACGTAGAAACAGAGGCAAGCCGACGTGACGACAGCAGGTTACGAGAATCGGAAAGCTCGAGGGACCGCAAACTGTCAAGGCCGCAAGATGCGCCCAACGATGAGAGGTGCGGGCATCAGTCGCGTTGGAAAGCTCTTACTGACCGTGGCATTCCAGGTCCCATCCCAAAATAATAGATCAACGATCACGGAGCGACTTGAATGGCACCCCCGAGAAAAGGAAGCGCATGTATGACGACGAAGTCACAAGACTTCCGAAGAAACCAAAGCCAGAGGCAACCACGCCGCAGGATGATCGGTCACGAACACCACGAGATGACGCAAAGAGGAGAGAGGATAGGCAAGCGCCGGCGCAGTCCAAGGATAATAGACATGCTACGGCATCCTCACTCCCAAACGGTCGCGGCATGCTGAAGAACGCGCTGGGCTCTCAAGGCTACCAGGGCACACAATCTCAGTCGGCAACTCCGGTGTCGCGAGCGCGTGGCGACTCGATCAACGGTCATCGCCCTACGTCAACCGCGAGCAGCAAAGTCACGCCAAGCAAGCCTGACAGTTCATCCAGGACAGCCGTGCCTCCTCTACTGTCACCTCTTCACTTTTCGCTTGGTACCGAGGAATCTTCTCCACCGAAGGAGAGGCGACAACGAGATGAGGCAGAGGAGCCTTTTCGATCTCTAAAGTCTGCCAAATCGAGTACATCCGCGCCACTTAAGAGAGAAAGACCAAGATTGCCGACTCTTCTGTCCCCGACGCTGCCGCCTCAAATCGAAGAAGAGCTAGCGCTCGAGCGAGAAGGGACGCAGAAGACGGGCAGTTCCGCAACCGTTTCCAGATCTGGCCAGACAGCCGACTCGCTCGGCAACGCAAAGAAGTCACGTCCCATCAAGGAAGACGATCGCGAAGAAAAAGAGAGGTCGAAGGTCCAGTCGCGCGACACGGGTGGAGAGGATCGCCCTCAGCGATTCATAGTAACGCTGAAATGCCCCAAGAAGCACGCCAAGGCGTTCAAACGGCTACTTGCCTTGCCCCGGTCAAGGAAGGAACGCTCCGCCAGCCTCGAGGCACCGAACCCTGGCGGTGGCGCACGAAAGAGGCCTCTGGGGGCTTCAGAATACATCGGAGAGTCCATCGCCGTCAAACGTCCCAGGATGTCTGACGTGTCCAGCTCGACCAAGTTACCACCACCCTCAACGCCCGCGAAAGCAGCAACATCAATGGCCCGAGCAGCGTCCAATAATTCTCAAGCGCAGACCCCCGGCGAAATGAACACCTTCACTCCCAGTGATCGGCCTCCGACGAGGCAGGATCCGTTGGACGCATCCAAGGTCAGACCCTTGCGGGAACGGCATGAGCGCTTCAAGAACATCGGGAACAAGCTCAAGCATAAGCGCGATGATCTGTTGTCGGGCAGAAACGACCGCCCAGCGGACAGGTACGTCAAGCTAGGTATCGCGCTGTGCCTCGAAAGCGCCATGGCTTATATGGTATCGTTTCGGGCAATATTCGAGTCCCGGCGTCTCGAAAACAAAGCTCAAGACCCCAAGACATGGGATAGTATCTTGCCCATGCTGGACATGATCCGCCATCACCTTGCAGATAGTCGGCATCGTGCACTCGAGGCCCTCTTCCACCACCTTCGCGGCGTCATCCTGGAAGAACTGATCAAGTGCTACTGGTCCCTCGACCCCTCTTCAAACGCACACAACGTCATGCACTATGAGCGTATGCGGTCTTCAACATGGAAAGCCGCTGGCGATGCTGCCAGGAACCTGAAAAATAGTCGGATGTCAACCGGGTTTGGGCCCTGGACGGGTGCCGAGGAGGCTGTCGTTGACGGGCTCAAGATAGTGCAGAGATGGGCAGATGAGGAAAACGTCGATTGGTCCCCGGAATTCCTCCAGCAGATGAATGGGCATTGACAATGACACAGCAGAGCGCAGAGCGGCAACTGCAACAGTTTCTGAGAGGATGCGAAACAGGGGAAATGGAGACCGGGACTTGACGTTGGGAGTCCCATGTAATGCTATGCGTTCACGTCTTTTTAACTTGGGATACGTCCGCTTCCGATGGGCGTGGGTGAAAGGCGCGGCCGGGGGGTGACACGGCACGGCGTTTCGACTCGACTTTCGATATACCTACGGGTCTTGAGCTCATGCTCGGCCCTCATTCTGTCCAGCGCAACGACGGTCCCTGAGGGCTACTTTTCCATGCACTCCCTCTTCCCAGGCCTTCCGTTCTCGATTAGCCTTTGATACTTGGTCAATGATATCCCATGACGTCTTGCAACTCGTTTCTCGGCCCTGGCTGCCATGCTATTCTCCTATTGAACGTGATGGTTTATCCATCTTTACGTGGTGATGTTGCACCGTGTATGCGGGATCTCGCGTCCGTGTCATCCAAAGAATACAGTAATGCTCGTCTTTGCTCTTGATCGCTAGACGAGACGGCAGCCTGTGCAGCGAAACCAGACGGTAGAATGCCTTGACTCTCCTTATTCCATGATATAGCCGACCTAGGTAAGTGCCACACCTCGGAATGATCATCTTGACTTCTGCACGCATGATTCGTGGAACCCTGTTCGCCAGGATTTGATAATAGCGGCGGTTTTCATAGTAAAACAAACAGCTCAGTACTCATACCGCCAGCTTTCCAACATGTGCATTTACCAGCAAGATCGACGTTACAGCAGAATCGCAACGGTAGGCACAAGAAAGCAAATCCAAGAATGAAGTCCTATCCCGAGGCCCTCGCCTGATTCGAAGACATGCCCCCTATCAAGTGATATCGGGCAAGGCAAACGTCAGACACGGAGAGGATGCGGTTACACCGGCGGAAGTCTGTCAAGTAATCCATGCGCCCGGCGAAAGGGACACTCGGCGCAACAAAAATCCTGCTTCCAAAACATACCTCCGTGTTGTCGTTCGCAATCTGCACACCGCAAACGGTGAGAGGCATGATCCCCGCGCGGGCTGTCTGGCGCGGTGAGAACCTTGCATCAGCTCAACAGTAAGTGAAACATCAACAACAGGCGACTGCTGAGCCACGCAAGCATTATTCAACACACAAAGCATTCATCACACTTTGCCGTTTTCAGACATGATACTTAGTACCAATTTCATCATTTGCTCATTTCTTTTTGCTATTCATTACCGGCCTTCTTGGGCTTTAGGCCTGAAGGACCAAACCATCCCGCGTTGCCACTCTATTCATATTGTTTCGCGCCGACAGGGTGCGTTTACTTGGAAGCATCGACCTTGGCGATGTAGGCGAGAAGGTCGAGGACACGGCGGGAGTAGCCCCACTCGTTGTCGTACCAGGAGACGACCTTGACGAAGTTGTCGTTGAGAGAGATACCGGCCTTGGCGTCGAAGATGGAGGAGGCGGGGTTGCCGATCATGTCGGTAGAGACGACATCGTCCTCGGTGTAGTCGAGGATGCCCTTGAGGGGACCGTTGGCGGCCTCCTTGATGGCTTCCTTGATCTGCTCGTAGGTGGCGCCCTTCTCGAGGCGGGCAGTCAGGTCGACAACGGAGACGTTGGCGGTGGGAACACGCATGGACATGCCGGTGAGCTTGCCGTTGAGGTCAGGGATGACCTTGCCGACGGCCTTAGCAGCACCGGTGCTGGAGGGGATGATGTTCTGGGCGGCGGTGCGGCCACCGCGCCAGTCCTTGGCGGAGGGACCGTCAACGGTCTTCTGGGTGGCGGTGTAGGAGTGGACGGTGGTCATGAGACCCTCAACGATGGTGAACTTGTCGTTGAGAACCTTGGCGAGGGGAGCCAGGCAGTTGGTGGTGCACGAGGCGTTGGAGATGACATCGGCGCTGCCGTCGTAGGTCTTCTCGTTGACGCCCATCACGTACATGGGGGCATCGGCGGAGGGGGCGGAGATGATGACCTTCTTGGCGCCACCAGCAAGATGGGCCTTGGCCTTCTCGGTGGTGGTGAAGACACCGGTGGACTCAACGACGTACTCGGCGCCAGTCTCCTTCCAGGGGATGCTGGCGGGGTCGCGCTCCTGGTAGAAGCGGATGGTCTTGCCGTTGACGATGAGGTTCTTGCCATCCTCCTTGATCTCACCCTTGAAGACACCGTGGGTGGAGTCGTACTTGAGCATGTAGGCCTGAGAGAGTAGGCGTTAGTAATTTGGACCGTTTGAGATCAAGAAGCAATGCAAACGCGACCAATCGAGTTTCCCTCGTCGAGGCAGCGGAGTGGGGTGCGGCTGGCGGGGTCTCATAGCTGCGATGCATGCGTCATGTCATGAATGAGGGGTGAGAGCGCAGCGCAGGTGTGCAGACGTCAGGCCATCTGATGCGGCGTTCCGAGTGTGCACTCTGATGCTAAATATGAGGCATAAGAGAGGTGATGTTGCACTTACAGCGTACTTGGTCTCGATGAAGGGATCGTTGACGGCAACGATATCGACATCGGAGTGCTCGACGGCGTTGCGGAAGACGATACGGCCAATGCGGCCGAAACCGTTGATGCCAACCTTGATGGGAGCCATTGTGAATTCTGGATTGGTGTGGAGGTTGATCGGTCTGTAGGGCGAAGGATTGGTGTTAGCTCTAAGGTTTTATTCGATGGTACGAAGGTGTTGGTGGTGAGGAAGTTCAAATCCAGCTGGTGTGTTGAGAGGAAATTGATGGCGGGGTAGCTGGCAGAGGCCCGATTGTGACGTTGAGGGAAGTGGGATGGCGGGGATCTGGCGGCGGAGCTCTCGGAGCGAGGGAGCAGCCTTCAACAGCCGAGAACCATCATGAGAGAGGGACGAGGATTGTTTGAGGAAGCTTACCTGGTGTATGGAAAATGGTGCAGAAGCAGTGATGGAGAGAGAAGGAGAAGAAGAAGAGGAGGAGGGGGAAAAAAGCTGAGGTGGGAGGAGCTCAAGTATTATTGATTTCTATGGGGGGTGGAGGGACAACCGCAAACCGGCAAGGTAGGAGGAGGCACGCGGCAGGAGGAGGGGTGGGAAAACAGAACGGACAGGGAAGGGTCAGGCACCCCCCGATGGAGCAACTTCCATCATCGGCCATCACCATCCTGGTGCTGCGTTGCCCCTTCCTCTCCCTCCCGCACCCCAATGGTTGGGAAGCGGCGCTCCAGGCTGAGATGGTTTCGAGCTGCTGGTGGGGGGATGCCCGTGGGAGCTTAGCTTATCCCGGTCCCAGACATTTAGCGCCGTGTCGGAGCTGCCTCGACGAGTCTCTTGCTCCCACTATAGCAGCTCGCTCGTACTTTCGCGACTCCGTTGCTCCCGATGCCGCAGTTGCGAAACCCACGCAGTCGAGCACCCTAGGTACCCTGCCTGCGTCTTTTTCCACGTCTCGCCAGAGCCCAGGCGAGGTCATGTGGAGCCCGAGATGGACGTTGCGGGAACGCCTGGCCTGCATTTTGAGGCTGTCGGCCCGTTTTGACCGCAGCAAGCTCATCTCCAGTGGCGGGTTCTTCTGCTAGACCCTGATGATTTATATCTCTCAATTGTCTCGTCCCTCCTGGCCGAAACCGCGAAACAGACGCATCAGCGTGGGGAGATTTGTCACCCTGATTTGCTACATATATTCCATCGCCGTCCCGTCTTTACGTGGCGGTGACTCTTCGTTGCGCCCTTTGCTTTGCCACGACGCCATCGCGGCCTTTCTCTGCCGCGGTATTAATCAGCCCACTCCCGCTGGTCTGATTGCCCCAACGGTGAAGCTGCTGCTGCCTCGAGGCGCTTCGCAATCGCCTCACGGTGATCAGATCAGACCAGGCTATCGAAAGAGGGGCATCAATGTTTTTTTCGGTAACGGATGCCCCTCCCCCTCCTGACATCACACTTCACCCACCTTCATTTGCCAGGCAAGCCAGGGTCCTCATCGTTCGTGTCTTGGCCCTCCTTACCTAATCTGCCAAGCAAACGCCAGTTCTCAGTCCGACTGGTATCCTCGGCTTATCGTTATCGACATGGTCCGTTTCAACATGTTCGGTTCTTCTCGACAACCCGACTTTGTTTGGCAGATTCATCTCTCAACAACACCAGATTGACCTGCACGGGTCTGTTCATTTCACAACCGATGCGACGACGATGTCTTCAACCAACCGGGCACCCTGGTCTCCCTTATACCGAGCCCGCGTCTAATCCCGAGACCATCGGCATCAACAACCCCACACCCGGCCAGACATCACCCGAACTCATGGGATTCTTCGGGATCTCCCATGCAACCCATGCCAGCACCCCTCGACAGACCTACCTAACCCACACGCTCGACTACCCTCGTCTACCCGCTACCCATGCACATGAGCTTCCCCGGACTTCCAGGCGCCCACAAGGCTGCACCCGGCCCATCGCCTCGCGCTCCTGGCCGTCCAACCGGCCCCAGTCCCGGGCCTTTACGGCTCCTCGGCTCTCGTCGCTCCTAGCCTCGCCTACGTCTACGCCTCTCCCGTGCCGACGCTGTTCCTCGCCGGCCCTCTCTCCAGCCACGCCCGCGATCTTCCCTCGGTGAGCTTTTCGTCGCCGTGCTGTCCTCCCCCCAGCCGGCTCTGTCCGCTTCTTCACCCCTGTCTCCGGTCACACCCGGTTCCTTCCCCAGATGACGCCTGGTTTTCTCCGGCACCTGAACGGTCTACCCCTCCTTTGACACTCTCGGCATAATGTATCTGCGGGTCGCTTTGCTTCGGTAAGCTTCCCATGATTCTCTGTGTAGAGCTCGTCTGGCTGGACGCCTTGGTCAATTTTCCGGCTGCTCTGTCATGGCCTGCCGCAGAGTGCTGGATGCCAAGGAGGCTCTGAGATGCCTCGTCCGACTTCTTTCTCTGCCTCTTGATGCGACGTTGTGTCGAGTCATACCGTGTATTGTCTCCAGCCTCTCTTCTCAAAGGTCTTGTAGAGGAGATCATGATCGTCCCACATGTCCACCTCTCCACCCCTCCACACACGATATTGATCCGGAAGCAGATATTGAGACTTCTTAGATAACACGAAGCTCTGCCTCCTGCATGGTGACACATAGTGCTGCCCAGACCCTCTTCTAAAAACTGGTTTCGAGTGTCAGGCACGTAAGAGCGCTCACCTACCTTGGTTGTGTCTGCCGACAGACCGGACCAGCATCGTGCCTCCGGCATCGTGCCACCGGATGTAGTAGCATCAGTTTACCCAATGTAACTCGTACTCAGGATACTCAACGAAGGTGTTGAAGACAGTCATTGTCTGATTGTTAGGCTTTCTTCGTGTGTTCTGACAATAATTATCCTCTGCACCTATGTCTAACGAGGGATTGCAGTTTCTGTCAACATTCACTGGCCGGAATGCCCTCTAGGCTGTCACTTCTTCTGCCCTATGTTACATGTCCCATACATGGGGGGGGGGGGGACACTGAACATCATGCGATTGGGTCTGGCAATGACAAAGTTCTCGTTGATTGTGACGATCATGTTTCTAACGGCATCCACTTCCTCCTAATCACTAGAGCAATGTAAGTAAGGAAATACTTTGAAGCACGAACCTTCACTGATAACAGATTTTCCTCGTTTGAACAACGCCCACTAGATGCGAACGTAGGATAGATCAAATACCAAACCCGACCAGAAGGTCGAAATCAATCGCATTTTGCGGCCCGATCCTGGTACTCTTGGCTTGGCGAAATACAAAACTTTTGACGCAACGAGGCCATGCTACTTTACTATATGCCTTGCGGGAATCAGAACGATTGACATACAAATTCGATGAAAGTGGCTATCCTCGAGTTGCACTATATCTACATATTTTACAGTCCATGTACAGGTCTCCTTGACTCTATCGAGTCTCGTCCTATCGCTCCAGTACCGTCGCCAGCACCTTGCCCAATACGCCTCTGACTCTTGCCTTGTTCTCCTGCGCGCACGTAAACACCACGGCCGTGCTCGCAGCAAACACAATGGTCTCCCGCCACTGCTTTTCCTCGGCATACCGCCTCGGGAACAGCGTCGCCAGCGCCCTCGGCGCCACGAAAAGCGCCATGTCCTTACGCCGGCTCGCTGTCTCCAGGAGCACACTCCACCCGCACAGGAAGCAGCCGCACCCGACGCACAGGCCTCCGTCGATGGCCTGTCGAGCCTCTTTTGACGTCCCAATAATGTGAGGCCCGATGCGTGTCCGCGTCAGACAGACGCCATAGTAGAACAACGTGATGAACGCGCCGAGGAATGCCGAGGACCGCGCGGCGGAGAGTACAGCCTGCTTCAGGCCACGCGCGGTCGGGCGCTTGCGGAGGAGGAGTGCCAGATTCAAAGGGAGGTACATGGCCATACTCCAGCGGAAAGAGCGCGCGAGCCGAGAGAGGGCGTGGCTCTCGCACGAGGGCCCGCAACCCATATGGACCATCTCGCAAGGGAAGGGGATGGAGACTGCCGGATCGCCCCAGGCTAGTGGCCACTTGTAGTCCGCGCACATGGCCTGAAGAAGCGGAGCGTTGCCGTTGTCAGAGCCGTAGCGAAGCGTGCCGGCTCGGGCGCGTTGTAGAGCCTCGATGAGGCGGCGGTCAACACCAGCAGCAGAGGCAATCCATTTCTGATAGCCCTGAGGAAGGCAAGAAGGGGTGTAGAACCATGCCCACATGATGAGGGCTGTGGAGCAAACGAACACCCATGGGTCCGTGGAGCGGGCGATGATGGCTTCGAGCTGCAGCCGACGTCAGCACCAATTATCAAACAAGACCGGGAACGAGAAGAGGCGTACCTTTGACCACTTATGCGCCGCCTCACGGCGGGCGCGGCGTTGTGACCAGACCTCTCCAATAAGCACGTCCACGGCGCGGCAGACGGCAAATAAGGTGAGGTCCAACGTTCTGCCGGCGTACACGACCTTCTTCTGTGCAACGCCCGGATGCGTGTCAGACTTGACCAGCACAGTCTCTGTGAAGGCCTCGCCTTTCTTGGCCTGGAGCAGCTTCAGACTCAGCCAGCCGGCAAGGAAGGTCGATAGCCATCGCGTTAGTCTGGAGGTGGTGTATTAGCCACTTGAGCAATATCGAGAAAGCTCGAGCTGTGGCTTCGCTTAGACATACCGTGTGCGTGCCACTTCACCGAGACCTTGCGCTACATGATCAACAAGTCGACGGAGTGGCGCCTTGGAGCCAATGTTAGCATCGAGTCGTTCCGAGTGGTATAAGACAGATGTGGCGGATGGGTCGAATAGATAGGGCGAGATCCAGGATGGCCCTATTCGAGGGGGTCTTTGGTGGAGAGGCTCTTGGAACCAGGACTGGCTGTCGTTTGTGTGTACCAAGTAAGGAGAAGTCCGAGCGATGTGACAGCTGCACCTCGCAAGCCACAGTGCAAGATGGTGAAGTCCGGCCACTTAGCCTTGGCGATGGGGTGGAAACTAGCGAAAAAACGGGAGATGCGTTCAATAGCCTGGTTCGACGTACCTGGAGTAATGTGCTGCCGCCAACGAGAACGGCACAGAATGTCGGAAACCTCCTCCAGTCAAAGCCAATCAGAAGTATACGACGAAGAGAGGCCAAGGCATCCGCCTCCTGCTTCTGGGAAGCTGCAGGGTCACGCCGGCGGCGGGCCCTCGTTGCAAGTTGGAGTAACAGGGTCAGAAGCCTGGGCGCCACAGACGATGCGTAGCCCAGGATGTAGGCTCGCACAAGAGGTCTCAGGGAAGGCGGGGCCCGATCAAGGCTGAAAAGCCCAAGGAGGCTCGCAGGATGAGCTCGCAGCTGACTCCGAGGTTGCATCGCGGAGCACTCGTCTCGAGTACAGGGCTCATCTGTTGTCTGTCGAGATGCCGAGAGTCGCAGGGATTATGCTTCTGACGGGCGAGGTTGTCGAGAGAGAGGGGAAGGATGGGGGTGCAGTTGTATTGACAGAACGATAGATCTTTCCTGTTTCGGCGATTAGCATACCTGTCCTGCCTGGCATTTCCCAAAAGCCCGTCAGCGGTAGACTTGGGTGTAGTGAGGAGTAACAAGAGACTGGGTTGTGCGGTAAGATGTGATGACGCGAGGGTTGAAAAGTGGTTGGTAGATGATGACTACTACGCAACTACTCGCACGGCACTGCTGCGGCGCTGTAGAGACAAGTTCGACCATTGTGCCCTCCCGGATGATTATGACTAAAGGCAAACATCAAGATGCAGATGTTCACTTGACATGCACCTCTGTTTGCCTTCTATCAAGTATGGCTTGCTCACTGCGCACGCCCTCTTCAGGTACCTAACGGTAAGCACCTCGGCGGGCTGGGCTAGCGAACTACTAGGCGAACCGAATACTTGTTGGCCCAGAACGGAGGGGTCCCTGTTGATCTTACCTTTGACTACGTGCCGGGGGTTGGCGAGGGTAATGCCTTTTCTGGAAAGGGGGGATGGTGGTTGAGGTTCGGGGGGGTGCAGGCCAGCGCCTCGGCAGGACTGACGAGACTCGGGGGTTTGCGATGATGACGTATCAAGTTCTTTGCAGAAACCAGCTCGCAGAAATGAACGCAGTAAAGTTTGTGTGTTTGGGGGGGAATTGAAGGGAAGCCGGGATACAAATATGGGAACAGATTCGGCTGTGGAGAGTGAGGACCGAGGCTCATCAGAAGGTCTGGTTCTATGCCCATATGACAACCAAGGCCGACAGCGCGTCTTTGCGGGCTGACTTCCAAGGTTGGCAGACCCCCTGGCCACCAGAGTGGATGAGGTGGGCATAGGCAGTTCAAACTGACCCGGGGAGAGAGAACAGGAGTTGAACGGCATGAAGGGATGTCCCCGGGGGGTTAATGGCCAACAGCGGTCCAGTCCAGGGGCTCAGGAGTTAGGGGACGCTGTCGTAGTAGGGATGATGGAGACGTAACTAACCAATACAACTTCGACCGCCATTCGTGTCTGAGTGTGGATCTTCTCCGCCTAAATCAATGCCAGGGTCGATCTCGTCACGGACAGCCGAAGCGACGTCGATCTTCCAGAATCGCGGGGAAAGCTGGAGGTGGTTGCAGTTTGGGTGGTGCAAGATGCGGGCAAGGCTTTGGATATGCTAGACAGGAACGGAGGCTCGGGCCAACGACGCAGCGACCATGCACAAAGAACCAACGATCACCCCCAGGCCGCCTGTAGATCTGACAGAGGCGGCTGTTGGTCCAGTGCTGTCTCGCTTACTGTGCTGTAACCCTCCCAAGTCTCGACAGCACGAGACAGCGTGGTGTACCCTCTTGCCAGATGACCAGCCGGGACAGAGTTCACCGCAATGGCTTCCTGGAGCGGCAGAACGGTCCAAGATCGGGATGGGATGACTTCCTGGGTGGGTGGCAGCACTCGTCCCGAGCGGTATGCCTCTGGTGGTTTTCAAGAGCCGACACTAGGGGACCGAACGCTCTCGATGACGAGGCGGACAGCTGGGACAGCGAGTGATCTTATTAGAAAGTTGAGATGAGGGTGTGGAGGAAGATAATAAAACGGCCGAAGTCGATGGTGAGTCCTGTTGGCGACGTCGTCTGGCTACCTGGCGATTGGCGCGTCACACACACAGGGCTTAACAAAGGGGACAGCCGCGTCTACTGAATAGCTAGCGTGGTCGAAGCTGCGGAGAAGCTCGTTGGGCATACGAGGGGCTGGTGATTTGGCAGCTGGGTCACGATGGAGTCTTCTGGGGAGAGACGGGATGAGGAGAAGAGGACTTGCTGCCGAAATCTGGCATGTGATCGATTCGATATATGCATGCTGGAGCGCCCTGGCGATCTTCTACTCGGTCGCTTCGCCAATCAGCAGCTCGGATGTACACCCCCTCTGCCCAATGGCCATCCTCCAGATAGGTAGGTATGGATTCTCGACTGACACCCGCCATGTGCATAAGGTACCTAAATCGAAGCCCCCACCGACTGACTACCTACCTACCTGGGCACTTGCCTAGTGTGACGCCTAGCCTGCCGACTGCCAATACCTGGGGAAGTGGGCGCCCAAAAAACCAAGGGATACCGCCATCACCACCGCAGGTTGCAGGTTGCAGGTTGCAGGTGTGACCAAGACCAGAGGCGCCCCAGCCCATACAAGAGGCCCGTTGCCTACTCTTGTGCCTTGCTCGCCGGCTGCTCGGGGTTCCAGGTTGGATCAAGACGTCCCCAAGAGGCGCCCAGCGAAGATGGAAGTCGCTGACCGCCTGACGGACCCACCACCACCTCTGACAAGTGACAACACAGGACCTCAAATTTGGCATCCACCTCGGGGGTCTACTCACCTAGAGGTGCAGTCGGAGGTCCTGCGCACCTTGCTCATTTGGGCGCCTCCCCCCTTCAACTTTCTCCCGTCCAGCGACCTAACCCACCTAACCCTGGGCCCCCCAGAACACCTCACCTGCGCGATCCATCCAATTCCGCTTCTACTTACCTACCTACCTTACCTCACCTACAGTTTGGCCTTTCCTGTTCCTGCGCCCTTCTCCTCATATCCTGCATCCTTCGACACACATGCACATCCGCTCAAATCGATACCGCAACGTCGAGAACATTATCAAGAACATGTCATAATCCCGCGATCTAATAAGGAACGACAGACGGCCTTCGCCACAAATTGAGCAGCGCCCCTGCATGCCAACCATCCGAGCTACACCACGTTTCCGGCGCACATCCCGTCCTCCGCCCTGGGCCTCGATCGTCGACGCCCGTGCCTGACACCACGTCGACACAACTCTGAGAAACACCTCAAAACAAGATTCTTTCAAAACATACAAGATTTCTACAGAGCACCCGCAGTAGCCATATCTCCCTCGGGTTATTGCAGAATAACGAAGCTCCACCGGCCCCTTCGGTCAGTCCGGCCCGGGCACCGCAGTCCGACTCGTTGCTGGCAGTGCCGTCCATCTCGTCGCCTGCCGTCAGCGCCTTCTGTTGAAATCACCCGCACGGTAGCAGCGCAGTCTGCGTGCGCGCGCAAACGGTCAGGCCATCTCGGCGCTATACCAACAAACCCCTGCTCCTTGAGTCGCCGGGCATCGACTGGTGCTTCAAACTACACAACAGCTTCCACGAACTTCAGCGCAAAGCAGACGTATGGATGCACATCTATCGTAACTCTACCAGATTCGCCACACCTCTGCGATTTTCGTTGTCGAACTACCGGCGCCACCTGCGGCTGGACCTAAAGCCTCCACCCCGAGCCGTTCTCAGACGCACTCATGCTCGCTGTACAACATCCCACAATGGGTTCGTCGCAGCCCTCAGACCCCAACCTACCCTTTGGGTGTAAGTTCACATATGTTCTGTCTTTCAAGTGCACCCCGCTGATATTCTGCCCAGACTCCTTCGATCCCGAAGATTTCAATTTTGAGCCTCCTCCAGAGCCAGCACCGGGCAACCCCCTTCTCTCCGACAATGAGAACAGAATGCTCTCCACTTTCTTCGACGATCTGAACACTGATCATTACAACCTCCCGTCCTTTGGGGAGGGTTTAAATTACAGCGATGCCTGGCTGCAATTACCACCGCAGTTTATGGGGACAGCGTCGTCACTAGGTCAGTCATCGGTGCCGAGCATGTTAGGAGGATCTCTTGCGTCACCCGGAACCGATATGGGCCACGGCGACTTCGGGGACATGATGGCGATAGGATCCCATATGATGCCTCCACCACCATCGCGTCCAGCACCGCCGATTCCGCAAGCGAATACACCGATCGAGCAACACCACCTAGTGCCACAGCACCAACACCACGCGTCAGAGGATGTCCTGGCCGCCGCTTCGTTATTACAAAATGGGTCAGCATCGAGGCCTAATATGGGCGCCTCCAGAACAGGATTCGCCCCAAGAGCCTTTCAGCCTTCCTCGAGTCTACCTGTTGGCCACATGCGACATCAACCGTTGGAGGACTTTAAAAGAGCGGAGAGGATGAACAGCTTTGCGGAGCCTTTCTTGGGCGGTGAGCATCAGACTAAAATGTTCACCGATATGGTTTTCGGGCCTTCGGAGCAACGGCCAGAGCAGCTGCCATCGCCGCCGATGCAACGAACCAGCCAACCTCCCGTTGAAGTCCAATGGGGTTCAGATCCGCGCTTCAATAGGGTCACAAGTTTCGTGCCAGATTCTGCAAGGGAGTCATACGATGCACTCGAGGCGGTGCAGTTGAGCTACATGGCGTGTATCGAGCCTAGCAGGAGCGCAGCCACTACCCGCCCCTCGTCGCCTCTTGTGGAACACTCGACAGCAACGGCGAGAAACGATCTGGAAGTTGAATCTGTGGACGACGCAAACGTGCCGCCGCGGAAACGACGGAAGAGCCCAGCGATCAAGGAGGATGTCGACGACGACGATGACTCTACCGAGAGCAGCTCCTTCGCCACCAAGGGCTCAAAGAAGCGGAAGGGAAAGGCCGACGGCGCAGGACCATCTTCGGAAAATGGTATGGCTGGCAAGAGGCGCAAATCCGGGACCACGACGAAGCCCACACGCGAGAACCTTTCCGAGGCGCAGAAGCGAGAGAACCACATCCGAAGCGAGCAAAAACGGCGAACGCTGATTAAGGAAGGGTTTGACGATCTTTGTGACCTCGTGCCTGGCTTGAAGGGC
The DNA here is from genome assembly GCA_037042015.1 of Furcasterigmium sp. R96-07A1. Classification (NCBI taxonomy): domain Eukaryota; kingdom Fungi; phylum Ascomycota; class Sordariomycetes; order Glomerellales; family Plectosphaerellaceae; genus Furcasterigmium; species Furcasterigmium sp. R96-07A1. The sequence goes on along the minus strand of JAXQJP010000333.1, from coordinate 465,445 downwards.
GGCGGTTTCAGCAAGAGCACCATGCTTACGATGGCCGCCGAATGGCTCGTGGATACACTAAAGGGCAACGACGAGCTTAAAACGCAGCTCGAGAAACTGGACCGCCAATGACGCAGCGCTCTATACCGAAGTAAAGAGGACGGGCATGAACCGTGAATACGCACTGCTTACGAGAAGGAGCCACTGGGGCCATCCGGCGCTGAGCTTTGAGAGGAGGTTTATGCTGTAGATAAGGGGCTGATGCGTGTGAGCTGCATATATTTGAGCTCTCAGATTCCCGCGGATGACCTAGCAACCACTACATACGGCGTTCTTAGCTTTCGACCGGGTATGCTTATATCTATTGACGAGGGGAAACGCATTATATCCCGCCTCGTATGGCACTGGGGAAGGGCAGGTTGTTCGCTGGAGAAACCCCTCGATCCCGGTCACTATGTTGGGGGGAGGCAAATGAAATGAAATTCGATTACTCCCTCCATGCCCTTCACCACGTCCACTTCGTCCTGCCCACCATGGGTTCCCCTACCTACTTTAACTAAAGCAAGCTGCACTAGTCAGGCACTTGGGCGACAACCACCCTAGAGATGCTCGTCATTGACATGTGAATTTCCCCCATAGTTCTCCCCTTGCATCGTGCCCACATGCACACCGGTCAAATCTGCTTGCCTTACGTGCGGGAGCGTCTCCTACTGGGACACCAAGAACCCATATCCCTGCCTTCATGTTGGGCGCTGCCTTTTCACATGTGATCCTCCCCAGATTTGGGGCGGGACTGGGGAACGAAAGTGGGTACCCTGCTGGAGCTGTCGTGTCGAGCCGCCAGTCACGGAGGGTTTATTGTACGCTCGGGAGCGGTTGTGTCGCTGTTTCTCAGAGATCGACTGTGGCATTCGGCGCGGCTCGTTTTGGCCTCGGGGACGCCTTTGTTGATCAGGGGCCAGAAATAAGGATACAGAGGGTCAGGGGGGTCTCAAGGGTGGTGCATAATCTGCATGGCCGAGCGGTGGGTGAATGATCCTCTGCGTGGGCAAATGCGTTTATTGGAACACAAGAGAGCTTGATCGATGGCCAACTGGAGGGAGGTGGCCGAATATTGACTGAGTGCCCTGCTCATGGCCATTCCCTGAGAGATCAACTGCCGTCGAAAATGATCGGGGGGCCCAGCACAGGGCATTTGTACACGCTCCAGTCTTGCCGAATCAGTCTGCCATCATGTGTCAAGGTAGCATGGTTTGAGTACCTATCATAGCAGCTACGAGACTGGCACAGTATCGCGTGGTTGTCACGTTTGTTCTTCAATGCTATGCTCGACTTGCTCTCCCAGTAACCTTCCCTTGCTGCCATTTATCCCCTCGCCCAAGCTGCCAGACCCAGGACAAAGACGCACACGAGAATGTCTCTCCGCACACTCGAGAAGATCTGTCCGTACCGCAATACAGTCTCAACCCTCATCTTCCACGGCGGCGGCAGGAAACCGGCCACGGTCCATGCCATTCCCGCCTCTGCTGGCGGCTTGCCTCCCTCTATCATGAACCTCGTCGTGATCAGAAGCGCCTCCGCCGTCGCAAACATCCAGAAAAACACCTCTCGCCCCTCCTCCATCGCCTCCACCTCATTCAGCACGTCGGCGCCATCGGCCGTGGCAGCGGGATACACGAGAGCGAGTGCCGTCCTGTCCCTCTGCGCCCTCGATCCGCTGAAACTCGTCGTCAACGTAATATAGAAGCCAAGCGCAAGTGCAAATAGCGCATGGACGAGGCGCCAGGTATACGCCGAAGAGGAGGGCTTAGGTTGCTGGATACCCTGCGGTTGCATGCCGGGGAACCCGCCCGGGAAAGCGCCGGCGAAGGGGTTCTGAGTATTGTCACCGCCCGCGCCCGCCATCATCTGCGAAAGCATCTTCATCATTGGGTCTTCCTCTCCGCCCATGCCTCCACCAGCAGCCGCGAAGGGGTTGTTGGGAGGCTGCTGTGGCCCTGGCTGTCCGGCGCCGGCGGTGGGCGCCTCGAAGCCGAGCATCATCTGGCGCAGTTGGGCCTCCGACATGCCGCCCGGACTGGCCGACGGCGCGGAGTTCTCGGGACGTCGCGTCGCGGCAGGCTTGTAGAAGTGCTCAGAGATGTCGACCTCTTCGGGGTCGGCATGGTCGGTGGCCGTGCCGGGCGAGGCTGTGGGGGCGGGCGAAGCTGGTTTTGAGGATACCTCCTCTGTGCCAAAGAGAAACGTGTATAGATTAGTTTATGCCCTAAAACAGGGACGGCACGCTGAACACGTACCCGGTGCGCGGCCTCCGAGACCCGTGATCCTGTTCAATCTGTCTGTGCCGCCAGCCCTGATTTTGGCCTCGCGCCGCTCCTTGCGCAAACGCGCTTGCTCCGCAGCACGCTGGGCGGCGGCATCTTCGGGTGAGGCTTCCGTCATGGCTTGAGTCTGCCACTTGGCCTTGGGGTTGTCGATTAGGAAGGTTGATTGAAAGTCTCGTTGAGGTGGTGACGTTCGTTAGTGAGTTGATAAATGTTGCAGGTGGGTTTTGGGGTCCTCATCGCTTCGGCACAGGCAGCTTATCTTATCACACCACACTCATGCAACCATGGTCGTAACACGATTAAAGGAGGTAAGGTAGGTACAGGTGCCGCAAACCTACAAATCAAGCTTGTCTTAATTCACCCCAGACAAACAATCACTATCGATGGCACGTCAAGGATACAAATAATCGTCTTATAAAATTTAAATGTGTTTCTCGATGCTGTCTACAGCTGGCGCTCTATTTCTCCATCGTCTCTTGGACCACTAGTTTCATCACTCAAGGAGTGGCCTTGCTCATGCTGATTAAACGTTTCACTCCGACCTGTCCACTGTTAGCTCCTGATCAGATGTTTGATAAGGTTCACTCGACGTACCATCCAGTTGCCGCACTCCTCAGTCTTGTCGCGTTGAATGTCCAGCTGCAGCTTTTGCGCAACCTCGTAATTCTTCCCTTGGATAGCATCCGCAAGCTGCGTCAACTGGTCGATCGTATCAGACTTAACGAGCTCCTCATTGTTCAGGTGATCGAACAGGAGGTTAAGTCGCTTCTGTGTGTCCTTCACCTGGGGCCCAAACGATGCAGGGGCCTTGCTGGCTACCCTCTGCATGTCGGAGCTCAACACCTCGACGAGATGCTGTGCATTGGTGGGAATGTGCGACCTGTCGCCAGCAGGGTGCTTGGCCTTGGGAGGCGCTGTCGCGCGCGGCGGCGGCGGCGGCGTTGGCCTCGAGGCTTGCGGAGCGCCGCCGGATGGCGGACCACTCATCGGCGGGCCACCCATTGGAGGGGGTCCAGTTGCTGCCGCCGGCGTCTGGTAAGGCGAGGGCGCGTATTGACTTTGGGGGGTGCCCGCGGAAGGCGGCGCAGCATAAGGGTTCCTAGGTGGCGCGTGGCTACCGGGGGGCGGGCCGGGAGGAGGCATGGAGCCCGCGTGCGGGGGCTGGCTAGGCTGCGACTGTGCCGATGGAGTGGGCGCATAACGGTTCGAGGGAGGAGCGGCTGCAGGAGGCGCTCCGTAGGGGGAAGCCGTTCGCGGAGGCATCTGAGGGATGTGCGGCGAAGGGGATGCTCCAGGAGGGGGAGGCGGTGGGGCATATGCGTTGCTTGCCGTCGAAGGAGGCCTTGGGGGTCCTTGGAAGGACTGGGGAGGGCCACCCAGCGGCGAGGTGACTCGGCGCGGAGCTGAGCCCTTGGGCGGGGGTGGAGGGGTCGCCGCAGCAGGCTGACCGTAGACCCCCTGCGGCGGAGGAGGCCCAGCAGTCGGCGGTTGGTTTGAGTAGGGCGAAGGAGCAGAGATGACCTTTGGCGTCGATCGCCGAGGCGGAGGGGCCTTGGTGACCAGTGGCACATCATTCCAATTTTCAGCAGACTTGGTCTGGGCACGGGGAGGGCCAGAGGGCGTAGGGTTCCTGGGTGGCGCGTTGAACTGAGCGGGAGGGGCTCCATAGCCGGCACCAGGTGGCTGATAAGACGGCTGAGAAGTCGCAGAAGGCGGCTGGTATCCTGTAGGCGGTCCATACGACGTGGTGCCTGAAGAAGCAAAGAGGTTGGGCGTGGGCGGCGCATAAGGATTGGCACCGGGAGTCTGTGCGGGCGTAGGTGCCGAGTAGGGATTGGCAGCCGGCGTGGCAGCAGTAGGAACGGACGGCATGCCAGGGCGAGCTGGCTGGTGCGAAGGAGTCTGATACGCGGTCGGGGCCTGACGGCTTGACTGCCTTGCAGCAGGCTGAGCAGCAGCCGGCTTCTGAGTAGCGAGCCTCAGCCTATTGCGAGAGATCTCGGCCGCAGGATAGGTAGTTGGCAAGTAGTCAAGGTACTTCTGTGCTGTGGCCAGCTGTCCATGGGCGGCAATGATGTCTGCGTACTCGGTGTATTTGTCGTACAGAGCAGCCAATTTCCAGCCCTCCGTAAGAGTCTTCTCAGGGTCTTGGAACTTGGTGACCTGGCGGAAAATGGTGACCTTCTCGATGAAGTGCTGCAGAGAGCGGGCATGGACAGAAAACGTGGAGTCGCCAGAGGACTCACTAAGACCACTCTGCTCAGCTTCCTTGAGCTCTGAGATCCATATATCAATGACCTTCTCGAGTTTCGATCCGACAAGATAGCAGAGCGAAGCATCCTTCCTGATGCCATCTTCGAGAACACGGTCACCGAGAGCCTCACAGAGGTCAGGGAACTCCTGGGGGTCAGAGAATGTGCACAGCACGGCCATGGTCTCTTTCCAGTTCTCCAGGTCAGCGTTGTAAACAATGTCCCAGAGGTTCTTGGAGACCACGGATCCAAGAAGGCGGATGTAGCTCGGGCGACCCTCCATGCGAGCGAGATAGGCCGTCTGGACCTTTTCCACGAGCTCCTGTCCGCCGCAATTGGCCACGAGGAAAGCATCCGCCATTCTGTCCTCCTTGAGGCAGACATCTGTCGCCTTGGAGAAGTCTCCGAGCATCAATGCCTTTGTAATCTGCTTGTCGACATCGGTGTCGTCGGAGCCGAACAGATGGAAGGGACTGTCCGTCTTGGCGCCCTTAGTTGCAGAGATGCCGCTCAAGAAGTCATCCGCATCGGTATCACCCTCACCCTCGCCGAAGAAGCCAGAGAGACGCTTGGACTTCTCCTCTTGAGTTTCGGGCTTGGCATCATCAACCTTTTCGTCGGCTGACCTTTCAGTCTCCTCGTCAGTGACACCATTGGCAATCTGTTCCTGAGAGAAACCGAGGAACTCGATAATCTGCTTCCTCGGGTTGTCGCTGGCCAAGGTTTCCATGACAAGCCAATCGGCCTTCTCTTCCTCTGTCGCCGCCTGCTCCTTACGAGTCTCGCAAATCCCAACAAGATCACCAGACTGCAACGAAGTCTCGAACTGCTCCGTCGCAGCCCCAATTTCGGAGTCGACAGAGAATTGAGAGATGACCACCTTAGAGGCCCTCTGTTGTCCGGGCTGCTGCTTGAAGATCACGAGCTTCCCACCGAAGCCGAAGGACGCGCCAACAGGCCTCTGGAACCATTTAGGTGTCTTGGCCAGGGAAAAGGAAGCTCCCTGAGGCTGAGTCTGGGCCTGCGTGAAGAAGTCCTCATCGTCCAGCTTCGCTTGCTGCTGTGTGGCTTCTGCAGAAGTCGAGTTGGTGTTCTGCAGAGTCTGGATGGCGATTTTACCGTCGAACCCAGCTGTCGCGGAGAGGTTGGGATTGTGAGGATTGAAACGAGTAAGGAAAGTCCAGTTCGTCACTTCAGGGAATTCGCCGTACTGCTCGCCAGTCTGGGGGTTCCAGATAAGGGTCCTGTTGTCCTTGCCACAAGAGATAAGCAAGTCACTATCCTGTTGACACCAAGACAGCGAAAGAACACCCTGTTCATGGCCCTTGAGGGTGCGCTCGGGTGCATTCGAGTTTCTCAAATCCCAAAGAAGGATGACCGGAGTAGTGTCATCAGGGGTGGCTGTCAACAGCTTGGTAGAGTTGTTAGGGTCCCAAGCAATAGCGCTGACGGCCTTGCGGTTGTTGTTGAGGGTCAGAGATGCCTTCTTGGTCTTGAGGTCCCACACAGTGACGAAGCCACCCGAGCCACCGGTCGCGAGAATATGCGCGACCTTCCTGTTCCAGGCAATGCATTCAAGATCGTCGGCGCGGGCGGCGGCGGTGCCAAGTCGGAATGGGTTCTGGATGTCGTTGACGTCGTAAATGAAGAGTTCTCCCTTTGCGCCGGCGGTGGCCAGGATCTGGGGACGAAGAGGGTTGAACTGCAGGGACTTGATAGCCCCAGTGTGCTTCGTGGTTCGGGACATGAATGCATCTTCAGCGCCAGCGATGAGCTTCTCAGCGTCCCAAAGATCGAGAGAACCGTTTTCGAGGGCGCCTGCGATGATGCCCCTGGGGTGGTCCTCGTCCGCGGGACCCCAGGCAATGTCATAAAACCTACGTGCTCAGCCGTCAGCGCGTACTCAAAAGTTGACGGGGCAATACCCTGTCACCAGCTTCACCCACCTAGAATCTGTGCTGATGCTGGCAAGGGGCTGCAACTCGAGGCCCTGCTCCCGGCCATCGAGGTTAAGGTCCCATAGCTCTAGCTTGGTCTCATCCGAGAAGTCCGCGTCGACTGCGCCCGCGCGAGTACCAGTAATTAGGAGAGGTTTGCCGGCACCCGTAGACCAGGCAAAGGCCGCCGTCCTAGGAATCTCGCGGAGGCGAACCATGTTTGTGGCGGTCACTTAGCCCTGGGATTGGGCGGGCAATATGGCTGTTCTTGGTTCGAGAGTGTGACAGGCGTAAATTATTGCCATACAATAGCATCGATTGAGGTTGCGAGAAGAAAGATCCCCACGTTTCTTCCGTGGTTGCTAACAGCTCGTTTTGCTGGTGGGTGATCGTTGTAGTGGTGGCCACTGACTTTATGATGCCAGATTGCCTACAGCAACAAGGTCGAGCTCCTGGAGCCTGAGCTTGGGGCCCCCCTGAGAACGTGGCCCGTGCATGGGAGCTAGTCCACACATGCTAATGCCCCGCTCCGACCACCACATCACGTGAAAGAGCAGCTAGCTTGTGCTGCACATGCTGCTGACTCATCGTCAGATACCAGACGAGGCGCATTAGCCTCGAGAATAGCACGCCGAGTGAGGCAAGACTTACTCAAGGTACCAAGATTCTCCAAATACCTGGACATTTATACCAATTCATACAGCAATGACGGACGCGGCTCGCTGGAAGGCCACAGTTTACGTTGGGGGTCTGGCCTCCATGGTCACCGCTAGCAACGTGCAAGATGCATTTATCCCCTTTGGTGAGCTCGTTGAAGTCAACATGCCAAAGAACGACAAACCCAACACCAACGAAACTCACCGAGGATTTGCCTACGTCGAGTATGAAGAAGCCGCAGACGCCAAGGAGGCAATTGACAATATGGACCAGTCCGAATTCTTCGGTCGGATCCTCAACGTGTCTGCGGCCAAGATCCCCAAGAGCGCAGAGGAAGGACTAGGCAGCAAGACTGCGGTCTGGCAGCGTGTAAGTATCCAACATGTTTTGGGGTTTCCTACGGGGCTAATCATAAACAGGAGGGATGGCTGGCAGAGCACGCGGCAGGAGAGGAAGACCGGATGGGAGGCGATGACACTAAGGATGTTGAGATGCGCGGCTCTGATCCCATGCAAGGCCTGGAAGGGCTCGACGTTGCAGGACCCAAGGCCCAGTGAGGAGGGGACAGTCGACAAGTTGACTTGCTTATTGCTGCATAGCGACGGCGTACAATACGGAATGGGACTCTTCACTCGAGGCTAGCGGGGGCCTACGCTGTTGTAATCATGTGCGAAAAATGCGAGCTTTGAACCCCTGTGCCTTAAGACTGTCTGCTTGACACAATGTACAGTTTGATCCTCCCCTCTAGTGTGACAAAGAGATCCCCGATCCAATCTTTCCATGACCTTTGATCGGAACCGTAGTTGAATCCTTAGTGGTGACCCTCGTCGTCGTGGGCAGCGGCCCTGGGGCCCTGGCGCTTGAGGCGGATGGTGCCATCAACCATGAAGTGGCGGACGGATGAGTAGCCGGCGGCGAAGATAGCAAAGCCGACGACAACACCTAGCTCGTGTCAGTGTAACCGCATGGTAATAACCAGGTAGACCTGAAGTACCGAGGGGGATCAGCTCAGGAGGAATCGACTTGAGCTTGCGGAGCCTTTGAGAAACGGTGTGGCCTGGTTGTTGATGGTTAGTTCTTATTCTAAGGCCATCAACCATTTCCGGCGCGTCTTCAACTCGGAGGAGCTGTCGCGATAGCCAATGGCTGCAGCAGAGGTTCGAACGTACCGACTTGGTCCTCGCCCTGCATGTCACGTCATTGTTAGCTGATCTGATCAGGCCTGTGGCCGAAAAGCAGGAAAGAGAACTCACGGGGACAGGAGCCATTCTGCGGGCGGTAGGGCGGAAGGCCCTCATAGCAAGAGTAGGACGCATCGTGGCGGATACAGCAGCGGAGGGGAGTTGGGTCTGGAGTGGGATAGGTAGAATGCGGGATTGGTTTGCGCAGCACTTTCCGAAGTTGACGAACGAACGGAGGCTCGGTTACAACGTTGGCGGTCATCCAAACAGTGGAGCCCCCGACCGTACGAGCTCGGCCCACCCCGGGAACTCAGAGCAAAGCTGCCATACAAAATGCATTTGCCTCAGGCACCCAATTGGCCTTCCTCCAATCCGTCACCACCTGATTCTCATCAGCCAGACGACAGACCTTCAATTGCGCCGGGAACACGACTCGAAATCTCACCCTTCTCCGACCGAACCAACACCCGAAACTTAGTCAATTGCCTCGAGCAAGCCGCCAAAATGTCCGACGACCAGGAACTCGTTACCAAGCCCTTCAAGTTCGTTACTGGTACGCCGAGAAATCCCTCTACAGCCAATGGCCTGATCTTTTTGCGTTGACCCGAGGCTAACATGATACTCTTCCCAGCTGGTACGGCCACCACTCCAGATGCCCCCCGATAACTGTCCGAAAACCTCGTGAAGCGCGCGATACACAAGGAGTCGACGTGATCATGGTGTCTAACACGAAAACCTCACAGGCACCGATGCCCGCTTCCCGAACATGAACCAGACCAAGCACTGCTGGCAAAACTACGTTGATTACCACAAGTGCATTAACGCCAAGGGCGAGGACTTTGCTCCCTGCCGCCAGGTGCGATTTGGAGCTTCGACGGTTTCCAAGGACAGCAGCTAACTACGCCTACAGTTCTGGCTTGCCTACCGCTCCCTGTGCCCCTCCGGCTGGTACACGCGGTGGGATGAGCAGCGAGGTATGCCCAGCACGCACTCTTGGAGCCCGTGATATATGATGAGACTAACTCGCTTTGTTTTCACAGAGGCTGGCAACTTCCCTGTTAACCTGAACGCTTAGACGTCACGGATGGCTGTGGTAACTGAGCTCCCAGGAAGCTAGGCGGAAAGCTCAGGCAATTGTACTACTTCCCCACCCATACGGGTGACACATCAAATAGAGAAAGGAGGTTGCGTCGTGCCTTGGAGATGCGCGAGCTTATCAATGCATTGATTCTTGTAGGGTTCTGACGACATGTGTGGAAAGCGGCTCAGAGCCTGGTATCATTCAATTCAGTCTGCAAACCTGCTTGCGGGCCCCCTGAAACACCTTGCGCCAAATTCGCCAAAGTAATACATGCCCAAGCGTCTGCCCAAACATCAACGCTGAAGGTTTGCCATATCCCGCTGGCGTTGAGTACCCTTTCACTTCTTAGACGAAGTATCCTCCTCGTCGGAACTCATGAACTCATCATCTTCGTCGAAACCAAAGAAAGCCCGTGGCTTATTATTTTGGGTCTGGGTGGACTCGGCCGGCGGGGTGGAAGCCTTGGACGAGCTCTCTTCCGCCTCCTCCTCGGAGGAGGCCGCCTCCATCGCGTTACTGGATGACGATGCAGAGCCTTGGGATGTGCCGAGCAAGTTGTCGCGATCATTGCCGGCCTTCATGGCTGACAAAACGGCGTCACGCGTCCTTTCATTGGACTCTTCCTTCGCCTCGACCCAAGCACCGTCGAGGCGGCCTTTCTCGCCATTCTTAATTTCCTCCTGCTTCTTCTCAGAAGCGTCGACAATCTGCTGCCATCTTTCACGACGCTTCTCTTTCTCCTTCTTGTCCATCTCAGGCTTGATGGCGAGATACTCCGCGAGTGACTTGGCTTCATTGACGGTCCTGAGCCTGCGTCCGTCGAGGTTGCGACTGGAGCTGTTGTTCTCGCCTTGGTTACGCTTCTTTTTTGAGGACATGCGCCCGCCGGCTGCGCGAAGTTGTGAGCCAAAACCACCCTTGCCACCGCAGAGAGGAGCGGACAGCCTCAGAGAGACGAAGTCATCATCGGGCGATGACAGGAGGTCGGACAAGGGCCGGCTTGCGCTTGCGGACAGTTCCTTGTTGGAGACAGTGGTAAGAATGAGTCTGGTATCTACATCAGGAAGGCGGTCGTCCAGTCGCTTTCGAAGTTCAGAGAGACTTGTCGTCGAAGGTACCGGAAGAACCAGGGTTGGCGGAAGTCCAAGACCGCTGAAGGTGCTGACGAAGACGTTGACGTTCCTCGCAGCCATTATCGCGAGAACCGGGCGACAAGATACGATATGGGTCGCAGTGGGAAAGCCCGAAGTTTCCCTCGATCGATGATGCCCCACGGGATTAGGCGCAGGAATAATGTTGTTTAGGTGTGGTGAGGTTTTGGTTCAAGATGGTACGTCCTTCACCTGCCAGGATCCAGACCGTCGTTGCGGGTGGCCAAGTTGGGGGCTTATCTTTGTTATCGGCCCAAAGCAGGGTGATCACATGACACGCGAGCCACACACGCAGAGCCACACTGTACGTAAGCCCCACCTTCCGATTATTCGCTAGCCTGGCTGTTTCCCGAAAAACCCTACGCCCACAGCAAAAATCCATTTCAGACTCTCGCGCTTCTGAAGAGTTGAGATCTCGCAAGCCTCACGACCACCACCTACCCTTCAACGTCGAGCCGACAACAACCGCCACGATGTTGATGCCCAAGGCTGACCGCAAGCAGATCCACGAGGTTAGCAGCTGCCGCCCGATCCAATTGATTTATCTGGGAACCGCCCGAAACGTTTCGAGGAGAGCATTTGGGACTGACATAGCATTTCTACGAATAGTACCTCTTCCGTGAGGGCGTGCTCGTCGCCGCGAAGGACTTCAACCTTCCCAAGCACCCCGACATCGACACCAAGAACCTCTATGTCATCAAGGCCTGCCAGTCGCTCAACTCTCGCGGCTACGTCAAGACCCGCTTCTCGTGGCAGTACTACTATTATACCCTCACGCCTGAGGGTCTCGACTACCTCCGCGAGTGGCTGCACCTCCCCGCTGAGATCGTTCCCGCCACCCACATCAAGCAGCAGCGATCCCACGCTCCTCCCCGCGGCATGATGGGCGCCGAGGGCGAGCGCGAGCGCAGGCCGTTCGGCGGCCGTGGTGGCCGTGGCGGCGAGAGGGGTGACCGTGAGGGCGGATACCGCCGCAGGGACGCTGGTGAGGGCAAGGAGGGCGGTGCGCCCGCTGGCTTCGAGCCTTCTTTGTAAGACTGCTCCTCTCCTCGAATTCTGGCCCCGGGGCGGCAGATGTTAGGCCTCCTCAGACCTGCTTTTGCTAACATATTTTCGCAGCCGTGGTGGCTTCGGTCGTGGCCGTGGCGCCCCTCCCTCGTAAACAGGGAAACGATGACGATTTCCTAACGGCTTCACTCTCGAGACGCACTGGCGAAAATCCCAAAGGGCCCGACATGTATTTTAAGAAGTGGAGGGTCGGAAACGGTCAGCCATGCGTCGGTTCACGTCAGAAACTACGGGGAAAAATATCGTAGGGGAGTTTGGAGGTTAGATCCTCGGATATCGCGTTTGCATCATCAACGGACAACTTCTTCGCAGGCAATCGCCGGTTACTTTCCTCTGCTTGTCATCAAAACGTGACGTGCACGACCGCAGTGATGTTCCTGAGGGAGTTGAAAGACTGGGCTGGTATGATGAGCCAGAGGCAGTGACTGGCACGCAGTTAAGTCGGGTTGTTGGTTTCTGATATTGGGGCGGAAATCTCCTGGGTGTGGCCCGCTTGCACTAGTGATCATCTCCTCGGGAGAAGTGATGGAGACTGTTCTCTGCTCTCGAGAGAAGCAGTACTGATACGAAACTCGGATGCTCTGGGCCACGAGAGTTGTACCCGGCCTTCCTTGAACGGAGGATAGCGCTGCGAGCACAGAAGTACCTACGCACCTCAGCTAATCAACGGAAGGTAAGATGAACATACCTTACTGTAGGGAAGTTGGGTCAGGGCAATTGGACTCGGTGCCGACAAACGGTCCCAGCTCGACAGAGAAAGCATGCCTGTATGTGTGGTATGCAGTCCTCGTAAGAACTGGGATACACTCCCTCTGCCCTTCGTCCCCCGTCAAGATAGGTAGCTGCGTGCTTGTGTTGCTCGGTGCAGAGTAAACGGAATCATATTTGACCTATGTTGAGCCCAACCCCGCGTTTGTCTTACACGCGCCTACCCGGTATGTCGAGGATGGATCATTCTCGGAGCCGATCAGGGCAAGGGACAGCATCCGACACGTCACGAACCGAGCGTCTCCCCACGTCGACATGTTGCCGTGGGATTGGTGACACCAACTATCATGCAGCGGCAGGAACAGCCAAGTGAAGGTCGCCAACCGAGACTCGTACAGCCGGACGGACACAACCCCTCATCAGATCCTTGTCAATTAGTGAGGTACTGAAAGGCGGTGCTCACGTCGATGTCAATCACTCTGAAGCTGTTTTTGGTGGGGAAAACTGGTAAAATAGCGGTCACGTAGCAAGACTGATAGCGAGCAGGCAAGCTACAAAAAATATACAGCTTGCATTTCGTGATGTCTCATATTGACCCGGCTTGGAACGAAACGGATGCCCCATCACACATCCAATTCATGGGAACCCCCGTCCGGGCGGCCGATTGTTGAGGTGACAATAAGATTCGACGAGGAGGGGCAGGTGGCAGATGCCAGGGACAAAATGTTACCCCAACGCATCCCTACTTAGACAACAATTGGCGAATCTTTGCTCTCGAGGACCCTTCAGAGCCTTCAAGTTGTCTCATTCACCGAGAGATTGCGTGCAGTAGACACATTCCCGTCGGCGCATCTCCAGCTATGCAGATCCCGCGAGTCCGCACCACGCGAAGCAGGGCCGCCCAACTTGGAACCTCTTGGTGGCAGGCCTTGGAGTCGTGCCATGTCTGCATCCGCTCACTGCACGGTCTGTCTGCCCCTCTCTCCGACTGTTAGGTTGACACGACATTCCGTTTAGGCGCTCTCCACCTGTCTGTGTGGGAGTGGATAGTTCTAAGCTCCGGAACGTGGCCGCTAGCTTACGGTACCCTCGCCAGAAATGCTTAGCGAGAGGTTGAAGCTCTCACATCAGGCGAGCTGATGGCTGCGGCGTACCACCTTGGCGCTGCTGGTTGCCCCTCGCACGACATTGCTTCTTCTCTGGCCTTCCCTCTCGATGTGTCCTCGAGAACAATTTCTTGACTCGCCAGCCCAGCGCAGACAGCGTTCGCCAGTCAAATGAGTAGTCAGATCATGCCTCATGGCCCTGAGAAATGGAGCTGGGTCTTGCATTTGTCTGGGGGAGGCGAATACACAAGCAGGCCCAGCCCGCACCCCTCGATTTCAGTAAGCTTGGTGACGTCCTTCCGGCAGGGAGAACGAATCCCACGCGCCCACATCCTGTCGCCCATTTCCCCATCTGCAACCCGCGGCCCAACCGCCGGCTGCCGGCGCAGCATGATGAAAGTCGGTCAGCGAGCGACGAGGCCGCTTCTCTCACTTCCTGCGCCCTACCTCCCAGGCCTGGAACTCCCCTCCTCGATCTGCTTTCCCGCTCGTATGTTGATCCTACGCTGCAACCCAAGCTACGCAAGCATACATAGCGCTAGTCTCGTAGCTTCCTAGACGCCGCCGCACCGAACAGCCCCCCAGTCGTTGCCACGAGCTAGGAAGTTGTCGATGGGCATCGAGCTCCTCGGGCTGTCTCGACCGCCCCGCCCTGATGAGCCCCTCACCACCCCGCGCTTGCTGTGTGCGAGGTGACAACCGCTTTCTCCTGTGACTATGAGACTACTAGTAGATAGCTGGCCCCCTCGTGCATTCTTGCCCCTGCTGTTCCTTCGATGAGGCTAGGCGCCACGGGGTATAAAAGCACGAAGCTGCCCTTGTCCTGCCTTTCGCCCGCGTCTTCCCTGTCTCTACTATATCCACAGATTTGCCTCTACTTCTACATCATCATCTTCCAACCGCCAATCGCGTGGTCCTGCCCATCTTAAAGCTGTCTTCTTGAAACTGTCCCTTCAGCTGTATTCTAATATCTCTCAGACAAAATGGCCAACCTTCCCAAGACCATGAAGGCTCTCCGGTAAGCACTGCCCCCGAAGAAGCACGTGAAGGACGCCGGTTATTGGGCCGTGGTAACGGCCGCCACAGCGACGAAGCTAATGGTTGCCAGCTACGAGAAGCCCGAGGACTACTCTATTGTCGAGGTTCCTCTTCCCGAGCTCCGTGAGAACGATATCCTGGTCAAAGTCCGCGCCTGTGGTGTCTGTGGTACCGGTACGTGAAATTGAAAACTGGAGGGTTCCGATGTGTTCAAGACGCCGTATGCTGACCTTGTTAGATCTGGTATGATGACGGGAGCTCATGAGCTTCACGAGTTTCGGCTAACACTCCACGTAGCATATCCACGAAGGCGAGTTCATCGCCAAGTTCCCTCTGATCCCCGGTCATGAGACCGTCGGCGTCGTTGCTGCCATTGGCTCTGTAAGTTATGTCGTTCCGTCGATCCATTTCAAGCTGGACCGGGTCTAGTACACTCGTGTGCGACCAAGCTGCATGTCGACTAACACCCGGGAAAGGCTGTCAAAGGCTTCGAGATCGGTGACCGTGTCGCTGCCGACAACAGTGAGCTCTGCAACGAGTGCTTCTACTGCCGCCGCGGTGAGCTTCTCCTTTGTGAGAAGTTCGAGGCCCACGGTGTTACCATGAATGGCGGCTTCGCCGAGTACTGCGCATACCCCGCCGGCAAGGTCTTCAAGTTCAGCAACCTGACCGACGTCGACGCCACCCTCCTCGAGCCCGCCTCGTGCGCTTGTCACGGCCTCGACAAAATCCGTCCCCGCCTCGGCTCCAGCGTCCTTATGTTCGGCGCCGGCCCTACCGGTCTCATGCTCGCCCAACTCATGCGACACAACGGTGGCTGCAACGTGACCATCGCCGCGCCTCAGGGTCTCAAGATGGATCTGGCTAAGAGCCTCGATGCCGCCGACCACTACATCGAGCTCTCCCGCAGCGAGCCTGAGGTGCAGTTCACCCAGCTCAAAAAGGACAACCCTTACGGCTTCGATGTCGTCGTGGAGGCGACCGGCTCCACCAAGATCCTGGAAGATGCGATCCACTACGTCCGCCGTGGCGGTAAGCTTGTCGTCTACGGGTGCGCACACTTCCCCACGGTCTCCATAACGGTGCATTGACTGGACGATACTGACAACCGCACCAGCGTCTACGCCGATTCCGCCCGTGTCAGCTGGCCCCCCTCCAAGATCTTCGGTGACGAGATCACCATCCTGGGCTCCTTCTCCGAGACCTACATGTTCCGTAAGTGCTCTCGCGGAGCAGAAGACGAGAACGACGCGTGTTTGCTGATGATACTCCAGCGGCCACCATCGATTACCTCGACAGCGGCAAGGTCAAGACCGCCGGTATCGTCAACAAGACCTTCAAACTGGAACAGTTCGGCGAGGCTCTCGAGAGCATCAAGAACAAGAGCGCTATCAAGGCTGCTATTGTCTTTGACGATGCCACTGGCGTGTAAGCTCGCTCATGTGTAGAGGTCTTGTGGCAGTTGGGGGTTAGGTCCAAAGATGTATTGGGTTTAGATCCCGGGGTCAAGGAGTTTGTAGAGACGGCGATTTGCTTGGTAGATGATGATGGTGCATGGATAATGAATGAGTGTGATGACTGAAAAAATGAAGCATAAAGGTGTCCATGTACAGGCGAAGTATCTTTTCAAATTGAAATACTAGTTTGTTCATCAGTTCATTCCTCTCAATGATTGTAGGAACAGTGGTACGGATGCTCACCAAGACCCTGATATCGATAAGGCACGAGAAAATGCAATGACATCTTGACGAGACATGGTTGGACAATGACTGTGGTGGGACGGTGATGATCCAAAATGCCACGCTTGGCGGTTTTGAGACGCCATGTGAACTTTACCTTTCCAAGCCCGAACAACAAATATGAGCGGCCGACAGTCATGATTCGTTCGTTCTGTCCATTGTTCCTCCGGCTGCCGAATACGAGGTTCAAGGGGAGGGAGAATCCCATTTGGTGGACCTCGGAATTGTGTCGTTCCCCATGTTCTGCATTCGACAATTGCTTTGCCCAGCGACTTCCATTGTTCAAAGGTACCTCAAGCTGCTTTCGGTCGCGTAATGGTACGGTCAGCGTCGAGGACACGACTTCCTCCATCCACCCCAACTGGCTGGCTTACCTATTCGTGCGACTTACCATTGGTTTTTCATCATTGAATCGACGACGGAGTTCTCTCCAAGGCATTCTCGAGCATCAGCCGTCCTACATCTATCGTCGCCAGCCCGGTCGCTCAGATAGAGTCGGCCTGTCGCGATCCAGCCGCACGAGAGATTGAATGAGTACTTGTATTCGAGCATCTCCTCACCCAATGAGTGCATGAGCTAGCTGCCTTTTCTGGCGCTCTGATTCAGGAACGCAAACCAGTTGCATGGAAGGAGCTGTCGGTAATGCCCCTGCCTTTGGGTCGCATCGCTAGTCAGGTGTCACGGTGGATGCTCCTTCCGAAGCCGTAGCAATGGCTCATCTGCCATGGTCGAACCGTCGCCCGCCGCTGCCCGACACCGAGCCATCTCTACCTTCACCACGCCGTCACAACCATCGCCCTTCTGTCTCGTCTTCCTCCGCGACCCCCTCCTATGATCTGGTTGCTCGTTTGCACAATACCTCCATCAATGCCCCGCCTAGCCAGCTCGCAGGGCTGCCCAACTTCACCATCCCTGACGGCTCCCACTACAACCATCACGACTCGAGCTCCTCCGAATCCGACATCCACCCCTCAAGACCCCGT
Organism: Furcasterigmium sp. R96-07A1; assembly: GCA_037042015.1. NCBI lineage: Eukaryota > Fungi > Ascomycota > Sordariomycetes > Glomerellales > Plectosphaerellaceae > Furcasterigmium > Furcasterigmium sp. R96-07A1. Next base: position 448,238 of record JAXQJP010000333.1, on the reverse strand, counting down.
CGACCGACCCATTCGAGATCCATGAGCCACCCTTTCCCGTCCCTTTTCTCCAGCAAGAAGAAGCGCCACGACTTCTCGGACTCGTCCGACGATGAAGCACCAATTACAAAACCATCACAGCCCAAGGGCCACACAAGAGGAAACATGAGTTCCGGCGGCCGGGACCTTGCCACTGGAAATTGCATGACATGCAATGCTCTTGTGCGCTGGCCGAGGGACCTGAGGGTCTTCAAGTGTACCGTCTGCGTCACCGTCAACGACCTGCGCCTCGACGATCAGCACGAGAACAGGCACCAATCCGGTCCCAGGTGGCTCCGTGGTCCCATGCAACCACCGCCGGCCTCGGCCTCACCCACCAAGCCAGCGCCCCGGTCATTGGAAAAGCCGGAGCCGAAAGAAATCTCGGTAGAGCATACCAATGAGCTGGTTCAGCAGTGCATACGCTCGTACTTGAGGCTTGCTGTCTATAAGACCAGACAGGCCACCTCCAAGTCATCGGATGTACAGCCCGAATCCCAAACACCGACCAGAAGTCAGGATGCCCATGCACATGAGCCACATGGAGGTGTCCTTAACCAGGCTGCTCCAATGTGGAGTGCAACAGACGACTCACCTGCCAAGTACTTATTCAGCGAGCAACCAACACTCCATCAAGGCCCCAACATGACGGCTTCGTCTCTGAGATCCTACTCTTACTCCTATCCTGAACGTCCTTCCATTCAGACATTGCTTCCAGAGACGCCTGCTGCAAAACTTCCCGGAGCCGCGACACGCCCAGAGTTAGACGCAAAGCGCATGTTCAAGCCTTTGGAGGACTATATTGTTTCATGCTTCAGCTCTTTCGGCTGCGTCAACTCATCCTTCCTGGCGCGGCGGCCCTCTCCAACATGCCCTCCCAGTGGCTTACCAAGAAGACCTTCTACTATAACGCAGCCCGAAGCCAAGAACCAAGAATCGAACATCTGTGACCTCGACCCCAAACTCTTGCTACTAGGCGATGTCGCAGAAAATGGGCTGTGGTGGACAGGGGACCATCATGATGGTCGTGATCTTGCAAAGGGCGAGCCGCGACGATCTGGAAGACCCTCTTCCTTACTCGTTTCATCTCGTTCGCCGCAAATTGAATGGGACCAGCTGTCGGCGTGGTACGATGCTGTTTTGAACGCGTCCCGGGCGTGGACATCAGTTTACGACGATCTCTATCGGGAGGATTCTTTCGATCCCCTCTCCGCCGACAGGCTGGAAGAGCTCGAGAATGACCTTCTGGCTGCGCAAGAACACGTCCAACGGGTTCTGTTGAAGGCGACGGAGATGCTGCTAAAAAGACCCGGGCGGCCAATGAGCGAACCTGACGACATCAGGTTCCTTCTCATTGTCCTGGAGAATCCCTTGTTACATGCCAACCCACAATACTTCCGTGGCAAGCACCAGGGCGAGAACTCAAGACCTCAGCAGGATACGGCAGCCATCGGTGGGCCGTCATCAAGAGGAGGCCCGGTATCTGGGCAGCATTCCGGCATCATCAAGCGCGTTGTCGGTTTGATCTCCAACTCTTCGAATGCATGTCAGACGCATCTCATTGCTTGGTTCGCGCGCTTCACTCAGCCAGGTTTTCTTAAGACAAAAGATCTCATTAGCGGATTCCTGACGTACAGGATGCTGCGACAAAACGGGAAGACGAAGGAGTCTAAGGTCGATGTTATAAGCAGCCTGATTCCCAGTATGGGTCGTGGCCAATCCGCAGCGTCCTTGCATGCAGCTCTCGGTACCCCATCCCGTTCTTCCAAGCAGATCAAGAAACAACCGGAAAAGCCGGTATATCATGAGGATTGGCAAATCCGAGCCGCTGCTCGTGTGATGGCCCTGCTATTTGCTGCAAATAACACTCCCATCAAGCGACCGGACGGGCCTACTGGGGAACTCATACCAACGCTACGTGGCGGCATCCACGTGCAGGGTCAACGACTTCCCACCAGTGACTTTTATACCAGCATGATTGACTACGCGGATTTGATTGCGGATTTCGAGGCTTGGGAGGCGAAGAGATGCAAGTTTGCGTTTTGTCAGTACCCTTTCTTGCTTAGCATGTGGGCGAAAACGCAGATTCTCGAACATGATGCCCGCCGACAAATGTCCGAGAAAGCTCGCGATGCATTCTTCGACAGCATTATGACACGGAAGAACGTGACGCAGTACCTGACTCTCGATATTCGGCGTGACTGTCTGGTAGAGGACAGTCTGACGGCTGTAAGTGAAGTCATTGGGAGTGGGAGCGAGGATGTGAAAAAGCGACTGCGAATTGTCTTTAGAGGCGAGGAAGGTTACGATGCTGGGGGCTTGCGCAAAGAATGGTTCTTGCTTCTTGTCCGTGAAGTATTCAATCCTGACCACGGTAAGCCTGAGAAAATGTGCATGGGCAGTACTGTACTAAAAATGTTCTAGGCCTATTTACTTACGACGAGGACTCCCAGTTCTGCTACTTCAGCCCAAACTCGTTCGAGACGTCAGACCAGTTCTTCCTTGTTGGTGTCGTACTCGGACTTGCAATCTACAATTCGACCATTTTGGACGTGGCCCTGCCCCCTTTCGCCTATCGCAAGCTTCTCATGGCCGCTCCAAATGCTTCTGCAACAACTCATGCCCTGCCTCGGCCCGTCATGACGTATCGCCTGGAGGACTTGGCCGAATATCGACCTAGGCTCGCAGCAGGCTTAAAGCAGCTACTCGATTTCGAAGGCGACGTAGAAGGCACCTTCGGGCTTGACTTCGTTGTGCCCATGGAGAAATACGGCACTGTCTCGCAGGTGCCTTTATGCCCCGGAGGAGAACGAAAGGCTGTTACGAGTGCCAATCGCAAAGAATTCGTTGACCTGTACGTCAGATACTTGCTTGACACCGCAGTCTCTCGTCAGTTCGAGCCCTTCAAACGAGGTTTCTACACGATTTGCGGAGGGAACGCCTTCTCACTGTTCAGACCCGAAGAGATTGAGTTACTTGTCAGGGGCTCAGATGCTGCGCTTGATATCGATTCTCTTAGAGGCGTTGCTGAGTATGACAATTGGGGAACGAAGAAACCCGACGGGGCCGAGCCTGTCGTGGGGTGGTTCTGGGATACATTCAAGAACGCTACGCCAAAAGACCAACGCAAGCTGCTCTTATTTATCACTGGAAGCGACAGAGTACCCGCTATGGGCGCAGCTCTTCTACCCATCAAGATATCCTGTCTGGGAGACGACGAAGACAGATACCCCATTGCTCGGACTTGTTTCAACATGCTGTCTCTTCGGCGTTACAGGACGAGGGAGCGCTTGGAGTACATGCTGTGGACCGCGGTCCATGAAAGCGAAGGATTTGGCCTCAAGTAAATTCAGACAGGGTCAACAGGACAGCTTGCTCCGGTGTTGTTGGGGATTTGGCTGCATGGGAGGCGCAAGATGAGATATGCGTCGTGTTGTTGGACATTATGTCCTGTTTCTCAAGGCAGCATGCGTTTGAAAATCACAACCACAGTTGTCAAGGCGAATCCAGCCATGCGAAAACCTCAGGGCATGATGGTGTTTCATTTTGATACAACGTACATGTACAGGTGATCATACATTTTCCCGCTTCACCACCGCAACACTCTTTAGGTGGTGGACGCAGCCTCTCTTGCCTTGGCGAGCATGGCAGCCTCCTTCCTAACCTCATCCAACCGTGCCTTCACCACGATACGATCCTTGTCGCCTTGGCGGTGGAAGTCTTCCACAGTCCTCACCTCCTCGAGCTCCTCGGGCGTGGGTGTCACGGGCTGAGCGCGCGTCTCGGCCATGAAGACCGCGAGGATATCCTCGGACCTTCGGTTCTTCATATCGAGCTTGACGACTCGCTCATCGGCAGCGGGAGGTGCCGCCTTTGAGGCGTCCATGGCAGATGAGGGTGGCTGGACACGAGTGATGGGCTCCGCACCGGAAGAGGGCTTGACGTTCTGATAGTAGATGGACATGGTGGCGTCGCCTGCGTTGTCGTCTCTGCGGTTGACAATCATGGGAATGGCCGGGTTGTGGTACTTGAGTCGGGGGAGTATGTCTCGCCAGAATTTCCTGGGGAGGTACGGGGTCAGTTATAGTCAGTGATGAGTGAGTGCGGAGGGGAAGGGACAGACTTGGGACCCATGTGGCCGTCAGCAGTCGTACGAGCGAACTCGAGGTGTATTCTCGTTATCGAGGGGGGCAGTACTGCGGCGCCGGGGCCATGACGTATGCTCATAAGCTAGATATCGCTGGTCAGTTTCGGTTGTTCGTCTGGGGAGACGCTGGTTCAGTCGAGGGGATCGTACTTTCTAGTGAGTCTGTCAGTTTTCGGGCTGTGCATTGGGACATTCGGTGAGCTCACTGTGCGCAGATGATTCCATCGCGATGCTGATCCTGTGCCGACCATCTTGGCAATTGTTATACGGATTCCGAATTGGTATCCCAACGCTCACGACGTTCGGATTCTCGAGTCGCGTGGTTCAGGGTCGCCAGAAAATTGACCCGTCGTCGGATGCTGAATCAGCGGGATCTTATCTTATCTTATCGGCTGCCAGTGTCTGTAAATTTTGGGAGCTCGCCTACTGTTTGGAACTTGCTTCCCACGGGTCAGAACGATTTCTGGTCATACTCTTCTTGTGAGGATGCATCGCGCGCTGTCATCCCGATGGCTGAGGAGCGCTTTGAGCATCGGCGACCGGGCTGTGCTCACTGAGCTGCCGGGATATCTGTGTCCGGCCCTGACTTACCCGGCGCATAGAAGCTCTGGTCCTGTGTCGCGAAACAGATCACTGCCTTACCAGATCCAGAGGCGAGGTCTCCAGGTCAGGACAGAAGCGACTGAAGTCGTGGACGAAGCCTCTGATGAACCTTTTGATGAAGCATTGGCAGAACGAAGAGCTAGAGAAGAAGCGGCGGTACGACATTTGCCATTGCAATGTCATGGATGCGGAGCCTTTACTCAGACCCACGACCCAGAGGTCGCTGGCTACTACGACGTGAACCGCAAGGCTGTCAAGAAGTTCACGGGTGAGATAGCAGAAACGGCTGCGCTGAAGTCACCCGAAGAGGATGTCGTTGTCGACCAAGCCTTGCGGAATATCGACCCGTCACAGTTGGAGGAGCTAGGCATCGATCCGAAGATGCTGCGCCATGGCGACGAGATGGAACCGCACACCTCATGTTAGTTATATTCGCTCTACTCACGATCCTTCAAGCTAATGTCTCCCAAGTCCGTCCCGCCTCGAAACCATCGACACCCCTCTGCGACCGATGCCACAACCTCATCCATCATTCGACTGGCAACCCCATCTTCCACCCTACCGTGGACGCCCTCCGCGAGACGATCGAGGAATCGCCTTTCAAGCACAATCATGTGTACCATATTATCGACGCAGCCGACTTCCCGATGTCCGTGATACCACGTCTGCACCAGCTCCTTGGCGATATCAGCCTGCGCCGAAGGAATCGACGCTCGAAAACCGGTCGCTTCTACCACGACCGTCAGATTGAGATGAGCTTCATAATCACTCGTGCTGATCTCCTCGCGCCAACGGAGAAGCAAGTCAACTCTCTGATGCCTTATTTGCAGCAAGTGTTGCGCGACGCTTTGGGTGACGTAGGCAGGAACATTCGCCTGGGCAACCTCAAGTGCGTCAGCGCGAAGCGGGACTGGTGGACGAGGGAGCTCAAGCAGGAGATCTACAGGAGAGGTGGCGCGGGCTGGATGGTGGGCAAGGTCAACGTCGGCAAGAGCCAGCTGTTCGAAGCCGTGTTTCCCAAGGGCACTACTATCGACATGCCCTCGTCCAGGAAGCCCATCGAAGTATCCATGTTCGCGCGAGAGGAAACTGCCAAGTATCTCGAGGAAGACTCTTCACTGAAAGACGATGAGCGACTGGAGATTGGTGCTCTTCTGCCCCCTGCACGGCAAGAGGTCAACTACCCCGAGATGCCCACCGTCTCGTCCCTCCCTGGCACCACCGCGTCGCCGATTCGCATCCCGTACGGAAACGGCAAGGGCGAGCTGATCGATCTCCCTGGCATGGCTCGCAGCGATCTTGAGCTTTTCGTGCAGGAGAAGCACCGCCAGTCCCTCGTCATGCAGTCACGGCTGGTACCGGAACAGCACTCGATCAAGCCCGGCCAGTCACTTCTCATCGGAGACCTGATCCGCATCACCCCCAGAACACCAGATCTCGTCTTCCTCAGTTACAATTTCACACCGCTCCCTGAGCATCTCACCGCGACTTGGAAGGCTGTCGCCTTTCAAGAACGAACGCGCGAGATACCCAGGGTCGAGCGCATAGCCACCCCGGAGGCCGCCTCGAAGATCGCACATGCGGGCACGTTCCAGCTGCGCGAGGATGTGACGAAGCTCCGTGCGGGCCCCATCACGCGCCGCGATGCCATCAACATCAGCGTTGATAGGCTGCCCTACCGTGTGCTTTCTACGGACATTCTGATCGAGGGCGTCGGCTGGGTCGAGGTGACCGCGCAGGTGCGCACTCGCGATCTTTACGACACGTCCAAGGCAATCGATATCACCGAGCCCCCACCGGAGCCAAAGCAGGAGCCGGGGCCGGAGCCGGAGCCAGAAGAAACCGACGCCCTTGATCCATTCGAGGTCATGACGAGGAAGATCATTGCCGATGGGAAACGGGTCAAGGAGGTAAAGAAGCCTGAGCCGAAGGTGGAAAAAAAGAGGGAGGAGCCTCGCAAGGAACCACAGCCGAATTGGCCCGTCATTGACGTCTACAGCCCCTTGGGCAAGTTTGTCAGCTCCCGCGCCCCCCTGAACGGCTGGATGCTCAACAAGCCGCGAATCCTGGCAAAGCACAAGCGCAGCCGGCCAAGGAAAAGCATGAAGGGCGCCAAAAAGAGGGAGAAGTTGGCGCGCCGGGCAGCAGCGGCCAGCGCTTGAACTCCCTTCACCCCGTGTACGATGGGCTAAAATTTCCTGCCCGAATATTGTCTACATATTGTACATTATCTGTATCATCACCACTGCATCTAGCGAGAGCATAGGGTGGAATTGATTCCGTGTGAAATTTGAACACAATGCCAACCTGGCAGTTGTTGACTACGGCTTATTCGGCGACTCGCTATTGTCGTCCTTTTATCGCAGTCGAGACTCGTCGCTTTTCTTACTATCCGCAATACCATATCCATTGCTCCCGTAAAATCGTCCTCCATGAAAACCTGCGTGGGCAGGAACCCGGACCCCTGGGGCCATCACCCCCGCAAACGTTTGATCCGAGGGTATCAGCCCACCTACTACACTCATGGGAAACCGCGGACGCCAGAAGATGAAGAGCCAACAAAACAGAAACAGGAAGGAAGCTCGCCCGAAAGACACCTGCCCGAACGAGAAAACGAGGACCATAGCCTCACGGGAAGCGCCGGCAGCCCCGGGCAAAGACATGAACATCGTGACGCCGTCAGGCGCCTAGTCGCGGCGGCTGCACCAGCTCTTGGAAGCGAACGTAGAACGTTTCCGGGTCGAGACCCTCCTGCTGCAGGGCCTGGAGCTTCTCTATTTGCGCCTGGCGCTGTGCGGCCTCGAGGTCGCGCTGGGCCTCCCACTTTGCGCTCACCAAGGCGGCCTTGCGCATGTCGAGCTCGGCCTCGGCGGCGTTGCGCGCCGCTTCGGGCATGTTGCGGTACTCGGCCTTGAGGCGGTCGAGGTCCATGGCGCCCCGAGGCGGGCCGCCGGGGCTCGCGTTGCCGACCTGATTCATCTCGTTGATCATGTCGCGGGCGCGCTGGACGCGGACAGCCTGCGGGTCGCCGGGGAGGGTAGGCGTTATGTTGCTGACGGGCCTAGGAAGCGGGGGGCCCTGGGGCTGTTGGAGACCATGTTGTTGTTGTTGGTGGTGTTGGTGTTTCTGCTGCTGTTGCTGTTGCTGCTGTTGCTGTTGCTGTTGCTGTTGTTGCTGCTGCTGCTGCTGCTGCATGACCTGGGGCATCTGCTGCGAGGGGACCGCGCCAGAGAGGCCGCGAGGCGGTTGTTGGGCGGCGAGGGGGTTGCCGGCGCCCGCTGCCGCCTGTGCCAGGGGATGGCCGGCAAGGGCGGCGGTGACGTCGAGGTCGCGGTGGGCGTCGAGGTTCGGAGAGGCCGAGGGCGAGTCGTCGGCACCCGTGTCGGCGCGCAGGCGGGTGCCAGCCCCTCCTACGCCCCCAGCCGCGGCGGTTTTAGAGCGGCGAAGGGTCGTCTTGATGGTGTTGAAGGGGACATCGGGGAGAAGTTTATGAATCTTTTTCGCGCCATAGCCGGTGGCGCGAAGCTCAAAGATGCGTGCTCGGAGGGCTGGGTCAAGCTGGCGACCTCGCACCATCTTGTGGACGAGTCGGGTCGTCTTGAGGTCGTGATACTGGTGCCGAGCTGTGGCAGACGCGACGCGTCTTGAATCGTATTAGACGGTACGGGTCTTCTGCGATGGATCGTGGGGTTGAGCTTTTGAACTCTGGACGGGGTTGAGGGTGAAATCGAGGTGTCAATCTGCGGTTCTGTCTTTTACCGCTCGGAGTGTAGCGTCCTGATTAGGCCTAGTGATCCCGCTACTTTGGCCACAGGCTCGGCGCATGCTGCAGACCTCGGCATGAATGAAACAGTCATGGAAAAGGGAGATGTCATTTGAGCTGGTACAGGACACAGCAGCTTCAATCGATACCATTGACTAATTACAGATGTGATTCAAAAAGCGAAACTACAGTGGATTTGAAGATCGTCATTGCTAACAGTAAAAGCACCGAACATCAGGTTGGCGCTTGCTTTGCACATGGCTGTGCTCCAAGTGGGTGTTATAGCAGCGGGACTAGCTGCAGGACTCGTCAAGGTTGGGTGGGTGGGTTTGGGTGAGGTTGATGAGGAGGGGGCGAAGTGTGGGCAGTCATGGGAATCGCTCATTGAGGGGGTTCAGAAACAGGAGGTTGGTGCGGGAAGCATCGTCAAGTCATACGTCTGATGATGTGATTGGTGGCTGCTGTGCCTCTTTCCAGGCTCCTTGTCGATTGGTCTGGGAAAGGTGGGGCCGCGAAGGTTCACTTCCGGGCTGACTTCACCCTTGGATTTGCATCCGTGCAAAGTGCTTAGGTTGATTGTGCCTGACCTCTCTGCTCGACTTGACCCTAGGCCACTTACACATCCGACCTACCTGACTCTACCGTCCTTCAGTTCACAGCTCCGGCACATCACAACACTTGTTCTGTGTCCTGGTTCAGCAAAAGGGACTCGGTTAGTGGTATTTGGACACATCCGTTGCCACGCGCAGCCCAGGGAATTTATCAGCAGACACACGCCACCTTAGATCAGGTCCAGTCCGAACTCGCCCTACATCACCGTTCTGAGAGCGACAGAATCATTACGCCGCTGCCATGACATCGAATCCTCAGATGTCTCGAAGAGGGACTCCCGTCTCCTCACAGACCCAGACCATCACATCCATCTCATCATCAAATCGGCCCACGCCCCAGGCGACACTCAGGCTACGAGGTGCTCACGACCCGTCTGAGCGTCGCATTCAGTGGGCCGAGGATGTCGTCGACAACGAAGGACTGGGCCGGAAAAAGTCGAAAGGTGCGTTTGCTGTGCATAACAACGTCTTGCAGCTTATTGACGTGCTTCTAGTATGCTGCATCTATCATCGCCCCAAGGGTGTCGACGAATCCAGCGATGAGTCGTCGTCATCATCGGATTCCTCTTCAGATGAGTCGGATTTCGACGAGGCAAGAGGGAGGAGAAAGGTCCCTTCCGGCGATAGCAAGGGCAAGGGCAAGGGCAATGGCAAGGGCAAAGGGCGGCACTGCGACGACCATGATCATGCTCATGACCAAGACCACGAGCACGACAGCAAGAACCATGGCAACAAGGACGGCACAGGGAAGGAGAAGCGGAGGCCAAGTCCCAACGCTTACGAGAGGGTTCCTAAGCCTCCCAAACCCAAAGCCAAGACACAGCCAGGCAAGTCAGGGGCCTTATAGATCTACGAAGGTAGGGTGCAAAGGGGTCAGGAATAAAAAAGTACCTCTAGTCAACAAAGATCGGTCATCATCTGGGCTCCCAAAAATTGAACCGGGCTGGTCATGACTAAGAAATGCCCCGCGGCGGGGCACAGTGGCCGGCGGCCACCGAGTGCCCCTCATCGGCCGCCGAAGCTCACGACCCCACCTCAATTCAGGGACGCTTGAAGCTCAAAAAGATCAACCCCTCCAACACATTGGCCGCCTGCGTCGTGTTCGGCTTCTCTCAATCCGTCTGCCCAAGGGAACACTCTTCATAGACTTGCTGAAGCCCCGCTGTATCGACCAATACTCGCAGACTTCAGAAATCATGTCCCACTCCCACGACGGCGTCACAGGCCACTCCCATGGAGGCTTCTCGGCCGCAGAGCACGGCCACGATCATGAGATCCTCGACGGCCCCGGTAGTTATCTTGGACGAGAGATGCCCATCGTGGAGGGGCGCAACTGGAGCGATAGAGCTTTTACTATTGGCATTGGAGGGTAAGTCTACCATCTATGCCCCTGATTAAGCTTAAGGCTCCAACCCTTGAATCTCGCGAACCTGGCAGCCCGTATCCTACGGGGAGCCTCCAAGTCGATGCTGTCAGGGCAGCCCTACCATCTCTTGTACATCTTCTGCCTACGTGCGCGCTAACAAAATGTGCGAAGGCCCGTTGGCTCCGGCAAGACTGCCCTTATGCTCGCGCTCTGCCTCGCTCTCCGTGAGAAGTACTCCCTTGCCGCTGTCACCAACGATATCTTCACCCGCGAGGATGCCGAGTTTTTGACCCGACATCGCGCCCTCCCTGCGCCGCGCATTCGCGCCATCGAGACCGGCGGCTGCCCCCACGCAGCTGTCCGTGAAGACATCTCCGCCAACCTCGCCGCCCTCGAGGACCTTCACCGCGAGTTCGATAACGACCTCCTCCTCATCGAGTCTGGCGGCGACAACCTGGCCGCCAACTACTCCCGCGAACTCGCCGACTTCATCGTTTACGTCATTGACGTATCCGGTGGCGACAAGATCCCGCGCAAGGGCGGCCCGGGAATCACCCAGAGCGACCTGCTCGTCGTCAACAAGACCGACCTCGCCGAGATCGTCGGCGCTGACCTAGGTGTCATGGAGCGCGACGCTCGCAAAATGCGCGAGGGCGGACCTACCGTCTTCGCTCAGGTCAAGAAGAACGTCGGCGTCGATCACATCTGCAACCTCATCATCAGCGCGTGGAAGGCCAGCGGTGCAGAGGCTAACAGGAAGGCGGCCGGCGGACCGCGCCCGACGGAGGGCCTCGAGACACTCAAAGACTAGTTAGACCGGGAGCGACGAAGGTGCGACTTTGAAAAGAGCCCAGATTGAAATTGCTGAGAACAAGGTCGGAGAGAGTGGAGAGGTACCTGGGCACCTCGCTTTGATATCATAACTAACGCCTTATAATGCCTCCATCTATATGCCTGCCTGCCATGGGGTTGCCGCGAAGGGCGGTTGCTCAGTGGGAAACAGCTTAGAAATGACAAAACTTTTGTGGTCCAGATATCCATGTTCATCGAGTCGTTCATTCCATCATGACATCGTCCTGCGCCGCCTGCGCCCGCACGGCCTCGGCGTCGACAAGTGGCCCGGCGAATGGCACTGCATTCCTCGGGAACATGCGCTTGTAAAGGCTAACGCCAACGGCGTCCTGCGGGTTGATCTTGCCGTCGAACGTCGCCTTGAAGTAGCCGTGCGTGCCGAGGGGCTCCTTGACGAAACCGGTCCTGCCACGCCTGGTCCACAAGGGCAGCGCCTTGAACCATTCGACGTCCTCGCGATTGAAGAACATGTAGCGGATTGTGACGATCTTCTTGTTGATGTGGTACGGGTGACCCGTGAGAATGACGCGCTTGGCGATGACCCTGGACGTTGACGGCGGGAGGGCGGTGCCGGTTCCGATGAGTGTGAGGCCGATGTCTTCGCCGTCCTCGCTGCCCTTGGCGGGCGCCGAGCCAGGCGCGTTCCGTTTGAAGAACAGAACGGGCACAGCGCCCCAGGTAACGGGGCCCATGAAGCTGGCGACGGCGGACTGGCCGGGATGTAGGAAGCGGCAGTATTTGTGCACGTCGTTGGGGGTGTTGCCCGGCTGGGAGAAGAGCGGGTTGATGGTGAAGCGGCGGGCGCCGCACTGGACGATGAGCTCCTCCTTGGCCTTGATGGCACCCTCGTAATCGGCGCTCAAATTGATGAGGTAATTGACCACCGTCTTCTTTTGCTCGTGGCGCAACAGGGAGACGAGGGTGACAGGCGAGCCAGGGGTGTATGACTTCTCGAAGCTCGAAGGAACACCAACCAGGTGGACCTGGACTCTCGTGCCAGCGGCGACACCGCCCACCAGCGCCTCACGGACGAAGCGAGAGCGGGAGGCCTGGTAGTCGCGGATTTGCAGCAGCCTCCTCCAGTCTTCCGGCTCGAAGGGGCGGTCTTCGTCTTCGACCCACTCCGATGTCCGCAGGCTCTTCAGACCACGGAAGCGCGACAGCCTTTCCCGAGCCAGCACGTTCGGATGCAGCTCAATCTCGTCGGGGAACTCCATGTCATCTTCGACTTCCGTCCTCTTGTTCTTGCGAAATGCCGCAAGTTGTTCGGCATCGTCCTCCTCATTAGGCTCGACGAACATCTCGGAGCGGGCATACTCGGACGGGGCGGCCTCGGTAGGTTCCTTGGGTGCGTACCCCTCCAGGCCATCTTCGGGTCGGGCCTCGTCCTCCTCTGACTCAACCTCCTGCATCTCAAAGTCCTCCATGTCGGAACCGGAATCAGAGACATCATCGCCCAAGAACCATGCCGACTGGTAGTTCGAGGTGCCCTTGGGCACCTTCTTGGGTGCCTTTGTGGGATCGTTCTCATCGTCCTCGGAGAAATAGTGGTGATCATCCAGCAGAACACCCTTCTTCGCTGTCGTGGCCACAGACTCGGTACCATCCACCATGTCGTCGTCATCAAGCATGCCTTCATCAGGAGCAAGATCTGCAAGATCATCTTGGTCCTCATCCGGCACGTCGAGGACCTGCTCGCCCTGCTCTTCCTCGATGGCCATTTCGTCACCCTTCTTCCTCTTCTTCGGCAACGGCGCAGCAGTAATCTTCTCGATCCTAAATGTGCCACAGTCGCCGAGATGAATAAGCCGGTTGGCCTTCAGCCCCTTCCCCCTGACCACACCGGTGACAATGGTCGCTTCTGACTCGGATGCTGGGAATTTGATATCCTCAGCCAGCAGCCAACTTCTCTCATCGCGCCACCTGATTCCCTTGGGGGTGGTATTGCACAAGGATCGCATAAGGTTCGAGCACTCCTGGCGGTTCTCCAGGCTATACAGCTTCTCCTGCTCAGGATGGAAGTGCGTGATGAACGACTTGAGGGACCCAAGCACCGAAGTCCTTTGCTTAGCCGGCTCGACCTTATCAAGGTCCTGAACCACGGTGAACAGGGTAGTCATACCCTGGCTCTCGAGGCCTCTCAGCATCAGCTCGCCCAGTGCATCAACCTCGGTCTCGGCGCTCAGCATGACTACGACAAAGTCGGCCACCCTGGTGCCGTCCAGGACGGCATTGAGATCCCTCTGCAAGGGCACATATTGCAGCTTCTGCTTGAAACGGTCGACCGCCACCGTGAACGGGTTCCTTTCCACCCCCGCTTCGATGTCGAGGCTCTCGTTGAGCTGCTTGATCGCATATGTGGCGTCACCGCCGGCGCAGAGCGGCACAACAGCGACGATTCTGGGCGCACCGTCACGGCCAGCGAATACCGAGGTCTCATCGAGGTGCTCCTTGCGCTTAGCCAGCTGGCGCTGTTTGGCCTGGTTTCGGCGGTCGAACTTGGACATAACGTGCTGGTGGGGTGTTTTTCGCTGACCCTTTTCGTCACCGGCGACCTTTCCTTGGGGGTTGGTCAGTCAAGGGTGAGAAGTTTAGCAGGTAGTTCTGAGCATACCCTTCGCGGCGTTCCTCAGCGAACTCTTGGTCGCATGCTTCGACTTGAAGGGCTTGTGAGATGACTTTGTGGTCGGGCGATGAGAGTGGCTCATCACGGAGGCAGGCATTTTGCCGTCCCCTCCTGATTTGAATCGGAACGGAAGCGACGCCACCTTGAGGTCCTGTTTCGTTTGTCGGTGAAAAGCGATTGTTGGTGGGTGGTGGTGGTAGGTTTTTGTGGGAGTAATAAGTCGAGTCGCAAAGGCGGGACAATACCGCTTTCTTTCCCCCAAAGTCGCTTGCCGCCCTCAAGGTCGCGGGCGGATGGCGGGGTCATTTCACAGTGGCAGCAGGGCACCCTCCAAAAATTTCTGTGGCTATCTTATCATGATGCGCACCCACCCGAAGCTCAGTTGCCAATCACGAGCCCTGGATAACACCCTGGTCGATCATTCTCAAGAAATTTTGGATTGGACCAAGCAAGTACATGTAGGAAGCCATTCTCAGAGTGTCAGAGAAGCATTCGCGCCCTCGACACAGCACGCACGCGAGCAGCATCGTAATAATGGACACAGCAGTGGCCACGAAGCCAAAGGCTCCGGAAAAGAAACTCGACAATGGCGCAACGGTAGTCGAACGATCAACGAGCCTCCTCTCCAAAGGGGATCGCGACAAGCTGAAGCGGCGCAAGGAAGCTGAACGATACAGCCGAGGGAAGAAGGTCGACCTCAAGACTGTCCGAGATAAGAAGCTGCGCGGTAGCTTGAAGCGACTCGAAGACAAGTATGAGACCGCCGCGCTCAAGGCCCGGGATGCCGAGATTCTGCACGAGAACACACCTGGTTTCCTCGAGACCGAAAACGAACTCGAGCGGACATACAAAGTACGGCAAAGTGATATCACGCCCGATGTGGCAGTTGCAACGGCAGAGAAGCGATTCGATCTCAAGCTGGAACAGCTGGGGCCATACGTTGCCGAATATACACGCAATGGCAGGGACCTGCTGCTTGCTGGGCGGAAGGGCCACGTCGCGACGATGGACTGGAGGGAGGGCAAGCTTGGGTGCGAACTGCAACTGGGCGAGACCATCCGGGACGCCCGATGGCTGCACAACAACCAATTCTTTGCGCTCGCACAAAAGAACTACGTCTACATCTACGATAAGGATGGCGTTGAACTGCACTGCCTGACGAAACACAGGGAGGTCACTCACATGGAGTTCCTTCCATACCATTTCCTTCTCTGCACAGTGGTAAGTCGCTTCCAGACCTATCAGGGAGGGGTTCATGTTAACATACGTAGGCAACGAACGGATGGTTGAAGTATCAGGACACCTCGACGGGTCAAATAGTCACCGAGTTACCGACGAAACAGGGTGCGCCGACGTCGATGACGCATAATCCCTACAACGCCATTCTACACACCGGACATCAGAACGGCGCGGTCCAGCTCTGGTCGCCCAACTCACAGGACCCGGTAGTGAAGCTCCTTGCCCACAGAGGCCCCGTACGGGCGGCCGCAGTCGACAGGGAAGGACGCTACATGGTGACGGCCGGACAAGACTGCAAGATGGCCGTCTGGGACATTCGTATGTTCAAGGAGGTCAACAGCTACTTCACACGCCAGCCCGCCTCGTCAGTATCGATATCAGACACGGGTCTGACGGCTGTCGGCTGGGGCACGCAGACCACAATCTGGAAGGGCCTCTTCAACAAGCATACCCCTGTGCATGAGAAGGTCCAGAGCCCGTACATGGCCTGGGGCGGCGAGGGTCGGCGCATCGAGCGCGTCCGGTGGTGCCCGTTCGAGGACACCCTGGGCCTCGGCCACGATCAAGGCTTTTCCTCCATCATCGTTCCCGGTGCGGGCGAGGCCAACTTCGACGCCCTCGAGGTCAACCCCTTCGAGACGGCCAAGCAACGCCAGGAGTCCGAGGTCAAGGGCCTGCTCAACAAGCTGCGCCCCGAGATGATCGCTCTCGACCCCAACTTCATCGGCAACCTGGACCTGCGCACGGACAAGCAGCGCAAGGCGGAGAAGGACCTCGATGCGCCGCCGGCCGATGTCGAGGAGGAGATCCGCAACCGCGCGAGAGGCAAGAACGGCGCACTCAAGAAGTATCTCCGGAAGCAGCGGAAGAAGAACATCATCGACGAGAAGAGAATGAAGATCGACCAGATCTGGCAGGAGCAGCAGAAGAAGAAGGAGTCAAGGCAGATCGAGGCGGTGGCGGAGCTGGGACCTGGCCTGTCGAGGTTCGCCCGCAAGGACTGAGCCGCTGGTTCGCGCCTGGGATAATCCGCAAAAGTGTATTGCATAGCTGGCGTTTTGGACTTGAGGACAATGAGAATACCCACTGCACGCTTCATGACACATGCCCTGATTTGCTAAATGAGTTGGTCGCCCAATGTCCTATTATGGGGTGTGTCTTCTGCAACCGGAGTTGCCCATCCCCGTCTGAACTAAAAGAAAGCGACTGTTGGACACCCCTGAGCGCCGTACGCAAAACGCAAGTACGCCTTGATTATCATCGCCGCTAGCAACCTCTGTGGCCACTCAAAGAAGCTTCAGATGTCCAGTAATGGAATCCACCAAGCTCTTCGGTGCAGGTCCAACACCAAGAACCGTCAGGCTGCCGGGGTCGATCTGTGTCCGTCCCGCGTCGGCGATGACCTCTGCCGTGACACCGATCGCCCTTGCAGTGGAGCGCAGCGTCTTGAGCTCATCTTGGCTCTTAGTCTGGACAGCAATCTTGGCCTGTCCGTACTTTTCCCATCGGGCGAGGATCTTAGCCTCCGGGGACGAGGGACCTTTTCGGGACGCGGCGCGCGAGAGGGCCTTGAAGCATGCGAGTGTTGCGTGGGAGCACTGGGCTGCGATCTTGCCTATGAAAAGCGTGTCAGTCACAGAGTACTTGTCAGGGTCAGAACGGCAGGGGATGGAGCGGCGTACCTTTGGTCATGCCCAAGTCGGTCCTAACGACGAGAACGAGCTTGCACTCCTCCTTGCCAGTGTCTGTGATGGGAGCCTGCTCGGGCTCGGCGTCCTCCTTGACAGCCTCAGGCTCCGGCTGCTTCTCCTTCTCGGGTTCAACCGTTCTCTGGAGCTGCTTCTTGGCCACTTGTTGCCTCTGCCTCAACCCTTGGCGGCGGTCTGCCTCGACGCCGTTGGACCAATTGGGCGCGTGATCAAGGATGGTATCCTCTTCATCGACGTCCGACTCTTCGCTCTCGACAGGATCGTGGAGGTTTCCATGGCGCTCAGCTTTGAGCTCTGGAGAGATGAGGTATCCGCGACCTGCGTAGAGGCCAAGGCCGAAACCTGTCAGGAGGCCGACAGCGCTGGTGCAGATCACCAGATGCAGGGCGTCAGCCATGGTGAATCCAGCTTTGAGATATGATATCTGAGAGAAGACCTGTTGTTGGTGGTTTGGGTCTTGGGTATGTTTGTCGGAGAGGAATCGTGCGCTGGTGTCGTGGGACTAAGGCGAGCTCTTGGAAGGGGACGATTCGTGCCAAAATTGTTACCAAAGCGGCATTCATGGGCTGCGCGTGGTATGACGCACAGGCGCCAAATCTGCAGCTGCTACGACGGTTTTGCGGCGCTGACAAAATATTCAGATACACACATGGCAAGAAGATGTACCAGCGCCAGCGGCAGCGTATCTGCACATACCATACTGTGACGATCTTGTGTCAGGACAATATCCGCACATAGGCGGGGGTTCTTAGTAGCGAGTTTCATGACCACTCTGAACAATCTTCTACTAATTGGCTCAGTAGAGGAGATTAGCCAGGATTACAATATCTGTCATTGACTTAAAATGGCCGAAGACAGGAAGGCCTTGATCATAGGCCTCAGTGGCTGCTCATCGAGCGGCAAGACGACCCTGGCCCGCCTTCTGAGGGACATCTTCCCAAACACCTTCATCTTACACGAAGATGACTTCTACAAGGCCGAAACAGAGTACTTAGTCTGACTTGCTTCGCATCAACAAGCCGAAAGCTTACTCGAGCATCAGACTCCCCGAAAAGAACGGTCTTCTTGACTGGGACTGCGCCGAGGCCATCTCGATCCCTGACATGGAAAAGGCCCTCGCCCACATCCGCACGACTGGAACCTTCCCGGTAAAACACCCCTCTCCTCAGACCTAGAGGATCGCCTCCGCCTTGCATGTCCTGACAAGTCTCAGCCCTTTGTAGATTCCAAGGAGGATCAAAATTCTGTTGGCACCTGTCCTGTTCCCGACGCCAAAATCGCCCTCCTTAAAGCCAAAGTTTCCGCCTGGACACAACCTGGCTCCGCAGGGCACGACATTCTTCTCGCCGGCCCCAAACTTAATCTCTGTCTCTTCGATGGCTTTCTCCTGTATTGCGAGGAGATGCGGGCTGCAATGAGCCTCGTCGACATCCGGCTCTTCCTGACCGTCAGCTACGAAAAGGCCAAGTACCGCCGAGAGGCGAGGGACGGCTATGTTACGCTGGAAGGGTTCTGGAAGGATCCTGAAGGATATGTCGATGCCATAGTCTGGCCAAATTACGTGGACGCACACCGGTGGCTCTTCGAAAATGGCGATGTTGAGGGGGAATTGAGTAAGGAGACCCTGACAAAGGAGGGTATCCTGGCCCAGGTTGGGAAAGGTGTCGATGTTGACATGGAGACAACCCTAGATTGGACCGTTGACACAATCATGGAACAACTGGAAAAGAACTTCCAGAACTAAGGATGTATAGGTTTCGATTCACCCGCGCCACGCATCGGTCCCTTCGCTGGTATGGATAGACTCGAGAGCTCAGTCAAATTCTTGGTGTACCTGTCGTGTACACACAAACCCCTTGTTAAGGAAATGGCTATGCCTGCCATCTGTCGTGCTTTCCGGCTCCGTGCTCACAGGACAACGGAACAGTGTAAGAGTGGTTAGGATCTGACTCCCACGTGACGGAGCCATCAACATCAACCACAATGTACTTGTACTGGATCTTCTTGCCTGGGGTAAGAGAGAGGGCAACCTTCCAGTGGGGTCTGTCGGCGGTGTAGTCAGAGGCATCCAGTGGGATTCCGCTACTGGGTTGCCAACGGCCCAAAGCGATCGCGTCGCCTACCAGCTTGACGGTCTGCCCATAATGAGTCTCTACACGCTCCTCAAACGTTATCCGGCACAGGGGCGGCGCCGGCAACTCGATAGGCCGATTCCCAGGAGGAGTCTCTGGTATTGGAGTTTCATTGCCAGGGAAGGAGGTGGAGGTGGCGGTCGAGTAGGTACCTTTGGCTGAGGTAACAACACACATTTCTGGGGGAGAGGGAGGAGACGTGCCGATCCAGGACGTCGGAAAGATTCCTGCTCTGCTTCGAGCCGCCGTCAGAAATGAGGCGTAGGACCAGGTAAGATATTTGGCTGACGTCGGCTGGCCAGTATCACGGTGGAACTGCTCGGCCAACGACCCATCAAGGGGTGTGTGGGCCGCCACAATACCAAGGAAGCCGTCGGCATATGTTGTGATGATTTCTAGGATAGCTTCGTATTCTGGCGTGCCATGATTCAGGATGCCTATGGTAGCGGGTGGATAATGATCTTTGAAGAATGCCAAAGATGTATCCGTAATCTCGACGAATCGCTGACGTCTCCAGACGTGGATGGCATCGTAAAGTTGCTCGGCAGCAGCAAGAGTGCATAGATACCACGGGTTGCCTCCGTAATAGTTGTCTTCCGGGTACCTGCCGATGGCCACGGCGAAAGAGGCAGGGATGCCACGGTTTATACCGTAAAGAGGCCGAAACGCGTCAACAATGACTTTGTGACTAGCCAAGGCTTGGTCACTACAAGGTTGGAAGGTTGCAGCATCACAGCCTGCGGCAGGGTCGAAGCCGTGGATCGAGGCCAGAAGCACGTTGGCATCTCTTTCTGAACGACCGCTGTTGGAGTTTACTGGAAAAGACGTCAACTTTGACATGTTACATAATGGCTCGGGGTGACAGACTGTTCGAAAGCATATAGCCATCGGAAGACCAGAAAGTCCGCATGAAGCAAAGAATCTGGGGAGAGACCTGGACACAAGCTTCACACAGCTCTCCGAGAGACTGTGCGAATGACTGGCCCTCGACGAGTGCTGAAAATCACTTGAGCTAAGTCTCTGGACTAGGGGTCTTTCTCTACAACTCACCTCTATGCTGGCTTGCAGCAGTGAAGAACGAGCTCCCCTCGACCTCCTCCCACAAGTCGAAACCAGTGGAGTTCCTGCAGTATCATTTCAGCCTGAGTCATCCCTCATCAGACCCTCACTCACCAGTACTGCGCAACATAGCTTAGGTCGTTCGAGACCATAGGCCAGATGATGTCCGCAGCGGATTTATTGTAGCCGTTACTGATGAGCCACTTCCCGTAGCCGATGCTGGTAATGGCACGCAAAGCTGGCCCATCCCTTTGGGGACGACCTATTTCCTCTCAGTACGAAGTACAGACTATGCACAGAATGAGGGCACCAAACCCCAGTTGCCGGTGAACGAGGAAAGGTCAACATGAAATTTTGGCTCGCCGAGGCCTTCGCCGTTTGTTAAACTGCCTGAAGGGTTCGAGACACCCTGTAGCAATGACTGCGAGGTTATGTAATTTTGAATATGAACCTGGAGGTCCGGATCAAACTTTTCCGTTAAGATGTCGATAAGGCATCTAAAGACCAATCCGCTGTCTCTGGTCCACGTGTAGAAGTCTACATGCCTGTCAACGGGCATATATCTTCGAGAAAGGAGCAGGTTTACTCACAATCCGGATCTTGTCGGCTTGGAGATGCAGCCACGACGCCGGGCGCAGCGCCTCTTGCATGGCAGCCGTCTGGGCCAATGTTGCAGAGCAACCCATTGTATGATATGGAAGTTTGGGCGTCGATGAACGCATCTAGGCCTTGCCTCGCAGAGCTGAGTGGATGCTGCCCTGTGATAGATTGGACAGCCACGGAGCCTAGCAGTAATGCCACCGAGAAGGAGGATTTGAAGGGATGAACGAGGGCGTGGGTGATGTTCCGGGCCAAGGTGCCGACCATAACATATTGCGAGATGGCCATGATTGGAAGTATGTAATGTTTACGGTACCAGTAGGAAAAATAGGGTAAAGACGTTAGGTATGAGGTCGCGTGTGCAGTGTAGAGAAGGCCACTCATCCAGCTTTTAGGTATACTGTTCGAGAAGTATGATGCTGTCACCTGTGCACCCTGCCTTCTTCGCCGGGTAACAAACAACCTCAAGCAGTAGCGTCTGGTACGTGGTTCGCAGCCGAGATCGAATACTCGCAGCAGCATGGGGCAGGAACTGCCCACACTGTACCGAGAGCTTTCCTGGTAGTCAACGAGCAGGTGTGTTCTTTTCAATCGGTTTGCAGACATGCGAGCAAGTAAAACGACATCATGTGGCTTGGGGTCGCGAAGTCAGCAGATGACTTTCCCCGCATGTTCGTCTCTCGGTATTCCGGACCATCTGCCTGTCGCGCCGAGCTTGAAGCGCCTCACTCACATGGACTGCAAGATTAACATAATCAGTATCAGGCCATGCAACCAGGATGATGAGGCGCTGTGGACTTTGCCTTGACAAGACGGTCTATCCATTCTGTTGCCCAGTGTAAACTAGACGGCACGGGGTGATGGTGTGCAATAACGCAAAAACAAAACATCATTTTCAAAGGGCGAAATGTAGGCAAGTCATGGTTTTCCTCAACCTCATAGATCGACGATCTCGGACAAAAGGGGTGGAATATAACGCCTCCGCAACCCGTCGAGTACTTCCAGGCTCAGCTTTTGACGGCGAGCCCGGTTTTCCCAACGGACGGTCATTCTTGGATCTGTCGATTGGACGATTGACATCATTCAAGCTGTGATGGCTCCTTAGGAGGAATCGAGCTGCCTCAGCTATCAACTCTGAACCTGCAAGCAGGCAGAGGACTGCTGGGCACAAATCCGTTGTTGGAAGAAAAGAAGAAAGAAAGTTCGAAGCTGGAAAAAATTCGAGTCGCGATATGTACTGGAATTTGGGACCCACAACCATCTGCTTAGGTAAACCGCGGTCGCGGTCTGGCCCACTTTCGGCCTGTCGGCCTTGTGCAGGCACCATCCTGCACCTCTTGTCTTTCAGTTTCTTGGTCTGGGCGGCGACCTTTGCATCTCACATTTCAACATTCGACGCTCAGCCTCTCGGTCTCAACCTCATACCACAAGTCACGCACAACTCGTACAAGCAACGAACACACCCGCGATACCTGAATTCGACCACTCATACGATAAGGCGACCTACACCATGGACGCCGCCACGATCGAGGAGACGAACAAGCTTCGCGCCTCTATGGGACTGCCCCTGTTGCCAGTCCCTGGAGCTGTTGCGAAGTCCCCGGAAGCGAGTGAATCACGCGACGATGGCTCCGACAGTGACGAGGAAGAGGCGAGCACCATAGACACCCGCCAGGCACAGGCATATGACAATTATCGAGCCATTCAGCAAGCAGAGGAGGCCAAGAAGAAACGTGAGGCCAGGATTGCTGCTGCCAAGAGGGAACGTGATAATGCACAACGCTTCGCTTCTCTCGATGGAAAGGGTCTGGGTGAGGCCGAAGAGAAGGGTGACGTTGACGCCAAAGCTTGGCTCAAGGCATCGAAGAAGCGCCAGAAGCTCATCGAGCAGAACCGAAAGCTGGAAGAGGAGCGAGCAGCTGCCGATGCTGCCGCCGCCGCAGCTCTTCAGTATACCTCGAAGGATCTGGCCGGTATCAAGGTGGCACACGACATGGCCGATGTCCTTGACGGGGATGACCATATTCTGACGCTGAAGGATACAACTATCGGCGAGAATGAGGAGGAAGGAGACGAGCTTGAAAACATCAACGTAAGGGCACAGGAAGCCCTCAAGGAGAGGTTGGAAATCAAGAAGAAGAAGCCGGCATACAACGTCCACGATCAGGACGAGTCGGGTGAGCACGGCATCTTGTCGCAGTACGACGAGGAGATTTACGGGAAGAAGAAAAAGAAGTTCACTCTCGACGGATCGGGCGCCATTGCCGAACTATCGGATATTCTCGGGGAAGAGGCGCCGAAAGCCAAGAAGCTGCAGGCTGTCACCCTCGACGACGTCGCCCAGGATGCACCCACCTCCGACTATATGGACATTTCGGAGATCAAAGTGAAAAAGCCGAAGAAGAAGAAAGGCAAGACATCACGCCAGAAACCGGTCGATGAAGACGACATCTTCCCCGCGTCGGAACTACCAGTCGAAGACGAGCACATGGACGTCGACAGCGGAGCAGGTACCATTTCAAAGAAGCGCAAGATCACCGACGATGACGTTTTCGTGGACGACGAAGACTTGCAGGCATCGCTTGCAATTCAACGGCGAAATGCACTCAAGAAGCGGAAGAAGACCCGCCCCGAAGATATTGCAAAGCAGTTGAGGGAACAAGCCGAGGGGGACGAAGCAGAAGCACAAGATGGAGGTGTCATCATTGACGAAATTTCAGAGTTCGTGTCAGGCCTGCGGAGACCAGAGGATGAGCCGAAGAAAGCAGTCAAGCCGAAGGCCGACACCCAGAAGTCCATTACGGCAATGGATGACGAGTCCGACGAAGACGGTGACCACGAAATGCGCGACGAGGCATACGAAGGTACCCCGGACTTGAAGAAGGAAGAATCACCAGGATTCGAGACCATGGGCATCGACGAGGAGAAGACTATCGGTGTGGGCATGGGCTCTGCATTGTCACTACTAAGAGAGCGTGGCCTTCTGCAAGACGCTCATGGTGCGGAGCTGAACGAACAGTTCCGCAGCAAGGCTGCCTTCGTATCCCAGCTCCGACGTATCGAAGACGAACAAGAAGATAGGGCCAGACATCAACGTGAGAGGGACAGGCTCAGCGGACGTTTCGACCGCATGTCAGGTCGTGAGAGGGAGGAGTGGGCCCGCCAGCAAAATGCCCATCGCGACCAGCAACAGTCCCGCAATATCGATGCCCTCTTCAGGGACAAATACAAGCCCAACGTCGAGCTCAAGTACACCGACGAGCATGGCCGCTCTCTCAACCAGAAGGAGGCATTCAAGCACCTCAGTCACCAGTTCCACGGCAAGACGAGCGGTAAAGGCAAGACCGACAAGCGACTCAAGAAGATCGAGGCCGAGAAGAAGCGCGAGTCCCAAAGCATCCTCGACTCGAGTCAAAACGCCGCCGCGGGCCAGAAGCGAAGAGAAGCCGGCGTCCGCCTGCAGTAGACCTTGGGGAAAGAAGTGTGGAGATATCCAAAGAAAGGTGCAATACCCTCAGACTAGTACCCGCAAATTGCAAGTACTTTGTTGATGCTGACACCGATAGACTTGGTCAGTGACGCTGGGTCTGGTCCACCGTCGGCAGATACTACTTACGTGCATGTGCAGGTTCCTGAAGTCCCATGGCTCAATTTTGGCCATGGGGTGCCCTGAGATCTCCACGGGTGAATCTCGCGGGTGTGCGCTCCGCACTGCCGATTATGATGATATCTTCGTTTTGAGATCAATCGTCATGTTCCTTCGTAAGCCAGCGATCCTGGTGTACTTGGACTTTGATGTGTCCTATGCCTTGTCCGAGCCGCCCTTTTCCTTATCCCCAGCTTGACCGTGCGGGTTGTCTGCCATGTCGATGAGTTGTCTTCCCTTTGGGACATCCTCTTTGTGCTTGACCCGGGCTGCATCCTGCCTGTCAAAGGCAGGGGGCCTTGCATCCTTCTTACCCCTCCTGGTGATGCTGGTATCCATGCTGTGCGAATGGTTGACCAAATATGTCGGTTGGAGATACTGATTCATGAATCGCTCTGGTGACAATCGTATGCGATATTTGATGCTGATGCGCCTGGGCGACGCAACCCTTGGCGCCTAGATGGAGCTCATGGCCATGGGTTTATAAAGCAAGAGGCTGGTGGACTGCGGGTGTAGGAAGATTGCCAACAAATCACCGAGGAAAGACTAGAGCGATCGACAGTAAGCCTTGCAGAGAATCGTTTGATCGAATTATCGAAATAAGTGAATCCCTTGGACGTTATGTTTGGCGCGTATCCAGCTTTCACTGTCAGTCGGCTCAGTCAATTGAAAAGTCGGGCCAGAGTCAAGACCAGTAACTGATTACTAGTAGCACAAATCCCTCAGATCGTTCTCGCCCTATCACAAAGTGAACATGGGAGACACGTTTCCATTAGCGACCCAGCCTCTCCACGTCACTGAGTGCTGGGAATCTTCACTCGTCAATCACATGGTGCGTAAACCACATCTGCCATCTACGGGATAGCGCACCCCCGCGTTGCACACCGCCAGACCGTTGGCAGGCTGGCAAGCCAGATACCGATTCAGCTGCTGTTCACCCGCTACGAGGGCATGGAAGTCCTTCAGTACCAACCTACCTCCGATGAGTATGCCGTTGCGTATGCGGCCATGGCTATGACGCGTGCGGGCGGGCGACCTGCCCTGCGGGCCATCGCCAGTACCTGATATAAGGTCCACTAGCGATCACCCAGGTCATAGAACCTCACGGGGAAGCAGTGCTTCGAGTGTTCATCGGAATGCGTGGATTAGATGAATAATAGAAAGTGTTTATCGCCAAGTGCTGTTAGGCATTATAAAATCTCGCTAAACGCCATGCCAGAATTAATGCGCCGTTTCCCTTACGTACAGTTCCAACCGTACGCCCGTGTATACCAATCGATACTTAGAAGTTGATGTGAGCCCCGATACCCCTCCCTGTGTACCAGACAGTCTGTCTCCAGTTCCCTATCCGCACCGTGACGTTTGCGGCAGCATCTAGCTTGAGCACTCCGCCCAACGCCTTCTTGACGGCATCGTATCCGACGGAGCCTATAGACCAGGCTACCGGCAGCCGTGGCGTTTCAGTAGCCCCAGGAAACGCGGCAAACGGAATGTCGTATTCTATCCTCCCGATCGGCTCGGTGTGATTATAGTATGCTGTGGCGTTGACCTTCTCGACGTAGATTGTGTTGTACTTGAGCGGCGAGAGCAGGGTAAATGTTGCAGTCGACGAGAAGACGTGGAAAGTGGCGTCTTTGATGAAGTGATTGCCACCGGCATCGTCTTCGTCAGGGAATTCAAGCTGGGGTGCCGGTACCGTGAGATCGATCTTGGACAGGGCTTGTCCCAGCAGGGGCGCCCGGGGAATGCTGTCGCGATGGGCCTGAACGTCCACGGTCACATTGTAACCCGAGAGATACTGCGAAAGCAACTCGCTACCAATCTTTGCGCCATCTTCTCCTGCTGCCGAAGGACTCCAAGCAGACGTCACAAAAAGATTCGTGTTGTTTCCCTTTGTGATCTTGAGGTTTGTCGCCGTTGCGCTCCCAAGAATGGAACCGTTCTTCGCGATGTTGATGTTGATGTACGGAATGGTTGCAGTGTAGTCTGTGGGGTTTGTGACGTTCACAAGAGCCTCGAGCTCGATTCCTTTAGACGAGCTCCTGATGATCCTGACGTCGCTGACGTGCGGGCTCAGGTTGGTCAATGCACCGCCTGGGAGGTCTGCGACTCGGTCAGCCCCAGCTCGAGCCACTTGGGATTGTGACGAATTGGCTCAGTGACAAAAGAAAATACCATACACGGGAGGACGAACAAGATCAGAAGAATGACGGACGTTTTACTGGGACCCTGCCTTCGGCCGGGATGTCCTTGAAGACCAGGGGCCCAAGTGCTGAGTGCACCCGGGTATCGACGGTGGCCTTGACGTCGAGCATGATATCCTTGCTGCCGAAGAACATCTTCTGCAAAACTTCAGAGAGAACATCACTGTCCGTGACGTTGAGAGGGAGGTTCTCGATGCGCGACTGGATCTTCACGAGCGGCTCATGGGTTTGCTCGTCTTCGAATCGGGTCGAGTTGGCTGGGTTCCACTTGTTGAGGTCCAGCTTGCCCATCTTCTTCTTCTTGTAGAAGACATCCGCCGAAGCTTTCAAGTCGGTGACGTTGACCTCGAAATCCATTTCTCTGGGCAAAGCGGCTAGGACCTCGATCGTACCAGAAACACGCGGGTTGCCGTCGTCTTCCGGGTCATTGGGGTCTGCGAGAGGGCTGGGTAGCTTGAAGTCAACATCTGTCAAGGAGAACTCCCGCAGGAAGCTGTCGAAACCATGGCCTGGGAACGACACTGGGACGGTGAGCTCGGACAATATGTCGCTGATCCAGCCGGGCGTCTTCGACTCGGGAAGTCTCTTGCCGCGGACAAAGACAGTCGCTGGTTCACCCTTCATGTACTGCTGGATGAAGTTGTCGAGTGGCGATGTGTCGTTGTGAGGACATGTCCGCGTGAGTGATTTGGGCAGAGTCCTAATCAGCCCTTGGGCATCCATCGCAACTTCGGAGTGAGGCCTGACAGTGACATGTCTGGTGATGACGTCGGCCACGGCGATCTGGTGATCCGTAGGGTCACAGTTGGGCATGAGGACCTGGAAGCCCAGCTCAGGGATGTCAAGGCTCAGGGGGAAGTCATTGTGGGCAGTGACGGTGATGTCAGCGCCGACTGCACCTTCGTGGCCGTCGGGAGTCGGTACATCGTGCAAATTCAGACGCGTGACGTTGTAGTTGGGCATGTTCGGAATCTCCTGGCCTACAGTACAGCATTAGCACCTTTGAATGAAGACGACGGATAGAATGGGGAACGAGTTCTATTCTATCAGAGAAGAATTTTCTCCCCAAAGTAAAGAGAGGCAAAGGAGCGGTAGAGAGATTGACCTTCAAGCACAAGCTTCTGGCTGACCGGGTGAGTCCCCAGCGGAAGGATGCCCGACTTGATGCGGATGTCGGCCATGCCGAACACCACGAGCTTGTCAAGCTTGCCCTCGAGCCATTGGTTTGCAATGAGTCGGTAAGCCGACGCATCGCCTGGCGAAAGCTCAGCGACAAAGTCTACGATGGTGTGGTGGCCATCGACGATGTCGAGCACCAGGGGCGGCACAACAGCAGTACCCAGCAGCGTGTTGTTGTACTGAGGGGAGAAGACACTAAGCTGGGTCTCTTCGGTGCCCAGCGTCCTAACGACCCAGGTGGTAAATCTGCCGAGGCGCCGCGAGCTGGGATCCGAGACGCGGGAACCGTCGAGGCGGAAGTTGGCTTGAATGCGCGCCTTGACGCCACTGGCCGTGATGGACTCGAGCGAGAGGCCAGTAGGCTCCAAGACCGCAGCTTGTTTGGCGTACTCTTCGACAGCGGACGGCAGAAGGAACGCCAACAATATGATTCCCACGGCCACTATGATTAATGCAATGATGGCAAGTAGCGATGGCCATCGGATGTTCTTCTTCTTGGCAGATTCCGTGTCTTGCGCGACGAAGTCGTCTTGGGATTGGCTGGGATCGTCGAGATCACCATCGTATCGCGGCGTAGCAGAGGCCGTCGAGAGAAGAGGCGCCGTTTCTGAGCTCTGTTCGTCATCTTCATGGAGCCCTCTTGTTCGGCCTTTAGGCGACGGCGGCGACCTCTCGGGACTCGCCATCCTCGCTAGTTGTTGAGAAGCGGGGATGTTGGTGGACGAGCATACGAATGTCAGACGTTCCGGTGCTTAGTGGTTATTTATGTATGATATGGCGAGATTGGACCCTTTGGCGGATAGGTTTATGAATGGTTTACGTCCAGCGCCGTGATGCCGAGGTGTTGAAGGCGACGACCGGACAGTGTTGATGATGTCAAGAAGCAGGGTTTCGTCAGCCAGGCGGAGGTCGCAAGATCAAGTGGGATAAGACGAGGATGTTTGATTGGCCCATGGCGGACCTGGGGAGCATGACACGCACGTTACCCCTGACAGGCTGACAGGAACCAGGCGCGGGATGCACCATCTTTTTCAGGCCTAGCGCCATGGTTGTTTGATGGAGCAATAGTTTGTGCCATCGAGAGACGAAGAAGCTTTGAACACTCCATCATTTTAACACGCAGCTACTGGACCCAGATCACAGCACTCAGTCCATCCTCATTCTGCGGAATGCCCCGATTTCCGACGCTGACCGATGCGATTCGGCCGCCTAGCCGGCCGTCTGTCGTATTCCGTTCAAGAACCGCCACTGTCGCACTCGTCTGCCCCCCAACGGCGACTAGATCCCCAGCGTCGTTGATCTCAAAGGTCCGAGGAAAGTAGGAGTGCGAGTTCACGATTTCGACAAACTCCAGGCCCATAGCTCCATCGCAATCCCGGCTCAGGCGATACGTGGCTATCGAGTCCTGCTCGTCCCCGAAGGACTCATCGGCTCTGTTCGAGACGTAGACGAAGTCGTCCCTGACACGGACCTCTCCTGCCTTTGCACCTGCTGGGAAAGACGCCCCCTCGGGCAGGGTGGACAGTGTCTCCAGCGCAGTCAGCGTGAGGCATCCATTCTCGCCTTCAGCCGGGTAGGAAACGGCCCATGCCGTGACAGAGTTGGACAACTCGTTTACCACGGCGACGGCAGCCGCACCCTCATTGTCTTCATCTGCTGGCGACCAGAAGGCCGCGTGGCGAGGGCCGTCCCCTGGGCTTGCCTGTGCCGGCGGGCACTCTGTGAGGAGTCCGGTCTCCTGGTCCACGGCGAGGATGTGGATGAGGTCAGTGCCTAGGTCCGGCGCAAGGACAAATCTACCCGTGGGGTCGGAGTGGAACCCATGAGGGTGGGAAGCCTCCTGACGAGGATTCGGACCGGTAGGTAGAGAAGAATAGTCGAGGACTTGCAAAGGCGTGGAGTTCACCGATAGAGGTAGGGCGTATGTTGCAAGCTTGGAGGTGCCGCTAGTCACAGAGGAAGCAATCGTCAGCGATCGAGAGTACCATCATCTCCGGATGCAATACCGTCTTACTAGTACGCCAGCCCGATGAATCCTTCCCCGTCTTGTCCGCCATACAGCGAGCTGTGTACCTCGCCACCCTCGGTTAGTGTCGACGAGGCAGGAGATGCGAGACTTCCGTTCTCGTCAACGGAAAATGTCGTGAGTCCGTTTGGCGGCGCCCAAAAAGCTCCATCCGTCGCGTAGACCGTCTTGGATTGCGAATCCAGAGTGAGCCATGATGGCCAATAGTTGCCGGACGACACCCCACTGCCGACTGTCAAGTCTCCCGCTTCGGTAAGTGTAAGGGGGTAAATGTTCCCCGTGAAATGCGAGGCAAGAAGATGAGCAGCAGTGGCAACGCAAGGCATCGCTGCCCCTAACAACGCCCGGGAGTACATCTTTCTCGCCGATACCTCACAAGCGGAATACACTACCATCTTCTCCTCGGGGCATGCGGCTTTATGTGTCTTCATCAACGTAATATGGAGGGCTCTGTTCCGTTGTTGAATTTTGATTGCTATGCTTCACATTGACGATCGGCATTCACCCGCATTGCCGCAATGCCGAGCTAAGCTCCGTGACTGCCGAATTGGGCAACTGCCGGAGGCTCCCCCACGACTCGGGACTTCAACTGACACGCGCGCTTCGTGCTCGTTGGCAGCCGCCGGGTAAATTCAAATTGTACAACCCCAAAGGTCGGGGGGGGGGGGGTCTGCTGCCATACGGGCAGTGATGGGACGTGTTGCGAGTAGGTGAGCGAATTCACCCGTAGAAAACGAAAGCCATGCACCCCGTGGGTGCCGATGATTGACAGAGGAAGCAACCAGGCAGACCGTGAAAGAGACGCGCATTTTCCGGTAGGGAGCCGAGTGCCGATTCGAGGTGTTGTCTAGGCAAACCAGCATCGAGCGCCGAGAGCGATTGATACTCCAGAGCAGGGTCATGTTGCGGAACGGAAGCTGCTTCAGGCCGCGGCAATCACGACCATCTCGTGGCCTATATTGCTTTTTCCTCTTCTATTTCTTGAGTCCAGCTTCAAGCGACGTCTCAGTATCGAGGCCTACGTCCGAGGTCTAGAGCAGACGGTCAATGCGCTCACCGAGATATCTCCAGTGAACATTCAACCTCCCAAATACAATAATCCATGACAATAGCATGCCAACGCCTCGATTTTGTCTAACGGTCAGATGGGGTCCGAAGAGGAGACCAGGCAATATACATGGTAAAGAACCACCATTGTTCGCTAGCATGTTCGTAATCTTATTGGCAGCCGCATCGAGATTGGGGGTAGCTATAGAATATCGTACGCCATACACCAAGTACCGTCCATGAGAGGGTCTCGATCTACGGTTTGTCCAAGATCAGCTGCAAGTGACATTTGACACGGACCCGGGAGCGCAACTTCGCTTCGCTCGAGACAAGCAGCTTGGCTGGAGGGCTGTGCGTGAAGACTTGGAAGTTGAAGCCGAGAGCGTGCCGGCCGCAATGACTTGCCACGGCGGGCTGCGTGGATGTTGGGGTGGTCAGGGTAGGATGCACCTTGTTGGCCCCAGTTGATCTGCAAGCTGGCGTGCTGCCCTGCATACGCCCGCAGGCACGTAGGTCTTACCAAGTATTCACACTTGCTGATACCCATGTGACGGCAATAGCTTCAACGCCGGGGCCACGATCGTCTCGATGACAAATTTTTTGTCTAGTGAACCGCGATGTCTGAAGAAGGGAAGGTGGTTATGGACGTTCCCTGTTGCTTTACCAGGTTGCATTTGCCTGTTGGTGGCCCCAGCGCGGCTGCTCGGGGGCAGGTTTGCCAGGATATCGTCTCGACAACGAGATCAGAATACTACCAAAGATTCAAGGACCGATATTAACGAAACTCAAACTCGAACGATGTAGCCGAAGCGCAGATGACCTCGGATGATATTGTCCCACGGATCCTCTCCTACTTAGTGGCAATCTGCGAGTGCCCCGGGGCAGGGTGCTTGAATGGCGAACGATGAGTCAAGGCGCATGCGGGCACCTCATCGCGGATTCTCGAGAATGCCAGGATGCCAACAGTGTGAAAAGATCGTGGCCCATCACCTGCAGCCGATCGACTCGCTCGTGTTGATGTTTGGGCTCCAACTGAGGAGGCGCCCAACATTTGTGACAGGAGAGGGACCGGGGCCACCGCACAGACAAGCCAAGTCTTCAATGCAGGTTTGACGTGAGGAAGGTCACATTGGCGTTTCGTGCAGACCCAGCCCATCGACATCGTCTTGGGCTTCTGACTCCCAAAAGGGCAGTCCCTCAGCACGTAGAGATGACGGATTCGTGATGATGCACCGCCGCCAGTCAGGAATGGCGATCCTGGATGGCGCGGGCTTGGACAGCACTTGACATCCAGGGTAAGTGTCGCAGCCAGAGTGATCCGCAACCTGAAAGAATTGCGGTGCCCGCAAGTCTATCCTTCTCCGGATTGTCAGCGAGATTGCTCTATTGTTTCACTGCCCTGCCACGCCCACGTCAACGAGCGGCCAATTCTCCTCAATTGGCAGCGCCGGCAGCGCCTGTCGTGGATGCAACTGGGCAAACGGTGCTTCTGTTTGTGCGTCTGGAAGAGGGCACGGAGTCGCAGGGATGATGAGGCGCCCGTCGCCCGAGCGGGGGACAGCGGATGTGCCGCGAGGAAGGCGCCAGCTGTCGGCAAGGCGCTCTGACGGTGGAAATGACTGTCTGGGGCATCTTCAAAGGCCGCACCGCCATCTGAACGTAGGAGGCGACACTATGACCCTAGCTGGGCAGCCGATCCCATCCCATGTCCGAGCTCGAAGAAATCGTTCGAGGCGCATCGCGGTCCAAGCCGAGGCCGTGACTGGCTCTTATAAAGATAGCCAGAGTGCCGGACTGATGAAGATGCTCTGACCAGATGTAAGCCTGTCAGCGAAAGCCAGGAGTCCGCCCGCCAAATACAAAACCACAGCCAAAAGGCCCAGACTTTAAGAATGGCTTCAACAATGAAGCTCCAGAAGCCTCGCAACCGAGACAAACCTCGACCGAAACCGCGGCCTGATCCTCCCGTTCCGACACCCGACGGGCCAGAAGAAGGGAGACGGCGGCATGGACAGTGATCAGAGAACATTCGATGCGATAATTTCGGCCATCACTCTTGATACTGTACACAAGACAGCAGAGTGCCTCCACGGGTTATCCGCCTACAGGGCTCCTGGGCGGGGAGCATCAAAGTAAGGCTCACTCAAAGACCCTCTATCTGTCTGTTGCAAAGACTGACCTGATGGTTTCAGAATGGCGTGACATTTCGGCCAAGGTACTGCAACAAAGCTCGCGGGTCATATGGGGAAACGATGGAGAATTGTCAACGGCGTCTCGGGGGAATACTGCTGGTCGGTCACACCGCCTGTCCAGGTCCGAGTCAGCATCGCGTACCTGGGTGTGGTATGTCTGGCAATGGACAAAGGCTTCAGAAGCCCTACACAACGGTGGAGGGCACCGGACGGGGGTCTGAGACGTGGCACGATCAACCATACCTACCTACCTTCAGTTAGGTATGGAAATAGGTAGTTTGGTTGGTTGGGCAGGTGGGCAAGGACTTCGGGAACCCACCTCTGTCGCGGCTGCCCGAAGAGGGGCGATGATGATCGCGCACTTACACCATGGGCAACGGCGACTGACCTCACCCGCCTCATGCACTTTTCTCGATACATATTTCCAGCACAAATCTAAGCAACACTGCTCACAATTTCTCGGATGCACAGGACCAGCCCAGAAACTTTCAACATGGAAAGTTGGGTCCAGCGACAAGTAAATTCCACTCACCACAGCGTTTCGCAGCCCAAATTGCTGCCGTATCATCATACGCGGAAGGTACGCATTTCGAGTTTCCTTGATGTTTCTACGATGCAGGCCTATCATCTCCATGGCACAGTTTCATTGGTTCCCTGATGAACACATCATGATTCATGAATTGATAAAAGACTACAAGCGCTGATCCTGTCTAATAATACATGAACGATTTACTGACCGCGGTACGAACGCTCCGCGGCAACAGTCTCCGCAGACTCCGGCACACGATTCTCGGCACCAGGATAGTCGGTCGGGTTCTGTGTCTTACCCCTCGAGTCGGGGGCGACGCTGACATCGTTGCGCTGCTCGCGAACAGGGTCGGACAGGCTGGCGCCGACACCTTCGAGGCCGCCACGCTGCTTGCTGCCGTCGTGCAATTCTTGGCTAGTCTGGCCGGAGCCGGGGTGGCCAAGTCCAGTGTGAACGTCGGCGCTCGTGGAGCCGATCAGGGTGTCCGAGGCGGAGGTGCGCGCGGTTGCGGCCTTGTTCTGAGCTTGGCCGGGCACTTCAGACTCGGGGTTGGGCTGGAATGTGTTCTCTGCGGGTGCGGTGCCGGCAGGGAAGGTCTGGGCATGGAACTCAGGATAGGCGTCGTTGCCGACCTTGGTGCCGGGGGCGTGCTGGTCATGTTATTAATGCACGAAATGCAGTTGTGTTCATTGAATGTACTCACACCCTTGGTGGTGAGGGGCTCCGAAGGGGGGACACGGTTGTGGAACTCTCCTCCCTGGTGGGCGACCGATTCAGGGTTGACAGACATGTTGATGTGTTGATGTTTATTATAGGGGTGAAGCTGTTGCGTGTAGATTCGTAGCGGTTTGATGTGAAGGTACCGAGCTTGATATAACTGTTTCGAGACTGATGTGAATGTAAGCTGTTCTGAGTGGTGTTCCTCGGCACTCTCACGGTCTTATAGGTAAGGAAAGCTGGGCTCCAAGTGCATCGCCAGGGAAAATTTCATCAGCTAACGAGATGATGTCACGTTGTTGAAGCTCGCTACGTGTTACATCACTTCGACGATGCAGTGCGAAGGGGCTCGATCGAGCCACATTTCTGATGGAAGAGGTCTCCAGAGATGAAGTCAGTCGAGTGGCCATTGGCGAATGGGCGCCCGCCATCACATAAAGCTCGATCCTCATGGCCCAATTGTACACCTCTTGACACGCGAATACACACCATGATAAGAAGAGTGTGTGATGGATGGCGTGCTGTGACGAAACCAGGTGGAGAGCGATCCTGGTGTCGCCGAGTCGATGAGGCGAGCCGCCACACGGACGTGGAGAACCGCCGGACGACATCCTCCGACCTGGAACTTCACCGTCGGTCAAGCTCGGTGTGATCCTGGGTATCCAAGTCTGTACCCTGAGAAGTTTGGCCGGCTTGTATTCTCCACAGGTGTCAGCCTTATCAGCATTCGACCTCGGCGAACCGTCTAGAGCTGCATTCCATTTGCATGACGGTCCTGCCGTGTCCAGCACCTTCCTCAGGTCTTGGTGGGCTGTGGGAACTTCGCAAATTCACAAGGGGGTCACAGTGAGCGCACGCGCCATCGAAGAGGCCTTGACTTCGAGCACATGAAACGCTTCATCATAAGGTAGTTGTAGGAGTCGGATCGTGGTCAGCGACGGCGAGGAAAGCACGCTTTGCAGCTGTAGATGAGTCGAGCGGAACTAAGGACAAGACGAGAGTGTTAGCGATCCCTCGATGCCGTCTTTGCAACACCAAACTGACTCGGTGTCCCCGATCTTGCTCCCGAGATTGATTCCTAGCTGTAGGCACGCCAATCTCCAAGACCGCAACACAAATTTGGAGGTGAGCGATACCTCGTGCTCTGCCCACACCATTATCTGCAGAGTAATGGGACAGGCCGTGGCTAATTCTGTGTCGAAGCGGATTGAGGATTCCGGGGGCATGTCCTGCAGCATTTGATTTCGGGGCGCGGGTGACAGGTCCAGAACTGAAGGTGTGGGTCTGTATGTGTGCCTGCTCCAACGTGAATGGATGAAGCTCTCCGCACGTCGGTCGCCACCATTCGACGTGCCCCTTTCTCACCTAACTCAAGTACGCTGTTGTTGATCAAGCAATCACCACTACCTTACTGTAGAAGTAGCATCACCAACTCGCCCAATATATCGTACAGGAAGCGTATCTCTTGTATTTGAATTTACTCTGATAACCCTTTTCTCTCTCGGCGGTGGACTGGAGAGTCATCATCTCTTACACTTTTGACCTCCAACGAGAACACTTGAGTCTTGCGACGTCACCGCTCACGTTTTGTCGATTTGGACAATGTCCCCCGGTCATCGCCATCACGCTGCGTTATCAAGTGCATCCCAATCGTCGTCAGATGTACCAGTCATGGGGCGCTCCAGCAACACAAATCAGAAGAAGCAATCGACTTCATCAAGTCGACGAAAGCCGGTGGTCATAGATCTTACCCAAGACTCGCCGCCGCGGAAACGGCCGGCCCCAATAGACCACATATCCTCGCCACATTCAAGCAAAAGGGTCAAAGACGAGTGCGGCACTGCAGTTTCCAAGGGAAGCCAGGAGAAGCGGCTTCGACGTTTCAGGCCAGCCCCTCCACAGGCCTTCTTCGAGATCTACTCGCGAGCGACCAGCCAAAGGTTCTTCGTTCTGAGTCGGAAGAGAACGGGGTGTCCAGAATGCCCTGAGGAAGAAGTCGAGATGACAGGGTCCACGGGCAACATCTACACCGTCCATATCGGCCAGAGACCTAGCTGCACGTGTCCCCATTCTCTCAAGGGCAACCAGTGCAAGCATTGGCTATGGGTGAATCCCCCTCTACAAGCGAACCTACCCAGATCTCATTTAATAACACGGCCAGGTCATGTCGCGCGTTCTCCGCGCCGAGTTTAGACATGTATACCAATTAGCGCTCCTGAGCACTGAGTTGCAGGAGATCTTCGACGCTGCACCGCCCATTGAGACGGCGGAGTCTTCCTCCAACGCCGAGCACGACAAGAACCGCAAGCCGGTGGAGGGGGACTGCCCCATATGCTTTAGCGAGCTTGAAGGGGACAAGGAAAGCATTGTATGGTGCAAAGCTGCTTGTGGACAGAATATCCACAAGACGTGCTTCGAAACATGGGCCAAGACGAAGCGACAGGCGGGTGGTCGGGGCGAGGTGACCTGTCCCATGTGTCGAAGTGTATGGGAAGGTGACAAAGACTCGCTGCAGCGCATTAGCAAGGCTGGCGGGGTGCGTTCGGAGGGCTATGTCAATGTTGCCCACCAGCTGGGCATCTCTGGACATCGAGGTACGCAACGCTTTATTATGTACGATGGCACAGAATTAACTGACAAACTTGCAGATAGCAGTACCTACTATTCAGGACCTGGCAATTCGAGAGGAAGGGCCTGGGGTGGTTACAGACCGTACGACGATGACTTCTGACCAGACGATCAACCCGTTTAAATCTTTGTACATCAAGCGTCACCACACTTTACAAATGCCGTCATGATTGTCACAATACGCTTGGTAGGCTTGAATAACGGCCATGTTGACCATGAGGTGGCCGCGAATCACCATAATCCGACCACGAAGAGCACTCACTCCAACATGCTTACTTGGCATTCTTCTCCCTGTCGGCCTTGAGCTGCGCGTCCTCTTCCTCCGTCTTCGGTACCTTGACAAACAGTGGGACGCTGGCTGAGTTCATCTTCCTGAGACCCTGCAATGTCCAGGTCAGTTATGCGTGCTTGTATCCGTCGCTAAAAACGACGGCTCTCACTTCAAAAGGCCATGCCCAGGCGACTGAACAGAAGGCCACCACACCCGCCTGACACAGCACGCCCGCCAGCGCCAAAGCACCCGCCCAGTAGGAGTCACGAAGTGCGGAACGTACCTGTGCCAGAACTCCCTCGGGGAGTTTGTTGTTCCACCGATCCTGAACCTTGATGATCTTGCCTTCAGGGCCGGTCTCGATGCTCACAACGCTGTCCATGGTCTGCTCGGTCCCAAGACCTTTGAGTGTGTAGCTGTTGGACAGCTCCAGCTCAATAGGGTTACCGGAAGAGATGACGGTGTGTGATTTGATGCGGATTGGGTTGAAGAGGGCAGGGAGACCGTACCACTGTGCGGCGTACTTGTCAAAGCCGGTCGCTGTCGTGATGGGATCCTGGAAAGTGGCATCTTTGGCCCACAGAGAGAAATGCTTCAGAGTAGGGTTGCCATCAAACAGCTGTGTTGTGTTAAAGCGGATAAGCTCGGAAAAGCACTGGAGGAGGATACTGACATCGAGCACGCTGCCCACAAGAACCTTCTGATGCTCGTCCAGCGACACGCCGGACTTTTCGTTGATTTGCCTGTTTTTGATACCGATGGAGTCGAAAGTCGGTCCCTTCGACGACACTTCGGCTTGTGCCTTGGCGGTCTCTGAGGCTGTTCCGGCGGGCATATTGCGTTGGACCTCTAATGCGAAAGATCTGGTGGCGGGGTGAGATGCGACCTTCTTGGCGACGCGTATGTTTGAGGAAAGGGGGACTTTCATGAAGACGAGCTGTTGTATGTCGAAGCAAGTGTTGGGCTACGATGGAGGTTGCAGGTGTTTTTCGTTCAAGGCTATCGATTAGGTAGAGTGACGTCTCATCTGGTAAGCAGTGACGAGCGAGGCGTGAGTGAGTGTGAAAGTTGAAGGCGTCACTCTGAGTGAGCCCTCCATCCTTGACGTCACGACTCTCTCATACCAGTATGCACCGCACCTACCACACCCATCCTTTTTCGTGCATCAAATTTTATATTTACCGCTCGTACATCAGAATCAGATCATGATGCGCTTGTGGAACATTGTCCCTATTCCCCAAGCGTAACGTGTGGATGTAAAAGAGACGATAACAGTGTGAGATATAGTGTGGATCTTATGCGCACTGTTGCCCCCGAACATGACTCCCTGAGTTGCCTAATTGTTGACCTTATTATATGTTAGTAGAATCTGTCAAGCTTCGATGATAATAAGACCATGGACATGTTATTGATGCTACTTGAATGTTGGCTATGATGTATGAGGCACACGTCGGGTATGTATGTGACTGACTCCACCGGGCCTCTGGATAAAGAGCAGCTTCTGTTCAAATGGCGAAAGCCTGGCTCTAAATATGAATACAATAAGCCAGTAAGGTGTTAAACTGAAAGATTGTCCCATGT
This sequence comes from Furcasterigmium sp. R96-07A1, assembly GCA_037042015.1. Lineage (NCBI taxonomy): Eukaryota > Fungi > Ascomycota > Sordariomycetes > Glomerellales > Plectosphaerellaceae > Furcasterigmium > Furcasterigmium sp. R96-07A1. The sequence continues at coordinate 409,493 of JAXQJP010000333.1, read as the reverse complement.
CGCACGTAGGGAACTACGTAAAGTACTTTGGGTGTCGTCGCCGCGGGCCTGCTGTCGCCCGGTGCGCTGATTATCACGCATGTTACCACACTTTTAGTGGAGGACTTATGGTTAATCGACGATAATTGATATTCTGGAGTAGGAACGCCATGTAAGCTTCCCCGATGTTGCGATACATCAGGAAAGGTCTAATGTCCATATGGCAAATGCTAAGATCTCAAAGCCACGAGCTCCAGGGGCGGCTATTTGATGCTGACATAGTTCGCTCTACGGACTTCGAGATGTAATCATCATTTACTCAGGGCCGACTCGCGCTGTCTCCTATATCCACTACTGCCCAGTCCCTCCGTGCGCCCAAGGAGCTGTTTCCAGAGGACATCATGATCCTTTTCTAACCCTTTTCAATGACTAAGCCCAGGTATGGCGCCAACGAGAGACTGCTCCATCTTGGGTGCCACTTGCTCTGAGGCCTGGCCCCCCGCGGCCGTGATTCGTGGCATTAAATCGACATGGCACGCCAGTATGGCTGGCCTCTTTGGCTTTCTCATTTTGACATGTGCCTCGCCAACGAGACAGCATAGTCCCATAGTCCAGGGGCTTCCAAGTTGGCCGCCTTCTCCCCGAGGTTCGCTTCGCGAACCCAAGCCATGTATGTGCAGAAGTGGCTTAGATTGCCTCATTCATAAAGGTCCACCGAAAGGGGAAAAGAAGCCCCCTCGTAGGCTACGGAGAACGTTGGCAACATGGCATGAATCATCTCCCCTCATTATGAGCATGCAAGTTAGTAAGGCCCATGCAGCCGGACAACCGAGCCCAAACCGAAGTTCCCACCTTGCAGCTGCCCATTATGGTATTGGACCTAATCTGAGCGGGAATGAGTAGGAATGATTCATATCGTATATGGGAGCACCCCATAATCCGGGTCCTAAGGTTGAGGGCTTGCTGTTCCAAGTCTGGCGCTTCAAGGTGGTTCATCTTGTATGGCGGGTGAGTCGTGCTTCCTAAATAGGCTCGCCGTCTTGGCTCGGTTGAATGAATCATCTTGTGTTGTCCATGAGTACGATCGTAGAGCTCCATGGGTAGTAAGGAAGTTGTCAGGAGCATAGGAATCATTGCAAAGGAATATATAAAGGGACAGCCAATTGATGGATGAGAACAGATTTGACCAAGAGACGGTGTGAGGTAGTCAATCCACGATATATCCAACCACCACGACTCGGGCTCGTGTAATCCCGGGTTGAAAACTGACGCTTGGTAAGTCTGCAACGGAAGTCTCTGGCACCCCTTTCCGTGATGACATTCCACATGGCTGAATACCAACGCAAACAATCCTTCTACTGGGCTGCGGCTCAGTCACATGAAGCTCCATGAACCGACATCGTCTGACCAAAACCTCCCATGCATGATTTGACAAGCCAAGAACAATTGCATTCAGGTACTAACAGCGCTCTATGCATCAGAATTCTTCCCGATACTCATCACTTTCTTGAGTGCATCGTTCTCAGCCTCCTGCCTCGCCAATTGCAACTTGAAGTCATCCCGCTCCTGGAGTGCCGCCGCCAGTGCCTTCTCAAGCTCCTCGATACGATCGAACTTCTTCTGACGATACTTGCGAGCAGCAATCGTATTGCGCTGCCGTCGGAGAAGCTGATCCGGAGTAACCTCATCCTTGCGGTGCGAGCCCGGCGGGCCCCTTGAGCCGGAGCCGGAGCCGGAGCCGGAGCCGGAAGCGCTACTCGGACTGTGCCCGGTAGTGTGGGGTGACGAGTGGGTCGAGCTGTGATGGGCTGCGACCATCTCGTGCCCCGACACAGGTGCGTTGTTAGGAGGTGAAAGGTAGGGTGCGGTGGCTCCGAGAGGGAAACTGGACATGTCAAAGAAATCTGCACTTCGGTTAGTTCCAGCGTCCCAAAATATTGACAAGTGCGAGGTAAGTACCTGTTCCAATCTCAAAATCGTTCATTGCAAAGGTAGTATCGGTCGTCATGTCGGCAGACACCGGATCCCAGCTCAGGGTATGCCATGGCGGCGACTCCTGAGCCGGGAGCGCGGCGCTGGAAGCCGGCAACGTACAGACGGCATAAGGATCGAGCCCGTCCCACCCGTCAAAGCCCGAGAGACCGGCGGCCGGTGCCGCAGGAAAATTGAGGTCCTCGGGCCAGGTGGAGTAATCACTCGGGGTCGTATACGACCTCGAGCCTGGCGGGCTGGAATCGTGACTTGGCCTGGCGAACGGCTGCAGCAGCGGAGGATGCGGCAGCGGGCATTGTGGCAGAGTGTGATCGGCCCCTTACGAGGCCGGTAAGCGTTCAAGGTGGGTTTGAGGGGGGCGGTGGTCTGCTGAGGGCAGAAGTGATGAGGAGGAACAGTCGGAACTGACGAGAAGGAAGTCGGGGCATCGGCCTCAAATACTCGGCGTTGCCGACCGGGCTGAGAGGCTTGAGGGGTAGAATTAGCCGTCGGTCGGTGGATCCCGACATGCAGCCTAAGACACGCTAGACCATTAGCGTCTATGAGTCATTCTTGGCGTCAGCGGATACGCGGTCAGCTTCCCGATAAAGGGTTGTCACGATTGGATCGCAATATCGTGATAAATACACCGTTTAAATCCATATGGGTGCCTGCTCTCCATCAAACCAATAGCAACTTGTTACCTTTGACATCTAGATGATGTGAGCGTTCTGAGTAAGCCAAGTAATAAAAGTCCAACGACCAAATGCAATTGAATTGAGTTCATCTGGACAAGCTGTCAATCTGCTTGCTATCTGCTTCAATCTGAAACCTACCTGCCGAGGCGCTGTCATCGGTCTTATCGAGGCGGGTTTGGCAGATCCAATCTCAAGCCGAGCTGGAGACGACATGGCATAGAAGCCCTTCCAGAAATGGACACCTTGCCATGGAGGCCTAGACGAGATGGCCCCGGCTCTACGGAGAGTTCCTCGCTGTACGAGTCCCGTCCTGTTCTCGCGGCCGCACTGACTGTTGTTAAAGCTCACCTCCCTCCACGATAGACGAGTCTGCTGGCAGCACACTGTTAGCGACCACCCAGAATAAACTCACACGGACAAGCACGGCCAAAGTCCGCACAGGATGCGTGACGTGCAAGAAGCGGCACGTCAAGTGCGACGAGACCAGGCCCTACTGCATGAACTGCCTACGGATCAAGGGCCACTGCGAAGGCTATGTCATCAAACCGCGCAAGAAGAGGGCAAAGCCCGTCCCCAAGGTGGGAGCCGCGGTCATGGCCGTTGCCTCTCGAGCTGTTTCGCCGATCAGAATTCTGGAACCGGACTTGAATTCTCTCGACTTTACAGACCAACCGTCCATGCTCTATTTCGAGGAATTCATCGATTTGGCGTCCAAGTACTTCACGCTCAATGCCACTTACACCAAACTGTGGACAGTCACCCTGCCTCAGTTGGCACGAGTGAATCCAGCTCTACGGCATGGAGCCATTGCTATTGGCGCACTAAGCAAAGCTCATGAGCACGTCTTGCCTGCCGCGCCCGCTCTACCCAATCTTCCCGAGCATCAGGAAGATCGCAGGAAGGCGGTTCTCCGGCTGAGAGAGCAGAGTCCGCACTATCATAATGCAATTGTGCACTACTGCGCGGCTCTGAGACTGCAAGGCCAGGCGGCTTCTACGAACGTTGTCGTTCAGAACACAATTTTCATCTCCCTCCTATTTATCTGCTTCGAGCTCATCAGGGGCGACAAGAGGTCTGCGCTGCGGCATATCGACTATGGTACGACGCTGTTGTACTCCATTGTCACAGGTGGCGAAGCCAAAGACGATCTTGCTATCCTCGCGCCAGACCCTCGGTACCTCCTGGCTGAGGTTGCAGACACGTTCGTCAACCTGGCAACACAGAGTCGCACCGTGTTGAGCGGTCGGTTCGGCCGCGAAAAGCCGTTATCCGAGTTGAGCAACGACGTGTTGAGGAGGGGAACCTCATTGGAGCAGTTCTTTCTCATTCTCCAGAGGTTGCCGCGTCTGCATAGACCCGTCGATGTGAACAGCGTACCTGCTGTGTTCCGAGACCTACGTGAGGCCGAGGAGTACTGGATGATGGCTCAAAGTTACGGAGCAGAGATCGGCCCTGTGATTACCCAAGCTTGCATTGAGTCCGGTTTATTGGAGCTCGAAGATGACGACGAAATCAACAAGCGCATGTTGAGATTGATCATGGACCCGCGCCTTACGCACATCACTGACAAGTTGGGCGGCATTCTGGAGGCATGGGAACGAGCCTTCGACCCACTGTACAACCGATGTTTGATGGACCAAACCACGGGTCGGGACACGTATCTGCGCATTCTCTGGCTCAAGATGGGATTCCTTATCACACGTATGGTCAACTGGATGCCCATGGTCTCGAAGAGTGGTGCCTTGGAAAAACTGACGCCCGACTGCCGAGAGATGAACGTGCTGGCCGAGATGATACTGCGCAAGACGCATACAGATGCCAGTCCGGCGCATCGCTTGTCGCTGGACGGCGGCGTCCTGGCCCAAATTGCGTTTGTGGGGTTCTTCTGCCGCGATCCTCTCGTGCGAGAGGAATCCATCCGGATCATGAAGACTTATCCGCACAGGGACGGTCTTTGGGACTCACAGGCACATCTCGCTCTGGCAATTCGAAACAGAGAGATCGAGAAGCTCAACGCGTCCGAGGGCGATAAGATGGAACAATGGATGCGGCTATGGCGTCGCGAGCACGTCTTCGAGGATGCAGGAAGCCGCATACTTCTCCGTTTCCTGGACAAGAACGAGGAGAACGGCAAATGGGAGATTGTCGAGGAGGTCGCCGAGTTGAAGGATGATGTGGATGAGATGGTATGGAAGCGACAGCCCCTCACCGGCTCAAGAAAGTTCATGTTGGCCAGTATCCTGCCTCTGCAAGCGCAAGAGCCAAGGAAATGAGGACTGGGAGGCGTGCCGTCATACCCAGTCTGCTTTCATCAACATGGACGATCGGATCTACGAAACCCGGAGATGTACGATATGGAACAAACAGGAGATGGCCATGTTTCCGCTCGGAGTGTTCAATTGCTGTTAGAATCGAGGGCCACCTTTCCCCGCTCAGGAGGGCGTTGTGGTTATGAGGCAAGATTAGAGACCAAGATACCACTCATTGATTACTGACACATAGTACTCTCCTTGGCGAGAACAGGCATTGTGATATATCTCCTGCGTGAAGGATTGACTTTGTTTGTGTCGGCGATATGAGACCTTGCGCTGCTTGTGAAACTTGTGACCCTCGCATCGGATGTGGACGTTGCCGTGTGATGTCAGCATTGTGGCTGAGTGGCTGAGGGGGGAAACCGGAAAGTTGGAGGTTCAAGTGTTTGGCGGGCCGTTCATCGAAGGGGTTTGGGGGCGCACTGAGGGCGCATGGAGGTGGGGAATCGAGCCCGTACGTAGATCGTCGGCGGTTTTGCGAAGGCGCAACGCGCGTTAGCGGGTTGGCGGACTAGGGCGTTTGGGAATCCGATGCCAGGCGGTCCTTCCCGGGCTGGTGGTATCCGGCTGCCTCGAATTGACAAGATTTGCGACAAAGGGACGATGCAACGAATCAGTGTCTGTGTTAACAGGCACAAGGGACGAAGTCTTCCAATCTGCTCATGACCGTCTGATTATGCCCAGCCTGCTGCGTGGGTTGACTTTTATGAGGCCTGGGTTTTTCCTCGTCTCACATCATGATGCAATCATTTCGGTTGTGCCCACACATCTCGATCCCTCTGAAAGCCGCAGAGCCGGTCGGTGACTTGGATTCTTGGAATGTTGGCAGACCCAATATGATGCGCGCATCCCAGTGGACCTTATCTATGGCTTTTCCCAATAATGTGGGCTTTCGCACTCGTCTGTAATATCCATCAAACAGAGAGTGATCTTGCGACAACGAGCATTGAGAATGATCATCGCTCACGTTGGACCGGCAAGATGGTGGGAATTGAACGGGCAACGGACACCACGGGCCTTTTCTCGGATGGTCAGTAGGTGAGCAACCGGCAAGGCCTGGAACAAGACAGCCTGTTTTCAATCCGCCAGGCGGCCTGGGGATGCAAGGGGCAAGCCCCGAACGATGCGACGCCAGCTTGTTCGAACTGGCCGAGGAAGATGGCAGCATGGCAACCAGACCATAGAGGCTGCGGGACGTGCGTGCCGCATTGTCATCGGTTCGTGGGCGCCTTTACTTTAGAAGCCACGATCAACGCTGCCTCGGACCCGACTGCGATACAAAATAGAGGCGAGGTAAACTCCCTTCAAGCCTAAGTAGCTCGACAAGATGGAGAAGCAAGAATACGGGACCGACCATTTCACCGCTTATTCGTATGAGCTGGCAGGCAAGACAGGCTAGCAGTTTTTTCGCATCCCATTTTAGAACTAGAAGCCCAGTGTTCTCGACGTTTGGTGAAGGGAACATGAAAATAAAGAGGATGGTGGCTCACCAACGGCCTCAGGTAACCTGGAATGGCATAGGCGGGCGACGATGGGGCAACAGGGGGTGGCGGCACAGGTGGGCGTTAGCCCATGGCTTGCGTTGTTTCTCAATGGCGATTGGCGCCTTCTCCTTGTCTCCCCTAGAGACGGAAACTGGGGCCACCCCAGCCCGAGTCGCTCCTGCCCTGTCTCACAGTCAACCCGGCCTGGTGTCGCTCGCATGGGAGGTCTTGGCCCCCTTTCACGTCCGGGCAGCAGCCATCTCACACTTCCTCCCCTCTTGACTGCCTGTCAACTCTCCAAACGTCTCTCGCTTGGGCCAATCCTCTACACTCCATACTTCACCGGCTTGCACGTCAGTCTCAACCCTGCGATCATTATCGGAGACACACAGCGATCAACACCACACCCAGGCTCGCCCTCGTAGTAGATCGAGGGAGGGGCGGGAATACGACCCCCCCAAAGGCGCACTGCCCGACCCCTCGAGGAATACGAACCCGCGTGCCGCGGACTTGCGACTTAGTAGGGGAACCTCTCGCCTTTGACCACGGCCGCTTCTCCTCTTCCAAGCCTCGATCGACTTCTACACCAGGCCCCCTACCTTCATACCTACCTGACACAACAACTTGACGCCGTTGGCCGGCTCGCAGCCTCACCTACGCCCTCTCCAGAGGCGTGACGGCCACCTTGCTTTTCCGCATTTGACTCGTCTCTTGAAAGAGGAGCACTTGTTTGAGTCAAATTATAATTGGACCTACTTCTCACTCGGTCGGTCGCCCGCTCGTTGACTGACACGCCTGGCCCTGGCTCTCGACTCGCCGACATTTGTACCGAGATTTCGAAACCACCTTCGCTTGCGCGACTGATCAAAATTACACCCGACACCATGTCGCACTATCGCGGCTACAACGATGGCGGCTACGGCGAGAGAGAGCCCCTCGACAATGACTACCGTGGTTCCCCAGGCCCACGGCACTCACCATACCATGATCAAGACCCCTACCAACAACCCTATCAAGGCCATCCTCCCCAGGGCTATCAGTACGAAGACGTCGGCCATCACCAGCAATATCCTGGTGGCCATCCGGACTCCTCGTTCAACCGCATGCGCACCGACCGACACCAAGCCCGAGGCGGCCACGAGGGGTACGCTGCTGCGAGTGCCACAGCGGCCGGATCTGCCTACGCTGCTCACCACGCTCCTCCGCCTCCGCCTCACGCAAGCAACAACTGGGGAGTGACTCCTGGCGCCGACAACTTTGGCGACACAGCGTCTGGAGGAATGGCGGGTATTGCATACAACGTCGCGGACCATAACGCACGAGAAAGCGGCGTGGAGGCCATGCACGACATGCACCACAGTCACGGCCGCGGCCAATACGACGCTCCCAGCATGCCTGAACACGCATACTACAACCAGAGCCCGCGACCTGGCCCCCATGGACTGGATCGCGAATCCCACTCTAGCCTGACACCCCTGGGCGGCGCTGCCGCACCGCCGGGTACTGGCACACCGACACGGAGCCCCCTCGGTTATGGTGCGCCAGATCCTTACAACGATGATCCGTACCAGTCATACTCAACTACCCGCAATCGTGACCCCAATCTCGGAGTTGTCAATCCTAACATGATCATCGACGACGGTGACGATGGACTCGGCTACCGTAGGCCTCAGCGTAGTTCCCTGTTGAGTCTTTCGCATAGCGACCGTGGGAGCAGCACGAACGGCGCTTCGGTGGCGGCGGGTGCGGCGGCGGCCGGTGGAATGGCTGCGGCGGCTGGCGCTGGCAGGGCTGCAGGCCGCAACGGCGGCGGCGGGTCGGGATACTATGCTGCGACCAAAAACCAGAGCTCGTACGACCTGGGCTCGGGCGAGAAGCCATCGGACTGGATGCAAAGCCAGAAGTCCGGAAAGAAGAAGTGGAAGTGGGTTGCCATCGTCGCCCTCATCGTCGTCGTTGTCGGTGCCATTGTCGGTGCCGTCCTTGGGACGATGCTTGGGAACCAAAGAGGTGGCGGCGGGTCTGGGAGTAGCGGTGGCTCCGGGAGTGGTAAAACGGCAGATGACGACACCAAAGAAAACGGCGATCTCAACCTTCAGTCTGCGGAGATCAAAAAGCTCATGGACAACGACAAGCTTCACAAGGTCTTCCCCGGTGTCGACTACACTCCGCTCAATGCCCAGTACCCGTACTGCATGCACAATCCTCCGTCACAGAACAATATCACGCGTGATATTGCAGTACTTTCGAAGCTCACCAACGTCGTCCGTCTCTATGGGTCAGACTGCAATCAGACCGAGATGGTTATTCATTCGATCAAGCAGCTCGAGCTCGAGAATACGATGAGGATCTGGGTTAGCGTTTGGCTCGACACAAACACCACGACAAACCAACGCCAGATCGAGCAGCTCTATGACATTCTCGATGAGTATGACGACACTTATTTCGAAGGAGTCATTGTCGGAAACGAGGTTCTCTTCCGCGAGGACATGACCATCACCGAGCTCACCACTGTCATGGATGATGTTCGAACCAACCTGACGGCCAAGGGGCACACCTTGCCTGTGGCCTCGAGTGATCTCGGCAGTGCTTGGGACCAGAGTCTCGCATCCGCGTCTGACTACATTCTATCCAAGTAAGCTGCCCTCACACGCTTGTAGGCTTTTTGTTGCCTTTGCATTTACTGATATCGTACACAGCATTCATCCCATATTCGGTGGAGTGCAGCCTGAAGAATCTGCCGAGTGGACCTGGCAATTTTGGGAAGACAAGAACAAGGTGTACTGGAAAAGCGACAATGAAAAGAACATCATCGCGGAGCTTGGCTGGCCGTCAGACGGCGGCGGGGCATGCCCGCCGACTACTCCAAATTGCGCCAATCCCGCAGAGGCAAGCATCAAGGGTATCAACGACCTTTTGGACGGCTGGGTCTGCGACGCGATAAAGAACGGGACGCAATACTGGTGGTTCAGTGCCTTCGATGAACCGTGGAAGGCCCAATTCGACGACGACGAAAGGAAATTCGAGAGCAAGTGGGGCCTGATGGATGTCAACCGCAACCTCAAGGATGGTGTGACGATTCCCGACTGTGATGGAAAGGAAGTCCCTTCCTTGTCCAAACGGAGTCTGAGCACATGAGGCGGTAGGAAGTGAATGATACACCAGAAGAAGAAGTCTTTCGCGGTCAACCCGTATGCGGCGAGGCGCCCCCTTGCGGAAGCCACGGCACATGGAGAACGGAGTTCTATGGTAATTGTTATGTACGGTCATCATGTCATCGCAAGACGTTGTTTTGTGCTTTCTGTAGATGTATAGGGGCAGGTAGCGAGTAGGACAGTCTAATTTATCTTGCTACAAGGCACATCAATATAGAGCGTTGCTTGAATAAACTTATCCGAACTGTCTACTATCTGCCATGGTGTTGATATTGATCCGAGGCGCAAGCTGCCATTTTTCGTCCCCTTCCAGTTGGGTTGAATCGTTTGCCGTGGTCTCTAGAGACTGGGGCGAGACTGGCAGCACGCAGGGGCTCTTGGCAGAACCCCTGAATCGAGCCCCTGATGCGGGGCGCTTGTCCCACTGAGGAAAGTGCGCCTCGAGCACTATGATTGCATGGAAGAGGGCAAGCAGCGACCCGGCGGGCAGGAGCAGCCCCGCCAGAAACTACGAGCAGTCTCACCACGAGGGTCCAGTGCCTCGACAAACGTGCGCACGCACGCGGTCAAGCTCGATTTTCTTACTTCTTTGGATCTCCGTCACCACCCTCCCTTCCACCTCAACGTCTCCTTCAGGGTGGTGAGCTTGCTTCTCTTCTGCTCTTGTAGCTACGAAATCCTCATAGAGTCCGTCACTCATCAGCTCTCCACCTCAATTCCGACCTGCCCCTACCTTTCGACCCGACCGCCCCTCTTCCTCGTTGTAGCTCAACCAAACGGACTTCACGACTTGACGACTTTACGGCTGCCCTGTCTCCTCGGCTATTTCGACACTCCTTCTACGGCTCACATCGAGAGATTCTCACACCCTTGACGGCTCTCGCTGTATCCGTCCCGATCTCACACTTAGTCTCAAACGCGCAGCTACGACTAGACGACGACTTTCTCGAAACCATCGACGCCACCTGTTGAGTTTCTTGAAGCCAACTCTCTGATACTCCGCCGTGAATTCCGGCACCACCATTCCTTCGCACCCGACTTCGAGAAACGATATCATGGCGGAAGCAGTGGCTGCCGCAAAGACGGCCGACGCGAAGCAGCAATATGTGCCTCTCACTTGCCACGGCCATACGCGCCCCGTGCCGCACTTCGTGTTTTCACCGATGGAGAAGGACGGTCAGTACTTCATGATCTCCGCCTGCAAGGATGGAAACCCCATGCTGCGCGACGGCCAGACCGGCGACTGGATCGGCACCTTCATCGGGCACAAGGGCGCAGTTTGGCAGGCCAGATTGAGCCCCGACATCAATAATGCGGCAACTGCTTCGGCCGACTTCACAGCGTAAGTAGTATCTTATGTTGCGCTTTCTGCGGCCGCAGGCTTACCTGACTCTTCGAGTAGCAAGATTTGGGACACCCACACCGGCGAGGTCCTCTACACCATCCAGCACGACCACATCGTGCGCGCCGTCGCCTACCCCCCCGACAACTCGGACTTGATAGCCACTGGCGGACACGAGAAGAAGCTGCGCATCTTTGACCTCTCCAAGTACTCCCCCAACACCTCCGGTACCGGCGACCCGGTTGTCATTCCCGCAGCCGAGGGCCACGAAATTGGCGCTGGCATTCACAAGGGCGCCATCAAGATTGTAGTTTGGACACAAAACCCTAGCATCATCGTCACTGCGTCCGACAAGACGCTGCGCTGGTTCGATGTGCCCACCCAACAGCTCATCCGCGAAGAAGTCCTCGATGGCGAGATCAAGACTTGCGAACTCGTGTCGCTCGCCCAAGACTACAGGACACCATACGACATCGGTGGTGGGTGGCCTGTGCTTTCGGTCTCGGCAGGACGATGGGTCTATTTCTGGAGTGGCCCGAATGCCATGGATGAACTGAAGAGGATGGACATGAAGCACGGCATTGCCAGTGTCGGCCTCGACCTCAAGGGCAGGAAGATCGTTGTGGGAGAGGAGCCGGGCACTTGGGCCAAGGTGTGTGACTGGGATGATGGCACACCTATTGGTACGTTTCTACACTACCTTCCCCTTCTCTTATATGAGACCCCCGTAAGCTGACGTCGGACCAGAAACCCACAAGGGCCACCACGGACCCATCTGGTCAGTCGTCTTCTCGCCGGACAACAAGCTCTATGCCACGGGTTCCGAAGATGGAACGATCAAGATGTGGAAGAACTGCGAGGGCTCATACGGTCTCTGGCGCGTTGGCGGCGCGGGCGAGAGGACTCCCGCGGAATAGAGATCCGCGAGTTGGAGAACCGCGTCGTCGTCGTCGTCGTCGAAGGAAAGTGCCTTTACGGCTGCCTCTACCATCAAGTCGGGCACTATGAGCGGGTACGACTCTACCCTGGAGAGTTCTGAGGATTGGGTCCATGTGGAATGAACACTCCGTGATGGAGCAGTGGGTGCGCCCGGGTACCTCAGCAAGCATCGAGGGCGGACGATGTGTTGATAGAGCCTGCGGAAGTAATATTTGGAGTGTCCATCGGATGTCGATTACGGTGATCCTTGTATTAATTGTGCGAGGTCCTCAGATTTGCCACTAGATAATTGATCTTAGGGGGCATGCCGGCGTCAAAGTCACATCGGTTGGTGGTATGCAAGAGGTCCGGACAGGCATCCTCATGTCGAAACCCAGGTCTGAATGGATGTTGCCAGACGGGAGACGGCAGAAACGGGCTAGGCGTGTTGGCGGTTACGGCTTCGGAGCCAGCCATCGGACAAGTCACAGAGCTGTGGAATCTCCGCTGTAGCTGGCGTGGGAGCCGACATGATCCGGGGAGTGAGGTCCCAGGGTGGATGGAGTTGGCCCCACTAGCAGCATGGAAGCTCCTACCCGCGGTTGCCGTGCTAGGTACTTTACAGCATTACAGCATGTCAAGCGCGAGCTGGTGCCACTGTGGTAACTAATCCGTGCGTTCCATCGTCATCGGTGACCTTCGTTTGGCCTTCGAATCACGCACCACCACGGCTCCAACCCGAATTCATCCATTACCTCTGCAAACTCAACGTTGCTCCTGAAATCGATACATTCTTGAACGTTAGGAGACCTCGGCTGAGCCAAATTCCATGTCCTGGCGGCACAGCGCATCATCAGGCCGCCCCGGCCAACAAGGTCCTTACCCCGCCATGGGCGACTTCAAGCTCTCCGCCCAGCTCTCTGGCCACGATTCCGACGTGAGTGGCCTTCAAAAACAACGACGCAGTGTTTCTCTTCAACTGACGCCTGGGCGAAAAGGTCAAAGCAGTGAGCTTCCCGTCCAGAAACACAGTCCTAACGACTTCACGCGATGGCAGCGTGCGGATATGGAACAGTAACTCGGCGTCCCCGCCAGTGTTTGAGCCGACCATCTCCAGCCAAACCTCCGAATTTGTCAATGCCGTCGTCTACCTGCCTGTCTCGTCTAGCTTCCCCAAAGGCCTGATTATTTCTGGCGGCAAGGATACCCTCGTTGATGTCCGACAGCCCGACTCCCCTCCCAGCCAAGATCCCGAGCGCCTCCTGATCGGCCACTCACAGAACGTCTGCGCCCTTGACGTCTCCCCTACCGGAAACTACATCGTATCGGGGGGCTGGGACTTCAAGGCGCTCGTTTGGAACACGTCTACATGGGAGAGCGAGGTCACACTCGACGGACATGACAAGGCGGTTTGGGCGGTCCTGGCCTGGAACGAGCACACAGTCCTGACAGGATGCGCCGACGGCAATATCCGCATCTTTGATGTCAGGAAGGCAGTCGCTGGCCAGGCTGCGGCGCAATCAACCATCTCCACCTCCGACGTCGTACGTGCTCTTTGCCGCGTTCCCAGCGGCCACCCAAGTGGCGCCGACATCGCAAGTGCGAGCAATGACGGCATCATCAGGCTGTGGAAGTTGAATGGGCAGCAGCTGGGTGAGCTTACTGGCCACGAGAACTTCATATACTCCTTGCAGGGTCTGCCATCTGGTGAGCTCATCAGCTCCGGCGAGGACCGTACCGTGCGTGTCTGGAGGGGAGACCAGTGCGTCCAGACCATCACACACCCGGCCATCTCCGTGTGGGCTGTCGCTGTGTCTCCAGAGACCGGCGACATCGTCTCTGGTGCAAGCGATGGTATTGCGCGAGTATTTACTCGGGACGAATCAAGGGTTGCGGACGAGGCCACCATCACTCAATTCCAGGATTCTATCAAGGCATCTGCGATCCCCAAGCAGCAGCTTCCAGACATCAACAAGGAGAAGCTTGCAGGCCCGGATTTCCTCAAGCAGAAATCCGGCACGAAGGAGGGTCAGGTGGTCATGATCAACGAGGGCAATGGCAATATCGGTGCTTACCAGTGGTCTATGAGTATGTCCCTGAACTTCCACTGTAATGGTCAAAGTTAACTGGTGGCAGGCCAATCTGAGTGGATCAACGTCGGAACGGTCGTGGACTCGGCGGGCAGCACCGGCCGCAAGACGGAATACAACGGCAAGTCCTACGACTACGTGTTCGACGTCGACATTGAGGACGGAAAGCCGCCCCTGAAGCTCCCCTACAACCTATCCGAGAACCCTTATGAGGCTGCCACGAAGTTCTTGGGCGACAACGAGCTGCCCATAAGCTACTTGGATAACGTGGCCAACTTTATCACGCAGAACACCCAGGGCGCCTCTCTCGGTCAGCCGGCTTCGTCAGGAGGCGATGTTCAGGGTACCGAGGCGAGATACCAGCCAGGTGAAAGTGAGAAGCCCGGTGTGAAGGTACTTCCGCAGATCGGGTATTTGAGCATCACGGCAGCCAAGTATGATGCGATGATCAACAAAATCCTCCAGATCAACACCAACATGGTTCAGTCTGGCCGTAAAGACCAGTCAATGAACCCGGACCAAGAGAAATTACTCAAGGATGTTCGAACGGCTGTTGAGAGGTCCAGACCCATCTCATCGGAAGGCGTTGATTTAGTTGTTCGCATTGTCCGGAACTGGCCTTACACGGACCGACTGCCCGCCCAGGATCTGCTCAGGTGTATGGCCGCATCCTCAACTGCGGCTGGATACACGGCTGAGGACGACACTGACATCCTTGGCATTGCCATCAATAGTGCCACGCAGGGAGCAGAAGTTCCATCCGACAACAGCACCATGATGGCTCTCCGCACAGTCGCCAACATCTTCGGCACGCCCAAGGGCCGTGAGGTCGCAGTGCAGCAAGCTCCTCTCACCGTAGCGTTCCTGGAGCGCGTGGTGGGCATCTCTGGCGGGGCCGCCATAGGTCAGAGCAACCGCAACCTTCTCATCGCGCTCACGACAGCCCTCGTCAACTACGCGGTGCTGATCAACAAGGATATGAACCTCGATCTCGTCGGTAAGGACGGCGAGAAGACGGACACTCCGAAGCGTCTCATCAGCGTGCTTGGCAAGGTGCTCACGGAGCAGAGCGACTCGGAGGTACTGTTCCGAGCACTTGTTGCACTGGGCACCTTGGCAGGTCCCCTGAAGGCGGACGTCAAAGCCTCAGGTGCGCGAGACTGGGTAACTGCTGCCAAGGGCAAGTCGAGCGAGTCGAGAGTCAAGGACGTGGCGAACGAGTTGCTGGATCTGCTCCGATAGAGATGTGTGATAGAGCCCCAGGGGGCGGCCGTGGAGGGTTGTGAATGGGCATCGAAGCGACAGCATCTTCTAAAATACGGGTGGACATCACATTATGGCGCGTACCTGTAGACTACCAAGTTGAGGCAATGATTGAATCGCCTCTCTTTCGCCGACCTCTTAAGATATGATCGTGCCATCCACCGCGATGTTTGCAACAGTTGAATGATAGTCTGTTTGAGTCCGCTCTGAGCTTCATACAAGGCATCCATAGAGCTGGGATCATCAATACAATGGCGATAAGAGCGGGCTAGACGCCCATATGTCCATCCTGCCACTCCTGGCGAGTCCCCCATACCGAAAGATGAGAAAAGAACCGGTGTCCGACCTTTGGCCACCCTGAGAAGTTAAGGAGATAAAGTAACGCCATTTCTATGCCCGAATGTACAACGCCATATCCTCACATCGTATCCTTCGGAGGTGTCCGCTTCAGTCACAATCACGATAACAGCCACAGCCCGGCGCCGAGGAGGGGCGCCCAGCCGAGCACCGGGATCAGGTAGGATTGCAGCCCGCGGACGGCCGAGGTGGACACGTATTCGTCCGAGCCGGAGGAGCGGAGAGTGACGGTGTAGATATCTGCGACGCCGATGTCGGTGGAGTTGAAGCAATTGGTGGAGTTGACCTCGTCGATGCGGTCATCGCCGGGCTCGAGGAAGGTGATGTCGACGCACTGCGGAAGGAGGTTAGCCGGGAAGGTGATTATGAAGGTGTAGGGTTGGGCACGTACCGAGTACAGGGCGGCACCATGCATGGCCAGCTCTACGATCTGAATGGTGGCGTTGTCGCCGGGCTGAACGGTCAGGTTGCGCGGCATGGGGACCTGGGGCAGGCAGACGGTGCCAGGGTACGGATTCTTGCTGGGGCCGAGGATCTGGAAGGGGGTGATGAGGGAGTTGGACATGTTCAGTGGGCCGCCATCGGGACCTGCAGTGCCGAAGCCCATGTTGATGTAGATCTCAGCCGTGGCGTGGCCTTGGAACCAGCCGGGCTGGAAGGCAACGGCGCCGCCTGT
Source organism: Furcasterigmium sp. R96-07A1 (assembly GCA_037042015.1). Classification (NCBI taxonomy): domain Eukaryota; kingdom Fungi; phylum Ascomycota; class Sordariomycetes; order Glomerellales; family Plectosphaerellaceae; genus Furcasterigmium; species Furcasterigmium sp. R96-07A1. The sequence goes on along the minus strand of JAXQJP010000333.1, from coordinate 393,248 downwards.
CGTGGGCCAGAAGGTGCGGTTCGTTGTCAACGGGGTGCCGCCGCCTGTGATACCAGGATTAGTACTCGTATGCCCGCGAGTACTTGTACGCGAAGGGGTCACTTACAAGGGAACGTCCATTGCATGCCATAGGGGAACGTAGAGTTGGTGATGAGATTGTTGCCTCGCCAGCCGGGGTAGGAGATGACGATGTGTGCTGATGTCGTTGCCGCGAGGACAAGACCGAGTACTGTCGAGTAGAGCATGCTGGCTAATGTGTGACGAGGTGCGTAAGGTTGCGTTGTAGTAGGCGAGATATAGAGATGGCTGCACTCTACTTGTGAGGTCAAGGCGCCTCAATGCTGTTGTTCAGGGACTCCTCCTTTGAGCCTCGAGGTTGTGACGATTTGCCCTTTGTTCTGCGCCTCCAGGTTCTGTATGTTCCTGAACAAGGCCGGCACGCTGTTTGAGTCCTTTGATTTGATATGTAAGCCGTGGAGAGCGACGAAGTTTCCAGCTAGGCGGAAGACAGGTCTAAGTGTGCGTGCGATGCGAGATGGAAGCGATGTCAGGCTCTGCCTTGCTCTATCGCTTATCTGGGAATACGGGTTTGCGATTCCGTATATCTTGAAGGTTTTCACAATTGAGAATAGAACGCTGGACAAGAGAGCAAAGGAGCAGAGTGATCGAGGTGGCAGTGGTAGGCTATTATCTCTCGACCCGTTCGTGGCCAAGAGGGGGAGGGCTGGCCGCCGAAGAGGTCCAGCCGCCCGCTTGCTCATGGTCGCGGCGCATGGCATCTGTGTCTGCCACGGAAGGGAGACGAAGGCACTTGCATCTGTCCAATTACGGTATCCGTAGAGTCGCCCCCGCCGAAGCTGTGCGAGGGTGTCGATGGGAGAAGCCGCCTGGAAGGGGTGGTTTGCGCTGAGCAATATGCACCACCCTGGCGTGACCCCGGTCTCACGAGAGGAGTCCTGCCGGCTGTCCGGGCGGAGAAGCCCAATGAGAAGAGGGGAGGCCGGTGAGCCGCTGCGGGATAGACAGGCCGCATCTCTTGATTTGCTCCAGGAGACAGATGCGAAGATGTGAGGCGGTAGCCAATCCGCAGTCGCTGTCACACTCAAGCATCACGGGCTGAAGCGCTGAGTGGCGGGACGAGATCGACGAGCAGGGATCAAGGTCGTTGTAAGCGCCCGGCTCTAGGTGCTGTGGAGACGGGGAAAAGAAGTGTGGACGGCGGCAGACCCTGGCACCTGGTTTGCCTGGCTGGGCCCTGACCATTCAAGATCGTCGACTGCATGGTGGTGCAGACCGCAGACTATCTGGAGACCGTGTTCCTGTCTGTCTGTTCCTCGTGCCCAAGGACGGCCTCGCCCGAACGGTTGTTCCTTGCACCTGAACTGATGGTATGTAAAGAACACAATACCGCCCCATGCGGGATGTTTTCTTTGACGAGTCGTATCATGCCTCTCTCAGGTCTTGCAACCCATGTTGACCTTTCCTTCGGATCTGTCCTCTGTCTGATCTGGTCGAAACACTAAGGTATGATGCCCATCACATCGACACCCCACCACGAGTCGTAACTCGTCACCCGTTTACTAGTCTTCGGACCGGTGTCTCGCGAGACGCCGTAAGCTGACAAAGATCACAAGCACTCGTAGGCGCGTGTATCACAGGTGTTTCCACGACTTCGAGCGCTACTCGTACCACGCATCGAGGAACCGGTGGCAGCATGCTCATCTGGTAAAGCACCTCCATATTTCTATCTGCAGCAAACGTTGTGAAGCCCAGTCAGTTGTACCAACGTGGTAAGCATTGCCACACCACACCGTTTAAAGCTGACATGTCGATCCTTCTTATGGACGATGAAATCGCCTGTCTTCTGCACCACAAGATAATTGCGAGTAGAAGATATGCGTCAGGGCGTGAGCCCAGTCTGTCAGCTGTCAAATTTGGCCCGTGCTGTTCATACCGCAATCAAGCCCACTTCGAACAAGACTGCCCGACGTTGCTGACGTTCCCGCCGTCTTGCGACAGATGACTGAATAAAACACCACTATCCTCGCGTTGCGACTCGCTGCGGGCTCAAACAATGGGATCGAAATTGCCATGGCGTCCCTTGACGATGCCGTCGATGTCCGACGTAACCCACCCCCCGTAAAAGTCACCGGGCTGGGCCTCTACCTTCTCGCCATCCACGAAACAATCCCACGGCCCCGCGTAGAATGACAGGTAGCCTTGGAGGGGCTCGAAACCCCGTGTGGGATTGTCGTACGACCATACTCGGTTGGCAACGCTGTTCGAGGGCGATCCCGGTGTGGCGATGCTGTAGTATGTTGCGGAACCCTTCCACTCGCAGTATGTCTTCCGCGGCGTGCGCGTCAACGGGACCTTGAGCGAATCTGGCGGTAAATAGTAGGCTGCCGGATGTCAGTGTCTGGCAGAGTGTACGGGGCTTCGCGGCCGTGACATGTTATACGATGCTCAGCCGCGGATATGGACGCACTGGGAGGATGATGTGTCTCGAGAACCCAGTAAGCATCCCTGGTGTCAGCGATCACGGTCCCCTTCCATTTGATCTGGAGATGTCTTGATATCTTCTCCAGTAAGGGCGGACGAGGGAAAGATTGAACGTTCAGCTTGCGAGTAGCCATGTCAAGTGCAAAAGGTCGAGTAAATTTTAGCTAGTAGGATTGTAGTAAACACACTTGAATTCTGGCTTTTCAAATAGGACAGCTTTGGCACCTGCTGGTGAGAAGGAGCGAAGGACGCCAGCAAATGAATCATCACAGGTGAGAGCTCCTCCAGTTCTTAGGCACAAGCTACCTAGGACGACCGAAACTGAGCCACCCCACCTAGTGCTGTGGCTCACGGCCATGACTGTACGTCATCTGCGGCTCAGTCGTGACCACTTGTCAGGGGGTGAGCCCCCACCTGTTACGGGCCGCCAGGGAATTGGCGGGGCTCCGTCATTCGCCCGAGCCGATGGCGGGGAGTCGACGCTATCAGGCGCACCTCGGTCAAGGCGGTCCAAGTCCAGACTTCCAACTTCGCCTCCATCTCGACTTGGCCCAGACCATCACGCGCGAACCTCCTCCGTTGTCCCTAATCTCCTCTACCACCTACCACTTACGCCAGGTACAAACAGACGCACCGCATCGAGCGAATCACCCCTCCGAGGCCAATCCTCGTAACCCCGCGACAAGCCGACGACCTCGACATCACGCTTCACCACCACATCTGCCAACATGAGCCAGCGACAGCAAGCCCGCGACATGCAGGTCGAGTTCCAGGCCAGGGTTCGTCTTCCATCTCCAAAAAACATCATTGCTTCCGCGACGAACGCGAGCCCTCGCCAAAACACCGACAACTAATCCTTACGCTCCTTTAGTTCCAAGCGAAGCAGGCTAGGCGCGAGGCGCAAAAGGCCGCCAAGCAGGACCCGATTTTGAAGAAGCAGATCCAGGAGGTACGCAATCTACGCGGGTTTCCTAATATATGCGCGATAACGACAGGCTGACCCGATCCGCTGCCGCAGCTCCTCAAGAACGGCGAGACCCAGAAGGCCTACCAGAAGGCCAAGATGCTCCTCTCCAAGCAGGCCCTCGCCCAGCAGATGGACCAGATGGCCGACATGGCCGAGCTCTCCGCCGCACAGATTCAGGCCAATAACGCCATGAACCGCATGACACACATGATGGGCCAGTCCTCCAAGACCATGTCCATCGCGCAGAAGAGCATGAACCCCGAGAGGGTATGTGAACACCACCCTTTCCTCACACCCCTGTCCCCGTGCGTCGCAAGCTGACATATTCCACACTAGACCCTCAACACCCTCGAGCAGTTCAAGTCCCAAAACGAGGAGTACGCCATGTCCAACGGCATCTACCAGGACGCCATCTCCCAGTCCACCAGCACCCAGGTCTCCGAGGACGCCGTCCACGAACTCCTCGGCAAGCTCGCCGATGACGCCGGCGTCCAGCTCAGCCAGCAGCTCAACAGCGCTACGCCGGCCAAGGAGGAGCCCGCGCCCGCCACCGCCGAGCCGACGGCGGAAGAGGAGGACGCTCTGCAGCAGAGGCTGCGCGCACTGCGCGCTTAGATAGAGGTGGAGCTAGATGTGACTGCCACCGCTAGTCCGGCGGTATAGGCACAGTGACCGAAGGAGGGGCTACGTGCAGTTCCGAGAGTGGTCTACCAACAACTCATCGGGTTCGGGGTTTGGCGTTTTTCTATGGGGGGTTCACTCCTGCTTTTCTAGGGGCTTTCGTGCATGGTTTGAAGGAAACGCCGGGCGCCTCGTTCGCCTGGATGCATCGCGCCGGCTTGCCTCAAATGGCACATTCTTTGCTAGCGCAGTTTTCTCTCGCTTGATCAACAAGATAAAGTGCTGTTTTTTTGGTCATCTTCCTCAAGACTACCTGGCGAGCCTGGCCTCTAACATGAGTCTGCTTCTAAAATATCCTTACTCGTTGTTGACGTCCGCCATTATTCCATCATCAGACCGCTCCCGTTACATGTACAAGCTCGCCACGGCCGTGATATCCCTCTTGATCATTTCCTGCGCCGTCTGCATCTTTTGATACAGATCAGGATCGCCAATGATTCTCGCCGCGTTCTTCACTTCGCGGCACGTCTCGTCAAGCCTCGTGATGGTTCGGACAATCGTTCCCTCGAGCACATCGGTCAGGTCCGTGATGTTCTTGAAGCTCATGCCGCGCGCCCACTCGTAAACAACCTCCATGATACCAAAGCGTGGCCTGGAGATGAAGTCGTTCGAGTCATCGGCCGATTGAATGACCTGGTGGATAGTCTGAACGTTGTTGACCTTCTCTGATATTTCAATGATGGTATTCTTGCCGCGTTCCAGATTTCCCGTGAGCGTAGGCTCGAGTTCGGTCTTCTCCTGGAATACAAAAGCCGAAAGCAGGGCGGCGATCTCGGCCGGTTCGTAGTCCGCAAGTACGTTGTCGAGAATGAGTTCAGTGAGGACAAGCTCGTCACCTGAGTGAATCTCGCAAGCTACCTTGCCCTTGAGCTGGATGCGAGACGCATCGTCGATGAACTGCAATTCCTTGAGAACTTGGATACGCTGCTCATAGTCAGGGAGAAGTTGGAGGTTTTGGTTGGACAGGGCCTGTTGCAGCTGTGAAATGTGGTCCTTGATGAGCCATTGGTCGTGGCACATTGCGAACTGTGGAAGTGTCAGCAGGGTACGCGAAAGTGTGTCCCTGGCGAAAACTTACGTGCTTGACAAACTGAGGACACTCCAGGGCCGGGGACTTGGATGCCACAGCCACAGCCTCACGGCGCTTCTCAATGATTTCCTGGAGCGCCATGTTCTTGATTTTGGATAGGTCCAACTCATCATACTGATTGTCCCAGCTTCTGCAGAGAGCGTGGACTCTGAGCTTGGCCTTTTGGTGAAGGTCTCCGCCTTGGAAGATATCCGGAATGATGTTGGCGGTTTGGTGCTGGGTCAGGCATTCGAGATCTTCCAGCGGAATATGCAGGGTCTTGACGCCGATGTGCTTCTTCGACTGAGGAAGAGGCGTCAGGTAGGGTCGGAATGCCGGGACGAAGGGGAACAGGTCAGTGGAATCGCGCGTGTCCCTAGTCGTCCTAAACTCGCACACGTGCAGGGTCGGGCCACTAGTTGAGCCCTTGACACTGGCACCATCAGTAAGGAGGATGCCTGCGGTTCTGATACCATCCCTGTTGTAGACAACGAGGCGCCCCCGGCTGAACATCTTCTTGCCGATGGGCAAGCCGAGTAATGCAGTATACAAGTTGATTGTCAACTGCTTATAGTCTTGTGAGGCCTGGTGGCAAGCGTCGACAGTCTTGTCACAGACGTCGCAAGAATCGCGCTTCACCTTGGCCAAGTCTGCTTCTGATACCTTGACAGCCTTTTCATGCTCGGGGAGTAGCTGCTGTGTAGCGTGCTCGGAGAAACTGCGCTTGATCATCTCCTCGATCTTAAGGGCCTCGACACGAAGCAGGTTGAGAATCATGTTGTAGGTGAGACGGAACTGGGAGCGCAACTTAGACGGTTCGCCCAGGATCATCTTCTGCAGATCCACAACAGGAGGGGCCTCGTCTCCTCCTCCAGGAGGGACAATGATGACGGATCCGACGGGATCCAGGCCTCTTCGGCCAGCTCGCCCAGCCATTTGGGTGTACTCGCCGGGGAGCAGATTGCGGAACGAATGGCCATCGTGCTTTCGATACCCGGAGAATACGACAGTTCTGGTAGGAAGGTTGAGTCCCATGGCAAATGTCTCGGTAGCAAACAGCACCTTGACGAGAGTGCGGGCAAACAGAAGCTCGACCATCTCCTTCACGATGGGAAGCAGGCCACCGTGGTGGACGGCAATACCACGCGAGAGGAGTTCCCTCAACCTGAGAATCTGTGGTAGTACTCTGTCTTCGGGTTTCAGACGCGCGATAGATCGCTCAATCGTCATATGAATGGCGCTCTTCTCGGAAGCTGTACAGAAGTCCTGATTGCTGAGGCCATCGGCGTTCTCCTCGCAACGCTTCTTCGAGAAGACGAAGATGCACGCGGGCAGGAGGTTGTTCTTTTTCAGGTACTGCACAAGATGAACCCAGAGGTTCTTATCTTGCGCCATCGACGAGAAGCCGCCGGGGCGACCTGCACGGCCCATGTGCCCTGGAGCATGGCTAGCCCGAGGGGCACCACGGCCTCCACGTTGCTGGCCGCCGCCACCTCTAGTGCCACCACGCTGGTTACCGCCTCGCTGGCCGCCGCGCTGGTTACCTCTTTGATTTCCACCGCCGCGGCTGTGGGTATTATTCTCGATCTGCTTTGGCTTGTCCTTGCCCTGAAGGGCGGCATTGGTGTCCTTCCATCCTTTCTCTAGGAACTTCTTCTCGGAATTAACGATCTTGAAGATATCCTTGCCGGCCCAGAGGAAGTGCTCAAGGGGAACTGGACGCTTCGGGGTCGAAATGACGTAGATATCCTTCTGCTTCGTTCTGCCGACCCAGGAGGCAAACTCCTTCGTATTGGGGACAGTAGCGGACAACAGGATGAGGGACACATGCTCGGGCAGCATGATGATGACTTCTTCCCAAACAACACCTCGCTCCAAATCATTGACATAGTGAACTTCATCGAAAATGACGAACTCCACATCACGGATAAGATCCGCGCCTCGGTACAGCATGCTCCTCAAGATCTCAGTTGTCATGATGAGGCAGCTGGCCTCAGGGTTGATTTGAACATCGCCTGTAAGAATTCCAACCTCGTCGAACGTTTGTCGGAAATCGCGGAATTTCTGGTTGCTGAGGGCCTTGATGGGAGAGGTGTAGATGGCTTTGGTCATGTGCCTGGCGGCGAGAGCAATGGCGTATTCGGCAACCACCGTCTTTCCCGCAGAGGTATGCGCGGCGACAAAGACTGAATCGCCGTTCTCGAGATGATAGATGGCTTCTTTTTGGAACGTGTCCAACTCGAAAGGCCATTCGCGAGCCATATTGGGAACGAGTTCCCTGAAGTTGGTGATGTCGCGCTCAATATCCACCATGTGAGCCCATTCTTTACCGACCTTCTTGGCGCTAGACGCCGCAAGCTTGCTGTGAGGCTCGAGGGCGGGGAATTCCACAGGAAGAATGGCATCGATATCCTCGCCGTCATCTTCTTCGACTTCCTCTTCGTTGGTGCTTGGGGACGGCGCATCGGCATGGCCGTCCTCCTCATCTGCAGCACCGGGTGCTTGCTCAGGCTCTTGATCGAGTTCCTTCTCAACAGCTTCCGCCTCAGCCTGGTCTGTCTTCTTAGCGCTTAGTTCAATACCGCGAGTAAGACCAGGGGCAATCTCAAGTAGGCCACCCTCCGCACCAAGCTTGATGACCCTCTCTAGCTTGTTGGATGAGCCTTGGTCAACAGGGCCGCTCGACCGGTGAAGCTGATCCTCAAGCGCGGCAGTGGACTCGACGCTGTCCAGACCACCAGGGGCAAAGGGGAAGAACCCAGCGGCACCACGGACGAAGTCGACCCTGCTCGCCGGCTTTCGAGTGAAGGACGTTGAGTTCTTCGCGGTGGCGCTGTTGGCCGGGACAGTAACGTTCTTGTACCCTGTGACCCTACCCTCCAAACCGTGACGCTCGAACCTGGTCACGGTACGAGATTGAGGCGGGGCAATGTTCAGCAGTTCAGTGTAGTCGGCGGGGCAATCCCAGCGCCTGTTTGCCTATCAGCACATGAGGGACAACGGGTGAGGGGTCATGAAGCGCACTGTTGCAGTTTGTTCAGCCATTCCGATGAGAATGTCGTGGAAGGAGCGAGGAACGACTTCTCAAGATTGTTCTTGATTTCATCGGGGTTCTGCCTGATCTTCTTCCGAGGGCGCTGCTCGAAAAGAATGTCATCGATGTTGACATCGTTTTCGCCCAGGCGCAGGTCTCGCACCGCTTCTACCAGTTCAGCAGCCATGACTGCTGGGACGGAGCCAGCAGGCTAGGCGTTGAGAAAAGGCGTGTGTACGCAGAAGCCAGAGTTGAAATCGCGACGGTCGATAGGCAGTGTGAGTAGAGCCTTGCGTTGTGTTTGGGTGATGTGGAAGTTGCAGCTGCCTGTGCTTTCATCGAGTGCGAGAAGCGTTTCTGACCTAAGGTGCCCAATCGAATCGTCACGACCCACAACATCCAAACGTGACGTCGCCTTACAGCGAATGGCCTCAACCCAGCTTCTACTTTCTACTAGGGAAGCTACCTAGTACTTGGTAATTGACTTTTTGGTCTTGCACCTATTTGCTATCATGGAGGCTGACTCTCATGCAAGATAGAACAGTGAGTATACACTGTACGCGGAGCAGAAATAACAGAGTTCATTTGTTAGGTGCTTAGAATCTTGACCTCAGCCCTTGACAGGACGGCGCCGGCTCGCGATCGCATCCAAGCTAGGAAGCACCGCCCTCGCCGGCTGCTTGGGCCAGGGGAATAATTTATGTGATAATGCGGCATACTAGTACAGTAGTTGCTCCCCCTCGTGGAGCGTTTAATGGCCCATTATCAGAGTCCAGCCGGCCGATTCCGTCCTCGCAAGCAATCTCCAAGAAAGAATCCCAACGCATTTACCAACTCCCGTTTGCCAGCACTATCTCTTACGCGCGCAGCATCTTGGCGGCGTAGTCCTCGATCAGCTGCTCGGTGGGGAAGCTCATCTCCTCAAGCTTCTGGGCGTAGGGGGTGGGAACGTCGGCACCGGTGATGCGCTGGGCGGGGGCGTCGAGGTAGTCGAAGCCGTACTCCATGGTGAGGGCGAGGATCTCGGAGCCGACACCGAAGGCGGGGAAGCCGGACTCGACAGAGAGAAGACGATGGGTCTTCTTGACCGACTTGATGATGGTCTCGATATCGAGGGGCTTGATCGAGCGCAGGTTGATGACCTCGGCCTCGATGCCGTACTTCTTCTTCAGACCCTCGGCGGCAGTGAGGCACTGGCCGACGCAGCGGGAAAGGGTGACGATGGTCAGATCCTTGCCAGAGCGCTCAATCTTGGCCTTGCCGAAGGGAAGCACGAAGTCGGACTTCTGGGCAGCCTCGGACATGGGGAAGGACTGGCCGTACATGAGCTCGTTCTCAAGAACGACGACGGGGTTGGGATCGCGGATGGCGGCCTTCAGGAGACCCTTGGCATCCTCGGCGCTCCAAGGAGAGACGACCTTGAGGCCGGGAACGCTGCCGTACCAGGCGGAGTAGTCCTGCGAGTGCTGGGCACCGACACCCGAAGCGAAGCCGTTGGGACCGCGGAAGGTGATGTTGCAGGGCTGGATACCGCCGGACATGTAGAGAGTCTTGGCGGCGGAGTTGACGACCTGGTCGATGGCCTGCATGGCGAAGTTGAAGGTCATGAACTCGCACTAGATCGACATAAGTCAGCACCGGAGAAACATGGCTGAGATTCGGCATCGCTGGTATCGAGGATACGTAGTGCAATAGAGCAGCCCATAGAAGCTACGCCAGGAGATGAATGTCCGTGTACTGAATTTGTTGACTTACGACGGGGTGAAGGCCGCTCAGAGCAGCACCGACAGCGAGACCGGTGAAGCCAGACTCCGTGATCGGCGTGTCAATGACCCTCTTGTCTCCGAAACGATCCCACAGGCCCTTGGTGACCTTGTATGCACCATTGTACTGAGCAACCTCCTCGCCGAGAACGAAGACCTTGTCGTTGCCCTCGAGCTCCTCGGCGAGGGCCTCGTTGAGCGCGTCGCGGACGGTGTACTCCTTGGTGCCCTTGGCGTCGGCGTACGTCCTCGACTGAACGGCGATGGTGGCGGGCCGGCTGATGAACTGAGAAGCGGGAGAAAACTGAGAGGAGCGCAGGCCGGAAGCCCGGGAAGAGGCAGCCAGACGGGCCGCAGGGCGGAGGAGTCGGGACATCGCGAAAGGGGAGGAGGGTCGACGGTTTTCCGACCGGGCTATCGGAGGAATTGGCGAGAAAGGGCGAGAGAAAGAAGGAAAGAAGCTGGCCGTAGATTAGACGACAGATTGGCAGCTTCGAAGACGATGAAACACCGACCAGCGAAGAGTAGGAATGAGGTCGTCACGGAGAGGTGGTTGAGGGACGGAGCTGTAGAGGGAATTTCCGAAGGGTGGTCTCGCAGCTTTTTTTGCTTAGCTCTCCAGCGGTCCCCAACTTTTTAGTCGCTACAATGCCCGTCCGTTGAATTGCTGGCCAGCACAGCTCAGGCTCAAGGTACTGTTGGGGGAGGGATAATTGGGGGATTCGGAAGCTAATCCATAAAAGGCTAGCGCTATCTCATGCAAGCGCCTTATGTAAGTTCCTCGCTGGCGACGGGTCCCGTTGTCCTCCGAACGATGTGGCCAAGATCGGGATGGGCAGGACCACCCAGCCCCTTTTCCGCGGACTAGCTTTTGTCCATCGAGGGTCCCTTCCGATCCCTGGAGAGGAGCCATGTCGATGGACTCAAAAGCCTCAAGTTCATCCGGCTTGTCATCAGCATCACGAGGAGTGGTGAATAGCAAGAAAGGTCTATTAAGATATAAACGAAGCGTAAGACGCCTTACTCGTCCATCAAAAGGCTATGCAATGAAGCCCCTAATTAAAACAATGATAGAAAATCATCTCATCGCTTGACCCAAGTTTTTGACCTATCCATATCACGTCCATACCCGGCTACCTATGGTCCGTAGATCTTGCCTCCGCTCGCCGTACGCCTCCCATTGACAGCCCTATCGGGCTTACTCGGGCTTCTTGGCGACCATGAGGTACATGGGTGTGAAGAGATGCAGCCTACCGCCGGCGGTCAGGGCATCAGCGGCAGTAGCCAAGCTGTCAGCAGTCTTCTTGGTGCCGGCAGGGGCGAGGCGGAGCCACTCGAGGGCACCGCAGAAGTGGTGAGCAGCCCAGCGACCCCAGTGGGTCATGCGCATGATAGTAAAGAGGTCGCCCGCGGACTGGATGTACTTCATGTCGCCGGAAACAGGCCAATACCAGGGCATGGGGTCATCGCGCTCCGCCAGGTCCTCCTCCATAATCATCTGGAAGCCAGCAGCCTTCATGGCAGCCTGGGCATCGGAGATCTTGCACATGTTGGAGATGCCGTCACCAACCTCGATGCCGAGGCGGATCTCCCTGTGCTCCAGGTTGTCGTTATCGTACTCCTCCGTCATCAACCACTCGTACACACCGAAGACACCGCCGGGCTTCAGGACACGGTAGATCTCGCTGTAGATACCCTCGAGAGTGGGAGCGTGGACGGTAGCTTCAATGGCGTAGACGGCATCGAATGAGTTGTCAGGGAAGGACATTTGCTACCCGGGCCATATTAGCGAGACGCCGTAGACATGATCACGTTGAACTCACCATGAAGTCCCCCTTGACGAAAGCGAGCTGGTCAGACAGCCCCTCCTTGGCGGCGTAGTGGGTGGCACGCTCAATCTGATAGTCGTTGTTGTTAAGACCGGTGATGTGGGCCCCCGTGAACTTGGCGATCTCGCGAGCAGGGCCGCCGACACCGCACCCAACATCGAGAACCTTCATGCCGGCCTTGATGTCGATCATATGGGCAAGGTAATGCTCGTGGCGAGCAATAGCCTGGTAGAAAGGCTCGCCATGGGAGAAACGGCAGAAGTGGAAGGACTGACCCCAGCCGTACTCGTAGAGATCCGTCGCCAGGTTATAATATTGCCTGGTCAGAGTCGCGTATTCGGCTTGGCGTGCCTGTGCAGATTTGCGATGTTAGCATTGCATCAAACATATCTTGGAATATTGACAATGCCACTCACTGCACGCTGCTCGGGCGTCTCGTCCTTGGCAGACTGGCCATCAAAGTGCTTGAAGTACTCGTCGACAGCAGCCTTCTTCGCGTCGTGACCCTTGCTGAACATGGCGGCCATGCCACCGCGGGCCTGCGCCGACTTGCCGTGCAGCGCCTTGTTGAAGGCGGCATCTCGGGACTTGTCCTCGCGCTCGAGGTTGGAAGCAGTGGAGGAGGCGACCATGGTTACTACCGGATAATCAAGTTGATTGAAACGTGGCGGTGTTGTTGTTGGGGGAGGGAAGAAAAGAAGACTCGGTTCAAGCAGAGGCGTGACGGTCTGATGAAGGTAGTCCAGGGGCTTGACAGAATTTATTGCCCCCTTGCGACAGAGCGGTCTTTCGCCAAATTACCAAGAGGACGCGCCGGCGTTCAGGCGCAGGTACGATCCACAATCCCCCAAATCTGCCACTGTCGGATGTAGCCGAGAGTAATGATTGGTCAATCTGAAAATGTCTAACCTGATGTGAAAGGCGGTGTGGGGGTATCTTAGCGATACAAAAGGGGTCCTGGCATTGAAAAGTAATGAGTGCCATCCAAAAGCGAATACGAATTCGATGGGCAACCAAAGACGGGCAATTGCAGGCGTCCGCATGTGATATCGAGGGGTGCCATCGCGATCTTGTTTTAATGTCACGAAATGACTTCCCGTGCCTATCACGCCTCATTAGTATGTGCTTTGTTGGCGCCGTGCCAGCGTCGGAGGTGAATCGAGGCGCTGGTCGTCGGGATTCAATACTGCCTGCTCGAGGATCAGGTTTGCATATTGACTTCTGCGGGCGCATGTCTAGCGATACATCTATAAGAATGATCATGTACAAAACTACGATTCTGATATCTCCCCTTGATGAAAGAGCGGGTAGGCACACCTGTTTCTACTTGGCAATGTAAAATATGGCTTGTCCCATCGAGTTAGCATGAGGACCCGGCCGTAGTCATGAAGCACCACCAAAGCCGCGGGCCGGTTGTTGGAGAGCACGAGGGTCACAGAGTGTCGGGGATGACAAAACAGGTGTTCTGGAAGCCGCCTGGTTTGCGGCGATGGGTATTAGTCATCAATCGTGGGTTTGATAAGATAGAGGGGCGAGGCTGAACCTCAAGTTTTCTATCCTTGTCGCGCGACCTACATGACATCCAGCCACTCCACTCCACACGCAAACGAAGAGTAGAGCTTGCATTACGACCCGGCCTGGAGACAAAGCAATCCTCTCCAACTTCAAGTCTCATTGCTCAAGATGCCGCCGCAAATCAAGCAGGACTTGAACCGGTCGGGCTGGGAGTCGACTGACTTCCCGTCCGTCTGCGAAAATTGCCTGCCCGACAACCCCTACGTCAAGATGCTCAAGGAGGATTACGGTGCCGAGTGCAAACTTGTAAGAACGTCCATGACCCCTGATTTTCACTCTTGACATGCGCTGACGTGTTTCTCGCTCAGTGCACGCGACCGTTCACTGTCTTCAGTTGGAGCGCCGACCGAGCCCACGGCAGGAAGAAGAGGACCAACATCTGCCTGACATGTGCGCGCCTCAAGAACTGCTGCCAAACATGCATGCTTGACTTGTCCTTCGGCCTCCCCATCGTCGTTCGAGACGCGGCACTCAAAATGGTTGCGCCTGGGCCCTCTTCCGACATCAACCGAGAATACTTCGCCCAGAACAACGAACGCGCCATCGAGGAAGGTCGCGCAGGTGTGGAAGAGTACGAAAAGACGGATGAGAAGGCAAGGGAACTTCTGCGCCGACTTGCGACAAGCAAGCCATATTTCAGGAAAGGGAAGACAATCGAAGACGGCGACCAAGAAGGAGAGGCGTCGACCGCTCTTGCAACAGGAAGCGGTCGCGGTGGAAATCCAGCCGTCGGGGCTGGTGTGGGTGGTGCTGGTCCGATCAGAACACGCGACTCGAGAGCAGCAGCATCAGCGGGCGCCCGGCCTGGCAGGTCGAAGCAGGCCTTTCCTAGCGCTGCGCAGCTCCCGCCCGGACCTCAAGACTACGAGCCGCCGCAGGACCAAAACATCATGTCTCTCTTCGTCACAGGCGTGGAAGACGATCTTCCGGAGCACAAGATCAGGGAGTTCTTCAAGGTGCATGGCAAGATCAAGAGCCTGGTTTGCTCACACATGTCGCACTGCGCTTTCATCAACTACGAGACGAGAGAGGCCGCCGAGAGAGCCGCGGAAACCTGCAAAGGTCGTGCGGTGATTGCGGGCTGTCCCTTGCGGGTGCGTTGGGGCATGCCTAAACCGGTGGGCACCATGAACAAGGAGGAGCGCGGCCAGATGCTTGCTGATGGTCGCCGAACTGTTGGTGGGGGGAGATCGGGAGGCCAGCGCGGCGCACAGAATCGGCTCACGGAGGGACAAGCTGATGGCGAGGGTACCGCAGCCCCTCTTGTCGTTGCGCCGCCTCCCGGTGCCGATGATGGACCGAAGTATGCCAGTCTCGCTGGCGAGTAACATCCAGGAGTACCAAGGGGAAAAACACGTAGCGGAGTTGGGCGTTTCAGCGAAACATGGACAACCTTGTGCCAGGAGGGGGAGATCTTTTCGGCCGATTGTGGTAGCGTAGTGTTACAGGGTATCATGACGTCTATATCATACATTCCAGGAGGCGAGCTGTCACGCTGGTGACAGAAAACAGGGCCGGGTTTTCCACCCACCCGCCCATTCACCCACCCAAACCACTGGAAAACCCGGCCCTGTTTTCTGTCACCAGGGTGGCTGTGCCATATCCTCATTATTTCTTTCCACTACCGCCACAGCAGCCGCCACCTCCCAGTGTGCCGCTGCCAGCCGTCTTGATTGAGTCGTTGTCACCGCGCTCCGTATGTTCGTGAATTCGAAGAACTAGAGCACATGTTATTCACAAACCCTCGGGGTATAGTGAACCATTACGCACCGAACTTGTCATCCTCTTGACGCTTTCCCTGAACAACGTTCTCTTTCAAGAACTTCGCGACATCGACAGCATGTTGAATGGCCGGCTGTGTGTTGGGATCGCTGGGCAATAGGCCTGAATTCGCCTGGAAGCCTTGTCGGATCTGCTGCTTTGCGGCGGACAAGGTCCGCAGATCGCCTGGTCGAGGGTCAGTGGGATACGCCGACTATGTGATTGAGAATTCCGCACCTTCAAAGGCAATCTGAGCGGCGCGAAGAAGTCCCCTGTACGCTGCAAGGGCCATGTTGTCGATAGGCAGATGACAAGAAGATGTAGAAATGGACTAAAATAACCATTCCAGAAACTTTTGGGTGTCGCGGTTGTCGGGATAAAGGCACGCCTGTCGACCCCTGGCTTAGTCACGTCTGGTGGGCTAGAACTGATGGACTTTGAGGTGGGAGGTGGGAGCTGCGGCCTGTTGGAGCATCCCTGTAACCCCCTTGCCCCCACCTGCCTTACCCGCTAAAATTTTGAGCAAAACTTCATACTGCGCCCGTGTTGAGCTGGGGGCCGACCTCTTTTCCCGACACGATACCAAACGCCGTACCCGCCAATCCGTCAACATGGCTACCGCTACGATTGTGTCGCACGCGCTGCCCATCCTCCCCGAGGGTTGGAGCGCCGAGAAGGACTTCAAGTCCGTTGGGCAGCTCTCTGGCGCCACCCAGCGCACCATCGAGCCCATCGGCCCTCACTTCCTGGCCCACGCTCGTCGTGCCCGCCACAAGCGCACCTTCTCTGAGGACGACCGCATTCAGGCTCAGGAGGCCGCGAAGAAGGTTGAGAACGAGGATGATGATGACATCAGCGAGCCTGAGGACGCCATGGATCTCCAGCGTGATCCTAAGGACTGGAAGGTGCGTTATGATGTGATGCGATAAATTTTCATGAATGCTCATCAAGTTTGCTCTCTGCAGAACCAAGACCACTACCAGGTCCTTGGCATTTCCAAGTACCGCTGGAGGGCCACCGAGGAACAGATCAAGCGTGCCCACCGCAAGAAGGTCCTCAAGCACCACCCTGACAAGAAGGCCGCTGCCGGTGTCACCGACGATGACGGCTTTTTCAAGTGCCTCCAGAAGGCGAGCGAGGTGCTCATGGATCCCGTGAAGCGCCGCCAGTTCGATTCTGTCGACGAGGCTGCTGAAGTCGAACCCCCCACCAAGAAGCAGCTGGCCAAGGGCAACTACTACAAGCTCTGGAGCAACGTCTTCAAGGCTGAGGGTCGTTTCTCCAAGAACCAGCCCGTGCCCTCCTTCGGCGGCGAAAATGCCTCCAAGGAAGACGTCGAGAACTTCTACAACTTCTGGTATAACTTTGACAGCTGGCGCACATTCGAGTACCTCGACGAGGACGTTCCCGACGACAACGAGAACCGTGACCAGAAGCGCCACGTCGAGCGCAAGAACGCCAATGCCCGCAAGAAGAAGAAGGCCGAGGACAACTCTCGCCTCCGCAAGCTGCTGGATGATGCATCCGCGTCCGACGAGCGTATCAAGCGCTTCCGCCAGGAGGCCAACGCTGCCAAGAACAAGAAGAGGCTCGAAAGGGAGGCCGCCGAGAAGCAGGCTATCGAGGACGCCAAGGCCAAGAAGGAGGCCGAGGCGAAGGCCGCTGCGGACGCCGAGGCAGAGGCCAAGGCCAGTCGCGAGGGCGCAAAGAAGGCCAAGGAGGCTGCCAAGAACGCTGTCAAGAAGAACAAGCGTGTTCTCAAGGGTTCCGTAAAGGACGCCAATTACTTCGTGTCGGGCGAGCCTGCCGCGAGTGTTGTCGACCAGGTCCTGAACGATGTGGATGCCATCCAGGCCAAGATCGATCCCGATGAGATTGCTAGCCTCGCCGAGAAGCTCAACGGGCTTAAGGTCGCCGATGAGATCAAGGCTGTCTGGAGCTCGGAGCGTAAGCGCCTCGTTGAGGCTGGTAAGCTCCAGGACGGTGATGCCAAGACACTTGCTTAATAGCAGTACGATTTACTCTGGCGCATTTCACCATTCGGTGGACAACTGTCATGGGTATTGAGAGAGAGATTAGACATGATGCAAGGCATACCATATAGACGTGCAATGAGACAGCCATGTGGGATTTTCATTAAAATGCTGCTGATTGAGCAAGTGATGGGTACAGATCCACGTTTGTATGTGTGCGTCTCGGGCTCCCGTCTGTACTACCTTATGAAGAGTCAACGTGTGCGTCAGGTCTATTGGGCATGCCATGGCAGGGAAGCAGCAGCTATGTCTTCATTTCTCCAGTCAACACTGGCTCATCTTAAGGTCTTAACGAGACAAGACTTACATAAATACATTACCGTCACGGTCAGGGTTTCTCCGGGATTCAAGCCCCTGGGCATGAATGTATCCCATCTCGTCTCACAGACTGCCCGCTTTGTGAGGTCGGACAAAAGGGGCCAGTGCAGCAGATGGCATCCAAAGATGATACACATGATGATATCGGTGATCACTTAAAATACCATTGTTCCTGTTTCTGGGACCTCGTCTCTTTCTGCCTTAGCCCACAATGCACACTCTGGCCTTGGGATGTGTTCCGAATCCTGCCCCTCAAACCCCCTATTGTCCAGGAAATTTATTACGTCCACAAGCTATCAGCAGTTGATCCTGCAGTTATCCCTTCTAGGTAGTGATTCGATTCTGCCACTTGAACTTGAAACTCTTCCAGCCAAAATCAGGCGTTTGACACGCAAGCTAGGCCAAATTCACGAGAGCAAGCCAACGCACCATTGCTCCTTCCTTTGCTCTCCCAATCCCGTAACCGGGCTTGCAAGGGCCCCTTGACCACTCGCTGCTTTGGCTCGAACGCTGGACTGCAGGCAAAGTCTCTCTTCACGTCACAACTTCGTAAGGTTTTGCCCACAAGTACTACACCTCGAATCTGGATTACTTACACGTTTAATTAGCCAGTCATCAAGCCTGCCACCGTGTATGGACTCTCGAAGTCCCAGCAACGCCTAAACAGCACTTCCATCTACTTTGCAGCACAGACAACTGGTATCTGCATACCTCATCATTCAACCAGCAGCCGAAACAACCCCCAAAGGGTGCCAATCATGGCGTCTCTCAAAGCGTCCAGGCACGAAGGCAGTAGCACCTTGGTCCCAGACCAGTCTCAAGATTCCGAAGGAGGATCTGGCGAAAATCACAACCCACAGATCCGCCAAAGTGGCACAAATTGGGCTGAATACGATATCAACGCCGCGCCGCAAGTCACAGTCGGCGACGCTCCTGAGCCGGTGTTCCACCCTGGGACGGCGGATTTTGAAGCAGACCTTCGGCCTCCCAGCAGTTCCGAGAACAAGCCCATCCCCAACGTCCACAGACCATGGTACAAGAATAAAAGATTCTGGCTTCCATTGGTGGTTCTCGTCGTGCTCGTTGCCATAGTCGTTCCCGCCGCCGTGGTGACATCCTCTGGCAAAGGCGGCCCTGGCGCAAGTACGACTGCTTTGTCCTCAGCTTCTGCCACTGCGTCCTCCACTGCGACTGACTCTTCGTCTCGTGCCTCAGAAAGCTCTTCTCCGAGCGCTTCTACAAGTCCTGTAAGTCATCTCTTGCTTCACGCTATGTTCGGTGGTGTCATGCTGACAATCCGGCACAGATCCCCGAATGCGATCCCTCTGACTTCCGAAGCGGTGTCAATTGGATGGGATCAAGCCCACCTGGCTGGAGATTCGAACTGAGCCCCGCCGTCGACGCCATTGACTGCTGCCGACAGTGCTACGAAGATTCGGATGCCGCCTGTAACGGTTGGCTCTATATGCCTAGCGGCAGCGACACCGTGCCGGCGTGCAACCGCATCGTCGACTTCGAAGGACCGAATGCCGACGACGCATGCCCCAAGGGGAAGCCTGATATTGTGTTCTCGAGAGGCGGAGATCTCGAGAAGAATTTTGGCAATGGTGGCCCGTGTTCTGGTAATGTAAGGGGTTGATGGCTCATTCATCATCATCGAGGTACGTCACCCCTCGATGATCACCATCGGCAGTTGGATCGTTGGACAGATGAGTGTCGTCTATACACAGTCCGGTATCAAAAAAGGGGTCAAATGCACAAGCATACGCACTAGTCTCAAGGGTTCAGTGGACGGGAGCAGGCCACACGTCTGTGACGAAAGGGTGAGCCGATAGCTCCGTGCTCTGGGATAGGTCTATTGCTCAATGAGGCAGAGGCCCGGGCAAATGCTGCGCCAGCGGACGCGCAAATTGTATGTTGCTATCCATTATCACTATGACCGGAAGACTGATCATAATTCATTTCTCGAGGTGTATGTGATCAGTCCCTCAAATTGTGACGCAGAGGACATGCAAGCATCGAAACAGCAGCAAGTAACCCCTGGTCTGGTCTACCCCTGATTCGGGGAAATGGGTATCTTCTGAAGCTCTACGCTTTCTTCTTACACGTACAACAGTATCATACGGAGCTGGTTCTTCCAGTATCCATCATATTCCCAGGGGCAAAGCGTCATAGATCTGGTCGTATACTTTGCCGACCCACCCCTCGGACTTGCCTGCCGTCGCGACGACCATGCCGCCCGCGGCCCACAGCGATGCCAGCCCCAAAGCTGCCACCTGGATTGCCAACCATGCCCGTCTCCGCCTCCTTCGCGTCTGCTTGTCCACCACCTTGTTCCCGCTGCCGCGCCATCCCATGGCCGTGGGAGCCACGTCTGCCCACTTGGCCGCGCCCCAGACCATGTGACCACACCCTAGGAAGACGAGGCCCGCGTAAGCCGCCCAGGCGAGAATGCCATGTCGCTGAAAGCCGTGGCTAACGTAGGCGAGGCCTATATTGGAGGAATCGCCTTCGACCCACAGTGGGAGGAGGCGGTTCATGGCGACGTGAGCGGCGAGGAAGCCCGACAACGCGTAGCCCGAGACGGAAATCCAGCTGAGAGGCGGCCAGATGCGGAGGCCCGGTGCCTTCTCACCACCGCCGTAGCGGCGGATATTATGGGAGCGGCGCACGAGGCGGAGGGCGAGACCTGAAGCGACGTGCGCGGCGACAGGGAGGAAGACGAGGAGGGGTTCGGAGACAGTGGTTTGATAGATCTCGCGGGCCTGCAGCAGGTAGGTCTCCGAGGCAGGTACGGAGCGGGTGATTAGGGGAATAAGCCCGGTGTTGATGAAGTGGATCGAGGTGAAAATGGGTATAGCATAGGAAGAGTACTTTTGGACGCGGGTGACTGTCGAGTTGTTAGGAGAGGTGCCTCTCATCTCTTCAACGTCGTGGGAGAACTGACGATAGTATATGGAGCTGTGACCATTGTGAAAGCTGCCACTGAGACCCTGAGCCGATGTTGTTGTCCTCGAACGGGGTATCGAAGTGGCCTCTTTGGAAGGCAAATCTGACAAAGCTCCCTCTTCATCCCTCTCGTTGTAGGGGGATTCGATCGGTGCAGGGTCGAGTTGTACAAGAGAAGCTAAAGTATCCTGAGAAAGGTGCTCGGCCAGTGGTGGCCGAGGCTCCGAGGTTGACATCGCGACGGTATTCCTAGACTATCGCAATACGTTGTCGCCTGTAGAGATGGAAAATCGAAGTTGGCGTTCCTAGCATGGGTGATGACAATCTCTTGCGCGTCATAGGTCAGGGCCTCCGTAGCTGGTTGCCCGCTGCCCGGGGCCCGGCCGTTGAGGTCCCGGTCGGGATTGCCCCGGATTTCTGCCATCCCTGCACCCGCCCCGCTGAAGGACGGGTGTGTCCACGGCGCTGCAACTGCCTGTCTCGGGGGGGATTACAGCACTACAAATCTTGGGCGCACAGCGCATGTTGTTGGTTGCCGGGTTGAACCAGGCTTGGAATTTATTCCTTAACACGAGCAGAGCCGCCCATATCGATGACGAGGCACCGTACTCGATAGGAAACGCTCTGTCTACCTGACCATTGATTGGTTCTCGCCTGGATCCCGTAGTATGGTTACAAAAATATGATTGTGACATTGCATAAGCGCATGCTTGACTATCTTAGCGAATGTCCCTCTAAAGCGATCCGCCTATGGAAGCCTAGCAACGTTTCACTTCACAGCAGCGCAAGCAACGCGGGTTTACTTATACATAATTACGTTGTGTGCTTCAAACAGTCGGGCTTTTCATTATACCTTCTGGGCTCTCTGAGCCATCCATGCTGTGGCTGGCTGACCATTTCCCCCCTATTCCGCGGACCAAATAATGGAGCAGGACGGGAGGTCCGCGGGCCCCGAGGATCCGAACTTTCGCAGAGCAGTACGTGCAATAAAGTCGTGATGGCCTCGTAAAGTCTCGTTGGACACTCTACTGACGACAAATGCCATGAAAGTGCGATCAATGCCGAACCCGCAAGGTATGCCTACGGTCCTAATCAGTTTTGCTTAGAATACGCCCATGCAGCTTTCATGTGGTCTCGGACCACATGAAGCCAGCTGCCAAGGGTCGGACTTAGCCATGGCAGTCAATGAAGTTAACATCGCATCATACTAGATTCGCTGTGATAAGACAACACCATGCTCCAACTGCCGGGTGGCGATGAGGGTGTGCAGTTCCATCGGCATCACACACAAACCGAGGGAGCAGAAACAACGAGTTCTCATCTCTCACCAGTAGTACGTCATCTGCAGGGCCTCAATCACAGCTGTCTTGGCTGACATATCAAAGTGAAAGGAAGATAGACGTCATAGAAGAGAGGCTCAGCGGGATCGAGGAGGCCTTGCGCACCATCGCAGCCAACAGCACGAGCTCGGGCGGCGACGGAAGCCGTGTTACGCAGTCGACACCTTCTACGTCCGCCAGCTATCGCGAAACGACACAGCCGGTCCAAGATGACGATGACGACTACGACTCCGGGTCGGCGTATGAAGGTGAATTGTCTCTTACGGCACACACCGAGTTTGCCCGCGACTTCCTGGAGAACGCAGTTGGCCGGGCCTCGCTAGATGATCTGTCGCCCAATATGCAGTCAGGCCTATCCGCCCTCCGGCAGCTTGTCACTATGCGTAACACGTCCAGCACAATCCGAGATCAAAAGTTCAGCATGGCTCAGCCGATGCCTCCCGGTGGTTTGATGGACCTTCCCATGCCACCCATGCGAGCCGTGATCGGCTTGCTGAAGAGTCACAAGCGTTAGTCGTCTCTTACGACAAGCACAGATATGTAATTGACCGTCGTGGCAGGTGGCCCTACCGGTGTCTTCGAGATTGCGTGTTCCTTCATCCCCATTGACGAGGTCCTGGACCTATGTCGTAAAGTCTATTTCTGCACAGATACGATATCTCACAGCACCTTCATCATCGTGAACGGTTGCTTATACTACCTCTTCGCGGATCATTTCTTTCAGGCCAAAGATCCGGCGATCAAGCAGGATTTTGAGGAATTCACGCGGATGTGCCGGTCGAATCTCGAGACGTCGCTATCGCACATGCCGCTGTTATTGCCTGCAAAAGCAGAGAGCATCAGGGCACTTCTCGTCGCCGTAAGCAACTGTCACCGGTGGCACAGGGTCACGTTGGCTTGACTGACGAAACTACACAGGGGAATTACGCCATCAATCTTGCAAAGCCGTCACTCGCCTGGCAATTCTCATCGGCGGCAGTGAATCTGTGCCAGATACTGGGGTACCATCGCGAGTACCATGTCAAACCGGAGAAACCTGGCCAAAGAAACACGAGAGCGCTTCTCTTCTGGCACGTCTACTTGCTCGACAAAAGCCTGTCCCTGAGACTAGGCATTTCTTCTGGCCTGCGGAATCCGGACATCACAGTGTCTCGTTCCATCGACAGCTCGGTCGTCGAAGATCCATGGGGGCCCATAATTTCCAACTGGATCGAAGAGTGCGATATCGCGAACCGCATTTACGAAGAACTGTTAGTTCTGCGTCTTTCGCGTGTTGCACAGAACAGTCTGACTCGATTATAGGTACAGCCCCGCCGCTCTAGCGAAACCGGCCGTCGAACGGATAGCGATCGCGCGTCGGCTCGAGGTGGACCAGAAAAGAGTCATGGCAGCGGCCTGCCAGGTCCGCGAGCAGGCCTTGTTTGGTCTGCGGGCTGTCAATGCCTCGGCCTTGCTGGATGTCCATATCAGGGGCGATGAGATCGCCTATCACTCTGCCTTGACCTTGATACACCGTGCCATCCCAGCCCCTGAAGGATCACCCAGCCGGTTCACTGCTGAATGTCTCGATACTGCCCGCTTCGCCATGCAGGTCCATCACGAATGCATGCAGACGATCGAAGGAGAGGGGCCCGATATCACGACTGTTTTCGTACACTGGTAAGCTAGGTCTCATTGCAGATGCTCGGTTCGCAACTCTCTGACCAACCCTACCCACTCACAGGACGATCCTCTTCACCCCCTTCGCCCCATTCTTCGTGCTGTTTTGCTATGTGATCGAGACATCCTCAGCGGATGACTTGAGGAGACTCTTTGACTTCGTCGAGTCTCTGCGCCCCATCGGCGCCTCCTCCGAGCCCGTCCAGAAGATGTACCAGCTTTGTCAGGTGCTGTGCAACGTTGCCCACGCCTATGCCGAGGCCAAGTCGCAGCAGACGACGGCCAGCGACCCCATCAACCGGGAATTCGACATTTACCTAACCGCACTAGGTTTCCCACCGTCGGATCCCTTGGCGGCGCCGAATTCGGGCCCGGATGCTACTCCCGGCCAACCCGCGTTGCAGACGGAGCAATTGGCAAACTGGTTCAGTGGCAACCAGCAAATGATGGGATTGCTAGAGGGCGATCTCTCGCAGTTTGGCGCCGGGCCCTGGACTCAGTAGCAGCGCCATGCCGAGTGTAAATCGGTAGAGGACATGGAACTGCCTGGATGGGGCGAGGGCGTAGCTGTTCGACATGTTCATAGACCGGACGTGGCAGCCCTTTGCGTCTGTCGCAGGCCATCGGAGATACGGTCCAAATGAGGACGAGAAAGAATCAGAGACAACTCCGTTGTAGTGGTTCCGCTCCAAATCATGTCCGATGAATGCGTTCAGTCTGTGGGGTATCGTGGGTCGTAATGCTCGTAATCCTCCTCATCCGTGTCACTCTCGACGAGTTCCGGACGGCCGCCGCCTGCCAACGGCTTTTCGCCCACCGCATTCGGCGTCTTCGCGGGTGCCGAGTCGACCTTGCGAACAGTATCGGGTCCGGCCACAGCGGCTGGCGCATCGGCCGGCGCGAAAGCCGACTTGAATCCCGATTTCTTGAAACCTCCCTTCTTGAAACCGCCGCCGCTGCCGCCGGCGGTCGCACTCGGCTGCGAGTCGATTTGGCCAATCTTGATGCTGACGATGCCATCGGACTTGGCCTCTGCCTTGCGCGCGCGGGCGGCAGCGTTGGGGTCGCGTACCATGGCTTTCATGTCCTTCAGGCGCTGCTTATGGCTGTGGTCGTAGCTAGAAAGGTGGGCCTCGTAATCGTTCATTCGGGAGTAGCCTTTGGAGCATAGTGTGCAGTAGAAGGATTGGAGAGCCTCACGGGCTGAGGAGGTCGCTGCCGGCGGCAAAGTCTGGTGTCGCTGTAGGGCACCATGTCAGTCGGGAGATCGTAAAACAGGTAGCCAGACCATAGCGGTACGTACGGGCGGCATCCTGACGTTGATGCAATGACGCCGTCCTTTCAACGATGTAGACTGCAGTAAAATTGTCGGAGGAGACAGAAAATTGGCGGTTCGCCCTACGTAAGGTATGGTACGTCGTGAAGTTGTTGAAGTGATGATGGATAGCCCGAGGTGAACCTCCTGCCAGTAGAAAGCTACAGTGGAGTTGTACCCTGGATGTACCTGCGCGGCGCGGCGCGTCTTGGGCCGATCTCCGACTTCTGCTGCACACCGCCGCCACCGGCTGCGCCTTTCAAACTCCCGTATCTATGCGCCTGTAATCCCCGACCTACTTGGTCACTTCCAACCCTGGACACCATGTTCGAACCATCTCACGACACCTTCGATACCAGCTGAGCGCAGCAACGGGTCGCGCAACCACCGAAATGCAGGGCAAACGTCAGCGAGCGCAGGAAGACGCTGATTACGGCCCCTCACGCAAGCATCAGCGTCTCGCTGATGATCCCCTCTCACGACGGAATCCCGACGACCTTCTGTCTTCCGTCTCGGATGAACTTGCCATTCGGATCCTCTCTTTTCTTCCGATATCGAACCTTCTAGATCTCGGCCTCGTGTCACGGCACTTTCACCGCCTCGCCTGCGACTCCCAGCTGTGGCGACAACTCTACTACTCGCGCTTTGTGCTGCCCCGGGCCTTGCGCATCCCTGGCTTTCGCGATGGATCCAAACGGCAGGGGAGCCGACTGCACTATTCGGCACGCCGCACCGTTTGGGCGGATGGTGGTCGGGGACGACGGGGTGGGCTCCTGGACATGCGCAACGCCAGCGGCCAGGAGAGCTCGGTCGACTGGAAGAAGCAGTATAAGCTACGGCACAACTGGGCTAGGGGTAAAGCTTCAGTGGAGGAGCTCCAGGTCGGGGGCGCGACAGCACCCAAGAAGACGCTGGTCAAGGTCGTCGAGGGTATCGCAGTGACTGCCGATGCTGCGTCGGGGCTGCGCGTGTGGGACTTGAAGACCAAGGCACTATTGGCGCAGACGGCCCTCTTTGACGACAAAAATCAGTTATCCGCGCCTTCATGTCTGGGTGCTGATGAGCAGTCTCTGGATAACAGGCACTTGGATATCTGCCTAGGCTTCAAGGACGGGAGCTTCGGCATCTGGAGATTCGACTTGGCTGACAACTCCCTTAACCTTCGACAGCGACATGCGAAATCGAGTAACGGCCGGCTCATCGGTATTGCCTACAGGCACCCATATTTGTTGACTGCAACCGAGTCTGTGTTAGTCTCTCTGTACGATTTCGAACAGCCGATGACTAGAAGGCGAGCATCCAGGCAGCAGCGTCTCGAAGCCAGGCTCAACCTTGGTTACGAATCGGACGAGACGGCAAGTGACCAAGAAAGCAACTGCAAGGAGCAAGAGAAGCTCCCTCCGCCGATCCTCGTCACATCTCTGAACTCACACACCTCCCGGGCACCCTTGGCCCTATCCATTCGCGAAATGGCCGGGTCCGCCGTCGCGTCCATCGCGTACACCTTCGCCACTCTCGAGGGCTGGTCGATAGGCATCCAGGACCTCCACATTGGGCAAGGCTCGAAAGGCGAGGCAGAAGTCACGTCGACGAGACTGGCGTATACAATACCAATCACATCAACGCTCAGCCAGGCAAGCTCGCCGATAACCCCGTCACGGCGACCTGGCACCGCCACGGGTCCTGACCCTCACGATGACTCCTCGCCGAGCACAGTGGCCGACGATGCCCCTGAGGGTCCTGTGACACTTCGCTACACGCACCCCTATCTCCTGGCGACGCTGCCTGACAACACTCTCGTCCTGCACGTCTGCACCTCCAGCGCGGCGGCTCTCACCGTTTCGCCAGGCATCCGGCTCTGGGGTCACACTTCAGGCATCAGCGACGCCGAGATCACAGCGCGGGGTAAGGCCGTGAGCGTGAGCTGCAGGGGTGAGGAGATCAGGGTGTGGGAGCTGGAAGGCCGAGCAGGCGGCAAAAGTATCCAAGTGCGGCCCAAGAGCAGCCAAGATGACGAGGAAGGCATGGCAACTGGCCTCAACAGCGAAGCAACCGATAGTGCATGGGATGACCGCCGCAACTGGGTTGGGTTCGACGACGAAATGGTCATCGTCCTCAAAGAGTCGAGGAACGGCCGTGAGAGCCTTGTGGTGTACGACTTCACGTAAGGCTGCCTGACAATATTTCGTCGCTCGCAAGAGGCTGGTGCCTAGACCGTGTTCTTTTGGATATTCAGAGTCCGGCAGCCCTACCTCGACAACTCGAGTACTACCTCCAGGTTGTCGCAAGTAGTTATGCCCGCGGCCTGCTGTTGGCAATATCGCCCTTGACAATATGTGGTGTCCGAAGCACCTTACTGATACAATCAACTGAAGCGTACACGAAATAAATAAGCTTACAAGGATGCCTATCTTTATTTGGCTACCGTCCCGTAAAACTTTCTTTTCGGCTAGATCAACAGCGGTGCCAATCCACGATCACCTAAGGAGGGCGAGAGATCCGCATTCGGGGTTTCGGGTGTTGCATCATTGTCTTGAACAGACTTTGGTGATTACGAAACACGTCGTCTAGACAACAGTACCATGCGGGCCCCTTGTGTGTGAAGCCACGGAAACGACTGGCCGCGTCACTCAGACACACGATTCGCATTTATAGCATGAGACCCAGCCACAAAGCTTGGAGATCTGTCCGCGGCTGTCCCTGACGTTAGCGCAATCTGACAGGGATTGCGTCGTGGGTGGCGATGCTGGCGATGTTGGCGAGTCCGAGCCGGGCACCGCCAAAAGCTCGGGCGAAGCCGAGTGATTCTCGGGTCCTGGCTCCACCAACACGAAGATCACGAACTGGCACAGTCTCGAAGCCGAGAGATCTCGCAATAGCTTGCGTGCAGCATGGGGATGGATTTGCGCCTACGGGTAGTTTCTATAACAATGCGATTCCATTGCGACTGTCTTCGGATTTCTTCCTGTTCCATGACCCTGACTGTTCGCCATTCTCCAGTGTTGACAACTCCCGTTCGGCATAGAAAACGGAACCCGAGAACGACACGACCCCTACGCGCAATACCAGTTTCGAGCTCGTTTTTCCAAAAGATCCGATCAAGTACAGATAGGAAAATACCGGAGAATCCACGATGGTTTCCGCAGGTGTCAGCAAGTTCTTCGAGCCGCGATGGAAGTTCTGGGGCCATGTTATTGAGCTGGTGCTCATTCTCATCGCTATCATCATGACCGGCGTCTTCATGAACATGGCTCCGTTTTACGGACGAGGAGACATCATGGTGATAGCCATGGTAAGCCAACCCATACCTCACCAACTCCACCAGCGGTCGCTAATGCTGTGTTAATCCAAGGGCGCCAAATCCATCGTCTTCATCGTCTACCAGATCCTTACCGAAAAGTCAGCAAAGTTCCAGAAATGGGCCAGCATCAAGGCGAACCTGATACTCAACTCGATTGAGATCCCATTCTGGCTCGTCGTCATCATCCTCAAGTTCTCGAGCATAAACCAGTTCTGCGAGGGCAGCAGCTGCGGCCTCAGCATAGTGATCGGCCTCGTCGCCATCGTCATATTGTGCGTCCTCAAACCTTACCTCTGCCGTAGTCCGAACATACAGCTGACCTAAGAACTCTAGCGTTCTCGTTGTGTACGTCGCCGCCCTGTCCTGGATGGATTGGCTGCACTTCAGGAAGCACGGCGTCGTCCGCGGCACACCCATGCGCGGAACGGCCAATTATGCTGAAGCGTACTATGCCGGCCAGGCATCCAAGTAAAGCAAAAGGGTTGCTGAACCCAGTCAAAATTGGCTGGAAGTATTTACGACTTTACGAGAAGACTGCATCATGTGGCAATGAGCGTGCATGGGGCTTCACCGCACGCAGGCCGGGGGCTTTGTTCTCGGGAGCATACATTTGGAGACTTGGCGATCCTCTGAAGAGAGTGAAATTACTGGTGATTGGCCTGATATTGGAAAGAACCCCGAATGACCGAGTCTTTCCGATATATAGCTAGACGTTTGATACATTGTTAGAATTTAACATGACTTGGAAGAACACTTGCACCCGATTTGTAGGCCCATGCCAAACTGCAGGAAACCTATAACCGTTTCCTACAATTTATATCGGCTCTCCTTGATGAGACAGAGCCAAACGAGAAGTCGAGATAAGCTCAAAATCTCCTCTTGTGGCGATAACATCTAGTGAAGTATGGGAGGGTTGACTAGGCGGTAAATATGCATGCCATACTGATCAGGAAGCCAAGGAACAGAGAATGCCACTGGGGAGAACATCTGCCGATGAGTGAGTAGGTCAATGGATAATTAAGTCGGAAGAGGAGCAAGCCAAGTGAGTCCTCACCCGGTTTAGTTGGTAGCATTAGAAAATTTGAAGAGGTATGACACTGGATAACACGACGACCACCAGTGCAATGATAAGTGTTCTTGTTACGTTGTAACAAGACAACTATGGGCAAATTCAAAGCATGGATCTCACTCAAAGTTGAATTTAGAGACCTGTATTATCTCCAGGAACGAAGGGCCATCACCGAGTGACAATGGTCTTAGACATGGATGACGAAGTAGGCGTATACCGACTGACTGCATCGTTGCACTTTCTACCAAGCAAGACATGGGTTTCGCCAACTCCCTGTGGTGTAGTTGGCTATCACGTCGGGCTGTAATTGTCATAATTAAACCTGAAGGTCAGCGGCTCGATTCCGCTCGGGGAGACACCTCTCTTTTTGATCTTTTTCGTTTTGAGCCACTTATAAATGGAGACCCTGTCTGGATAGCACTCGTAATCATGATAGCATCAGACGTGGGCGTGGTTGACATCCTGTGCTTGATCGATTTGATGGGTAAGCTATACTAACACACTTGCCTGTCAAGGTATGTCTACAAGCCGAGCCAGTTGGGCAAGAGTGATGCCGCCTCATCAGTGTATGGAAACCTTCGTTATAAGCGACTCGGACAAGCTCGACATGTGGCAGGCGAAGGAGGGTGCACCTTAATCGCCCATGGCTGATTTCAGCTGATATGCGCCAAACAAAGACATAAACGGCTTAGCGAAAGAACAGACAGCTCAACTTCCGCATTGAAGAGCTTGCATATGGTGTGCTTGGGGTTTTGGAATTGTATTAAGTCCAGGGCCAATCTCCGCTGGTGGAGGGGGCAGTTCTAAGCCAGCCCCGCGTGCTGTTCAGGAGGATTATTACACCGGCAAAGTGACACGGGAAGCTGGAGGAATTACAAGGGATTCCTGAGGGATGATCGGGCATCGGCCAGCAATTGCTGCTGACGTTCCGCCCGCGGCCTGTGATTTGCATCTGAACAGACAAATTGTCATGGGCTAGAAAGGCCTGAGTGGATTAGGAATGGGTCTTCTCCGCTCGCCTGGCGCAGAACGGGTGGCATGGCAGGGGCATGCTGTCATCTCAAAGCCCAGGCGAGAACAATGATCTCGGAGCTTGTAGTGATGGTGTGCATGAAACGGGAGCTGTACCGCGAGCCTGCGCCTCCATTTTGATTGAACACAACGGTCATCAATCACCGAGACTGCCACACTTCAAGCTTCAACGCCCGTCGGGCGCTCTGGTCATTTGTCGTTGTCACGAGTCGAGGTATGTCTTGGATGCACATCGTTCCGAACAAGGGAGGGAGGGGTGATAGCGATAAGCGATAACGCGCGTGAGCGATAGAGGGGTCAAGTGAGGGCATCGCGGGGTAAGACGAGTTCCAGGCTGGGGACGCTAGTCGACAACCCCAGCACTTGGCCTTAGTTTCTCATCACACTGTCGTCTCAATGCCTCGATGCCCCGCCGGCTTCTTGTCGCATTCTGGCGTAAAATGGCGCGAGGTCTATTCATGCTATTTGAGATGTGTGCCTCCCTCGAATTGAGCGGTGAGTGATCAGCCGCGGCGCCATCGTCGGACGGCCTCCTCATAGTCGATCCAGCAGCCTTGCCCGACAGCGCCGTCGAGGCGCCAGCATCTGAAAGGAAGGCGAACGGAAGGGAAGGGAACGAAGGAGGAGGTGATGTACAGAGGTACTTTGGGCTTGAAACACCCCCTTATTGCTCCACCACCCTTCCTCTAGAAAGCCATCACCCGGTTGCCGCTGAACCCCTCGCACCAGCAAGAACGGTGGAGCGGCCCCTGCAACCAGATATGATCATATCAGTATCACTTGATGTACCAGGTGCCTCGGGACTGGGCGTCAAGAGACTCCCTCACCGTCATCGCGAGAGTCCAGACGTTCAGATGACGGATCCGAGGCGCAGTCTAAGAGGCGCCACGCGGGAAACGTCAGATAATCTGGAAGTTGGCGGGTGGGCTAGCACCTGGTGATACGGACACTACTACTGCCCTAGGCAAATAGAGTAAGTGGGCGGTGACATCTTGCGAACGGCCTGGGTAGTAGCGATGTCTGAATTCCCGCAGTATATCTGTGATGCGAAGACCACACGCGCCGAGCAATTGATCATGTGAACCAATCGTGGCTGCTCCGGAACGCGAAGGGATCACACCTACTCGGTGCCATGAGGGTGCGGGCCGGCGCCCGAAGGGGGCAAGGCAGGCTGGAAAGACGAGAGTGAAGAGGGTGTGACTCAAGCTAATCAGCTCCATCAACGCGATCGAGACCAACGCCATGAAGTATTGACCGAACATCTGGTTTGGCCTGTCGAATCCACGCGTTCAATCCCAATAGCCAATGCGCGGTGCTGCAATGAAAAGGACGCAACTGGGCAAACGCAGTGTGTCTCCGAGACAATCGCCCACCGGGAAACTGGGATTCGTGCTTGATGGCTTGAAGCCAGGGCTTGCTATGTCCAGGCATCCGCGGATGCGTGTTCGGGTGGCGAGGAAGTCGACGATTAGTTACCTAGGTACCTAGTTAAGTGAATTGGGGGCTGTATGAAGCGAGCATTGGTCAGAAAATCGGGATTCGCCATTGATGCGATTCAGGCTTACGACGACCCCCGAAGGAAGCCGCAACATACGTGGTAATACGCACGAGATTCGTTGGTTAGGTAGTGAATGATACCGTGATCGGGCAGGTAACGGCTTGCCTGTGCTCACCCCCGTTCCTCGAGCACCGAGCCATGTGACTGTGCAGTCATCGTAGTACTACTTGTATACTTACGTCAATGATTTGGAGCTGACGCAAAGGCGACAGGACCTGATTGACTTGAGGGGGCTTGCCCGCGGCTTGTGACTTGCCAATGGCCCAGATCACCGGGATGTTCGGGCAGGCTCACAGCAACTACTACCTAACGCCGTTGTGTCGTCACTGACCGGAGTGTCAGCAGCGCAGGACGTCCTGAAGGCCGGCCCAAAATCAATTCGGCCCAGATTACAAAATAGCGAGAAGCGGGAATGGCGGTACCGGCAATTGAGGATTCCGAACCATGGCGCTGATAAACAGTCTTTCGTGAGCAACCGTTACAGGACACTGTCGCATCTTGTCTGATCGTGGGATGACCCCAGGAACCAGGGTCCAAGAAGCCTGTGGCTCGGGACAATTGATGATGGGAAAGCTGGTCGGCCATGTGCTTTGTACATAGTCACCTGGGGGACAAAGCGATGATCCACGCCAAGGGGGAACCCGCTTCATGGAACCTGCAAGAGCGATTACCAGGTCGAAAGCCTGCGGCAAGGGCAGAGCAGTGTCGCGTCTAGAGATTCCGGGAGGTATCGGTACGCGGAAGACAGAGCAGGTACATGCTTGGGCGGCCCGTGGGAAATGGAGACGTTGGGCGATAAGTCCTGATTGTGCCAACCCTGGTACGGCAAAGCGCCAAGCTGATTCCGCAATGACGAAGGCGCGCGGCCAATAGGGAGGGGTAGATGCAATCTCGTTTACTGGCCCTCCGGTGAGTCACATGCGACCTACAGGCTCCGTCTTGCCTGGGCCGGATGGAACTCGCGAAAGGCCTCCATCAGCGCCTCGAAGGACCCTCGATTCCAATTGCGCCGCGTGTATTTGGCCTCCCCTCCGCCGCCAGCGGTGCTTGCAGAGTCAGTTCACCGCATCTCAATGGATCTCATACATCCTCTACCCGCTTTTCGCACGCTTGCTTAAAGCCCAACGATGCAAGAACAGGCAGCAGGCGGTGAGGATTCGCGGGTCCTCGTCACATCTGCTGCGTTGTCCGAAGCTGACAGGTGAGGGGGCCAGGGCCAGTCGTTTCATCCATGAGGTTTATTGGCCAATTCCTCCGTGTTTGCCTCTCCCATCGGATGTCCTGAGCAAAGTGGCTCAGGGAGATGCCTCGCATCTAATCCTGCGCCGTTTCGTCTGTCTGCGAATGGTAGCGAACGAAGGTATGGCTCGTACTTTTCAAAGCCACCGAGTTTCTGCTGTGGTCGCCAGATGGCGTTTCTTCGCGAAGATCGATCCCAGTGTCATCCATGGTGCCGGCCAGCCAATGTGCGAGGTTCCATTGTCTGAAGGAGCCACGGTCAATGGCTTGGGATACGGTACTTACAAACCAGCAGGCATCTCCCTGGCGACTTTCCCCAGCTTGGGATACCTTATATTGTTATGCAACAGGCTCCATGGCTGCTGCATTGACACCAGTGGTCAAGTGCCCGACAACAGGTTTGTTTGTCAATGCTCGATACTGTACCTTCCTACAAGTCGAATCAATAACAAACACAGGCCAGATGGTGCCGAGCCAAGTACTCCTTGCAACGACCAGCAATAGCAGGATCGATTGGCATTTCCATTTCCGCCTAGTTCTTTCCGGAGAGAAGGGGTATCTCTTTGTCTTTGGCCGCCAATGCTGGAGACAAAGTGTCGAGGTGTCGAAGTGGCGTTGCACGTTCGGTAAGGCCATCTCGCGGACGTTTGTCTCCAGTAGGCGACCAAGTAGTGGCCCTTCTCTACCAGGTGGAGTCCTTGTACCGCTGGTACTTCCGACCATCTGATACTTTTCTTGCGCCATTGCAGAGGCCCATATCCGCACCCTACCCCTCCTCTGCCCAACCCTGCCAGCCTGTCCAGTGTAAGTACATTTCTCTCGTCAGCCAGTCCTCCCTTAAGCGAGCAGTATGTACGCCTGTTTTCGCCATATCACCAGCCTGGACACAATCGCCTTGCTGTGCACCTATCATTTATGCCTCGCCAACCTGGCAAACAGCTCACGCCGGAGGATCACTCTGGAGCAAATGGTGTGGCTCAGTCTCACTGGTCAAGTGGTCAGGTTCCGATATGGGCGACGCCAGATGGAAGAGGGGTGCGGATAGTTGCGGATCCCCGATCGGGCGCCAACCTGGAGAGACTGGGCCAGCGCAAGGGGGGTGCGAGAGGCAGCCCTCCCGCGACCCCCTGACCACGACACACGCCTTCGAGACGCCCATCGCGGGGAGGGGGGTGCGCGTGGGCGAGGGCAACAGGCAGGCGTGACTCCCCGACTCCTCTCTTGCCGCCGCAGCCTCCTCAAATGGGTTCAATGTCGTTGCCTTTGATTCAATCTTAGGGGGAGGGTGGGACACACCCCGCCGTGGCCTGCACTGCGCTGCGCCTGATTCCTTGCGATAGTAGCGGTCGGAGGGAAAGAGCGCAAGGGAGCGTCGGAGGGGAAAAGAGTAGGTAGTGTGCGGTGCCGTCCTACCCCATCTCACGCTCACTCGTGGTCATGAACAATCAGTGACCGCTTTGCGCCGACCTTGGTCCTACTTCCATCTTCTCCTCCCTCAATCTCTTCTTCGCTCTTTTGCTTTCAACATCTATTCTTCTACCGGCAGGTCGTCTTTTTGGCCTCATTGCCGCAGGATCAACCACAGTGTATGATCCTATTGTGCACCGCGCCGCATCAGCCCAACTGGAACCCCCGCCCCCAGGACCGCCCATTTTGTGCCATCACCATCCAACACCGGCACCACACTCAGGAACCTTCGCCTCAGCATCTACTGCACCTTGTCAACAGATTCATTACGATCCATCATTCTTGCCTCAATTGGCAGACGCCTTGGACCAGCCAAACGTTGAGTGCATGACCAGGGTCGCCGCATTGATTGAGAAAGCCACTTATCAGAGCTTCTGTCGACGATTGAAGCAACAATCATCGAGCTCAATCACGCCACACAAAGGAAAACCCTTAGAGAAGGTCAATTGGGCTCACATCATACGTCCAATTGCCAACCTTAAAGCCTGGCGACTGGATTTCCATAAATCCCCCCAGTCTTCCATTGAATTCCACCCATTCTCTTCGCTCTCCCATCTCCGTTAACTCCATCGCCTACCCTCGGAATTGGCCCAGCTCCGCCTCGCGCCTTCTGCTGCCTGCATCAGTATTGCCACCCGCCGTCCAGTCATCACCACAACGGCTGACAAACATTCGGCGCCAACTCACCAAACTCCGACCGTATCGCTAGGCTTCCAAGGAAACATATTAACCACTTCTTCCCCCCATTGTTCCTTCCCTCTGGACCAATTCTACCCTTTCTCGAAACTCCTTTGACTCCCAGAGTCTCACAATGGAAGCCAACATGACGGTTTCACACCCAGCTTCGGCCTC
The DNA here is from genome assembly GCA_037042015.1 of Furcasterigmium sp. R96-07A1. Taxonomy (NCBI): domain Eukaryota; kingdom Fungi; phylum Ascomycota; class Sordariomycetes; order Glomerellales; family Plectosphaerellaceae; genus Furcasterigmium; species Furcasterigmium sp. R96-07A1. The sequence goes on along the minus strand of JAXQJP010000333.1, from coordinate 357,935 downwards.
AATGGGCGGCGATGGCAAGAAGACTGCCATTGATATCACCAGTCTCATGTCGCCGCCTGACCCTGTGCCACTCGACAACTTCAACCACCATGTCTTCCCTGCGCCCGCCACAACGACGACACAGTCTCCAGACGACAAGGACGCCAAGCCAAAGATGCCCATGTCGCCCCCTGTGTCGCCTCAGACCATGGCAACTCCTGATGTCCCCGAACACGACGGCTCTACAGTGAAGGACCCGATACTTTATCCCCGCAATGATACTTCTCCCAGCCATTCGCATCACTCTCTATTTCCTGTCAACGAACCTACGCGATACAGGCGCCTTGTGAGCGAGCACATCGCGAACCGAGACATCTCCCTGTTCCGCCAGTCTTCCCCACCCATGCCCGAGGATTATGAACTCGTCATCCAGGTCAAATCGCAGGTCATGAGGCTGTTTACCCAAGATCGCAAAGCTTGGATGCAAAAGGAGCGGGAACAGCTGGTCAATGATCGAACTCTCAACTCGGATCGCTGGAACAACAAGCGCTATCCGGCCATTGCGCCGGCCAAAACCCCCAAGATCCCCGTCAGGGTGCAGGGGCCCAAGAGAACTCCCGTCGCCAAACCTGACCGAGTCGTCAAGCCGGCGCAAGCACGCCCAGCTACTGGTCCCCGAGTTAATCGGGTCAACCAGACGCCGGTCAAGAACACTCATTCCAGCACCACGCCTGAACCTGGCCGTCGTGTTGTCGCCCCCAATCGTGAGGACCGCGACTTCAACGCTCTTGAGGATCTCTGCCCGCCCATTAGTTCATTGCCCGGAAAGCCGAACAGCCTCAAGGTTGACTGGAAGGGTGCCCCGGTTGATCTTACCAATGATCCCCACGCCAACCTTCTCCATGCAGACGAGCTGAGTCTTGCTGCCAATCTTCGACTCGACTGCGCTACGTACTTGACGAGCAAGCGGCGGATCTTCATTCGCCGTCGGGACTGCGCCAAGATGGGCAAAGAGTTCCGCAAGACTGACGCCCAACAGGCGTGCAAGATTGATGTGAACAAGGCTTCAAAACTCTGGACTGCTTTTGAGAGGGTTGGCTGGCTTGACATCCGTTGGATGGATGGACACTACTAGACGGCAAGAGTCATTTGAGGGACGTTTCGAACCATCTGGCATGGCCTCATCGGCACCTCACATTTCACGTCTTATTTCGCAACACGAAGCACACGATGCATGATCAGCAGAGGCATCTAACGAATTTACGGAGACATCGCCATCCATAGGGCCGATCCGGCACTGAATGCCGCATCTTCCCTCGTTTGTTTATCTTTCTTTCCTGTTTCGGCCCGCTCTTGGCAGGTTGGATCATCCTGCTTCTCTCATATTATCTGCCAGGGGTGGAACCCTCGGAATCATCGCGTCAGGCGGAATTGACTCTTGGCAAGTCATATTCGAGCATTAGGGACTTCGCATCTTGATACCCGGAGTGTGCGGCAGAACCTGTAACCCAGTCACGTCATCCCCCGCTCCACACATTTTTCTTAGCTGTCAGTACTGGTCACCTTGGTCACTTAAGTTGGATTGTTTTGTTTTTGGATAGGACATACCCCCTTCTCCTTTATCGACTGGGCCTGGGCATGTTGCAGGCGTTACAACATTTGTTTTCCCGGCGGAGGGCACACGGACACTGGATGAGACTTGGATGGGTAGGCTGGCTCGCTCCGTAGTCCGAGTGGTGACCTACTTCGGATAATACACAGTCTTGACACGGAATTCTGCCGGTTGTTGTGGCATGGTGATCTACCGAGATGAGAAAATGACTCGTGGCGCCTTCTCCGCCTCGAGTAGACACTGGCCGTTTTTTGATGTGATGAACATTTTCCAGGCACCTGGGGGATCCCCAGAACGGGAACCATAGAAAGAAGGCCCAGCCCAGATGACGCGGTAGCTGCGACGGAATAAGTACATGCATGCGACAATCCTGGGAGTGAGCAACGTGCGATCAGCGGGCGACCATGACGCACGATTTACAGGAGACCCCGGTCCCCTTCAGCCCTACGGCGCCAACGCTGGGCCTCCCGGTGAGGGGGGGCGTGTCGATGATCGGATCTGGGGAAGAAAGCCTCAGGCCTCAGTTCACCGGTCGAGCGGACTTGGCTGCTGCGGAACCCCACATGGGAGCAGGGATAGAGAATGCCGTGCAATGTTCTATACTTTTTGCTTGTGAATCGAAGACAAATAATCATAATCAGTACATTATAGCTTCCCGTGCGAGTTCAGTCTGTATAGGCTGTGGAATTGGTGGTTTGGGGATTAGTGATGGTAGGTACCATGGCCTAAGGTTTGGCGGGCACCCGCCACTGCAGAGTTTTCTAGTCGTCCTAGGCAGCTCAACAGCGACCACGGGCTGAGTGGCTGCCGGGGAAATGATTTCTTCTTAATATTAATTCCTAATTTCGCGCAATTCTCTGTCGTCTAAGACGATATGTTTCAGCTATAATTAGGGTTTCCTCTGTTAAGTTTTGTGTCATAAAGTAGCAAGAATGCCTGGCCAAGCCAAACTCGTGAAAGAATAAATACCTTGCCTGGCAAAACTTTCATCAGTGATAAGATCAGGATGCTGCTTATATTGTTTCTTCTGCGAGGTAGTTATCAACCTCGAGAAAGCTGTAGATAACAGCAATTGATGAGGACAAAACGGTTGGTGGCCGTTCAGCTCTAATAAAAGTCAAGAGGCGACGAGACCATCACCGTACCAGAATGACAACCACTCAGCGAAAACCTCTCATATCATCTCCCGCCGGCCGACCACACTCAGCCGCGCTCTCTAGTAGGGTCTGCTATTGCCATCCTGCCAGCCTGCCTTTCAGGGCCCGACGGGGAGGGAGATCGCCATGCTCGGCGCACGGGAACTAGAAACAAGTTTCCCCCGCCGGGTGTTTACCACGCGAGATCTCGCCGGCGCGTGCATGTCCCGCTGCACGGCGTCGGTCCTAGTGGGGCAGTGCCCCGGCACTGGGAGCGGAGTTCTTCACGGGGGTGTCGGGTTAGGCCTGGTGCAGAGTTTGTTCTGGGACCCTTGCTGTAGATCGTGGTGCCTGAGATATCGGGAGTCAAGACCACAGATGGGGACCGCACGTTTTCACCAACAGCCACGGTCTCGCCGCTCAAGCACCTCGAGCAAGACAACAGACAAGTCTCTCTCTCCCGTGTTCAAGCTCCAGCATGACAGCGGGTAAGCATCATGCTTGAGCTTGCGCTGGCCGTACGACTCATTCGTCACCATCCCGCTCGTTCTCATAAGCAGGTACCTCTAATGCTGGCCGTTGAGACGTTGAAGACCACCCCACGGACAAGCCTATGGTCAACATGGACGTCTGCGGTGGCGACAGAGATGAATCACGCATTCTAATGGCACAAGACTGACTTTTCGCATCTTCTGGGTTGAGTTCTTTGAAGATGGACCTCTTTGCACCAGGCGTGGAGCTGTCGACACGTCTACAGTCCTTAGGTCCGTGTGAAGCTGCTAGTAGAGGCGCAGGCGCCCCTCAAATGTGCCTTCAAGTTCCTACTTGGTTTCTAAACCGCAAAGCAACTTGGGTAAGGACTTGTTAGGTTACGATAACACAGAGCGATGTGAACACGTGAGGGGATATGTGATGAGAAGAAGCATATGCTGGTTACGGGACAAGTCTCATGGCCTTTCCTTCCTTTTAAAACACGACACGTAACACTACACGGGCACGCTGGTGACAGAAAACAGGGCCGGGTTTTCCAGTGGTTTGGGTGGGTGGATGGGCGGGTGGGTGGAAAACCCGGCCCTGTTTTCTGTCACCAGCGTGACGGGGTCCCTTGCCTTGTAGAAAATTCATATTGGTAAATCAGGAGAGAAACGAATGAAAGTGCCACGACCCATCGCTGCCACGGAACCCAAAGACAAGCAAGTACAAAAAAAAACTGCCCTCGCCAGTGTACTCATCGCCGCTGAGGGCGGTGATTCTGACTGTCACGTCGTTGAAGTGGTTGAAACAGCTGTTCCAGTCCTTCAGATATCTCTCATCGAACCAGGGGATCAACATCCGGTTGGTGCCGGTCGTCAAACTGAACACACAGGGCATTAATGATTGCCATGATGCGTGGTCTTCGTTCGAGGGGAACATGGCTGCAAGCTTAGATTAACCTCATGAACCAGCCCAGCAAATCTCAACAGACGTTCGGCAGCATGGTCATTCGCGATACACTCACAACCTCGCTGTCAGGCCCCTGGCTCGGATCAGTGCTCTACACAGCCTGGCGTCTCGTGGCCTCATTCTGAACATCCCTTATTCAGCTATAGTGGTCCTGACCGAAAGAATGGTGCCTGCTTTTGCAGCCGAGACAAGTCTTGTTCTGGAATCGGACAGAGCGCGTCCAAGTTTGGGGCATATCTGCCATCAGGTCCGATGAAGATACCCTGCCAATGGTGCTGAGGGCTTTGCTAATTACCCGAGGGTGACTTACCGGCATTTTTTACGGTTTTACGTTTGCAATTAATTAACTTACCTTACCTTATACTGTCTGGCCAGCTTTCCCCTGGATACATGGCGCAGCCAGCAGCCTCCTCTATCTGCACTCCCACCCTTGAAAGTCGATCTTTTGCATACTAGCGCCCATGCATTTTCTTTGCCAAGCGGCGAGGGAATGTGATGAGGCTGGTGACCGGGGTGAGCCCCGAAGGATTCCAGGCCGTGCGATCATCAGCGATGATGAGGACCGCAAAGTCATCGAGGATGAGGACGGCTATAGGAAAGAGGCGGCGCTGAAGGCATGGGGAGAATCAGAGGCAATGGCAGTCAGGCCGGTTGATAGCTTGGGCGTTGCAGTCCTCGGTGACATGTTGCTCAGCAGGGCGCAGATGATGGATGCATCGAGGCACCAGACAAAGACAGCACCTCGGGCGACGGCTTTGTGGTACATCCCAGCAAAGCATGTCTTATACCATAGCTTCAAGGCGTTGAACCCTTCAATCCATGCAAGCCGTTTGATGGGAAGTATTGTCGTGATCATACCTGCAAGTTCAATGTCAGCCCTACCCGTGACACGTTGCCGCCGGCCGGCCAATGTTGGAATATGATTATTGGTCGCTGTAGTGCTAGGTTTCAGAGTCAGATTCTAGCTACTGGAGTGTCATGCAGGTTAGCAAGCAGAGCCGCGCGTCAGATGGGTGAAGCCTCCACCCTTGACCATCCCTCAATGGTGGCGTCTCGGGAGGGAAAAGGGGGAGTGATCAGAGTTGGTGTCGTGAAATATTATGACTACCCACTGGATTGGGACTTAAGCCTGGGAACATGTGTGTTCAACGGCTATTTGCAAGGTAGGTACGTCAGTCAAGAAGCAAAAGCGTCCCTGTATGATGGTTTTGCAGTCCTTGCTCAGTGGCGTTCAAAAAACGGCTACCAAGCCAAGACTTCTCTTGAGCCAGAAAACGACAAGCATCTTCTCTGGCAGATGCTTGACCGGCCAGTCAGAGCAGTCGGGGTCATCTCGCCCGCAGGGGCCAAGGATACGGATTCTCGGAGCTAGAATGACCGTCTGGTTCAGGTGCTGGGCAGGCCGTTTTGAGATATGACACGCCGTTGGAGAGCTGCAGCATCTCCCATTGCGCTTTTGTTGCAGCGCCCTCATGCTGCTCATCGAGCAGCCCAGTGCATACCGCGAGCCCTGTGTCAGATTCGGTATGTTCGATGGATTCTGTAAAATTCCCGTCCTAAGAAGACACCCTTGAGTTCCCCAGGTTCGACAGGCGTGAACTAGAGGTCAGAGTCGACGGAGAGGGGGACGGTGGATTGGTCCTTATACGCCCAAATTCTAGACGAGCATCTGAAAATGTCTCATTCTCAATGAGTTTGATGCACCTTGAGTGGACTGATCAATGCACGGGTAGGATTTCGCATATAACACCTGAGTTTGTAGCAGTTAGAACCCAACGAATTTCTAGTGGCAAATTATTGCAAGTGATGTACGTTTCTACTGGAAAATTCCTCATTCGAAAACCTCCCTGTGGTGTAGTTGGCTATCACGTCGGGCTGTAATTGTAAAATTAAACCTGAAGGTCAGCGGCTCGATTCCGCTCGGGGAGACGACATTTCATTTTTGCTATTACCACCAAAGTCATTCGCAGCAGCTTGATAGCATGAGAATTCAAGTTAGTCATGGATTTAACATGTTAACCTTGCTCCTTGCTACTCTGCCTTGACCAGGTGCTTCCGTGCTGTTTCGCGCCTTTCACAGGGTGGAGGGGGGCTCTTCCTGAACAGTGCATCCTGTAGTTTTCTCGCATCCGGAGGACTCTCTACAAGTCAATGGGGAATTTCTCCGGGAGCAGCATTCATCCTGAAATAGAGAATGAAAGCGACTGGCCAATGCTTTGTTAGGTCTTCTTCCCAGGTACATGGAGTGACCAATACAAATGTTTCACCGTTGCGCCCGCAGACAGCCAACTCAGTAGTAGGCCCTCTCCGCTCAAACGGCGCTGGCCAGAAAATACCACCCGGATTCCAAAATATCATGCATGAAACACACACTAACTAACCTATGATGCCCGTTTGATTACCTACCTCCTTGGGTATGCTATGATATAGCTAGATTTCTGTTGAATGGTTTGCTATGAAAAAGGGCAAAAAGGAAATGTGTGTTCTCCCCGAGCGGAATCGAGCCGCTGACCTTCAGGTTTAATTTTACAATTACAGCCCGACGTGATAGCCAACTACACCACAAGGAGTCTTTGATACAAAGGGTCGAAATCCTACCATATATATGGTACACCACCAATGAGAAAGAAAGCCAGACGTTCCAAAACTGCTCGCCAGATGCTCCTGAGTGATCGTTATTTCACAAGTGAAGAGCTTGTAGCTCAGTATAGCCGTATTAGCTCATGAATGAGATGATGTCTTGTAGACCGCCTAAGTGAACCGCGACATGACTGATTCAATGGCGCGGGTGACAGCACCGGGATTCACTGTCCAGCAGCGTGGTGTCAGGAGACAGGACCCCTGGAGCTCGCTATAACCTTCAGAGCCCACCTGCTTATTTCGGCCAGGTCGAGCTCGATGATTGGCAAAACTGGCACAGCTCCTCGAGGCCAGAACCAGAAACATCGGATAATCCTAATGACTGACTTGCTCTGTTTTACTACAGACTGTCATCACCTACATGCTATGCTATTGAGGTCACGGGCTCCATGTGGCAGATGCTGCTGGAACATGACGGTTCGGCCCCTAGATCACAACCGGCATCACAACATGAGGACTGGCACCACGTTCACCGTCGAATCCTCTCTGCGTCCACTGATGGCACCCTGTCACCTGTGTGCGCCGCTTACTACATGGAGGAATCAAAAGTCGTGGGTATTCCCTATACACTACACCAAATGCTCGCTGCAAGTCAATTCGGCGGCACTCGCCCTCACCGCACCGTGATATGCTGAATAGCTGCCCGCCACTTCTGCTCGTCGGTCCTAGGTGATGTTAGATCGTGATCCTATAAGGCCTCGTGCTTCCGTCGCTGACTTACTTGTTGAACTGGAGAATCCTGCCCAGCACCGGCACCAGCTGCTCCCGCATCCGGTTGTCCTTCTGCTCGAGGAACTGCAGCAGAATCGTCTTCAGGTACACGCTGTCGGCGGCTGCGCCGGTGGGAGCTCCCGCACCGTTGAGCCCGGACCGTGACGAGTCCATCGAGCTCCGTCCCGAGCTGAGGCTTGACCCGAGCTTGGCCTGCACCCCTTTGAGGTCCTTCGACACCTTGTCGTAGCGCTGCTTCGACTCCTCGAGTAGCTTTCTCAGGTCCGTCTTCTGCTTTTCCGCGTCACGAACCTGCTGCTCCGACGCGTCCAGTGCAGATCTGAGATCTGACACCGCCGACCGCATCTCAGCCACTTCGGCCTCCGTCTTCTCCTCGACGGCCTCGAGGTCCTCGCGGCGTTTCCTCCAGTCGCGCTCCCGCCTCTCGAGCTCCTCCTTCTCGTTCGCCAGGCCCTTGACCTCCCGCTCCAGGTCGCGGATCTTCTGCTTAAGCTCCTCAGTCTCGCGCGTCTTGCGCCTGGCCAGCGTGCTCGACTCGTCCTCCATCCGATCACGCTCCTCGATGGCGGCTTCCATGCGAGACCGCATCTCACGGACCTTGCTGTCGGCACGCTCGTCGACATCGGCCAGCAGACCGCGCATCCTCTCTGCCTCTCGTGACCGCTCGGACAGGTGCTTCTGGATTTCCCCGAGCTCCTCCTCGAGAGACTCGCATTGCGACCGCGACTCCTTGAGCTGCGTGGAGAGCTCCGCCGTCTGGTCACGCATGCTGCCAAGGAGACCTTGGGCGTTGGTGTACTGCTGGGACTTGAGCTCCGCCTCGTCCGACAATCTGCGTTTCTCCTTCTGTAACTTCTCCACCTCTTCCTCGAGCTCCTTGACCCTCGGCATGAGCTTCTTGGCCTCCTCGCGGACTTCCTGCAGCTCGCGCGTCGCCTTCTCCTCCTTGGCGCTGAGTTCAACCTTTTCAGCCTCGGACCGGCGCAGGTCACGCCCGGCAACGCGCTGAGCGTCCTCCAACCGCAGCCGGCTTGTCGTCTCTGTGCTGAGCTTTTCGCGAGCGATCTTGAGCTCGTTCTCCCTGTCGGTCGTCTGGCGCTGGGCCTTGGCGAGCTCGGCCTTGAGATCCTTCTCCTTCTTCTCCAGGCCGCGCAGCTCCGTATTCTTGGCAGCGAGCTCTTCCTTGGTCTTCTTGAGTGCCTCGGAGTCTTGTCGAAGGCTCTTCATCTCAGGCTGAGCCTTCTGCAGAACTTCACGCAGCTCTGTTAGGTCCTTGTACCTGGTCTGCGCCAGCTGCTGAGCTGCGGCTAGATCAGACTGCAGTGTCGATGACTTGGACTGCAGATCCTCGTACTCGCGCTTCAAGCTGTCGTGACTGCCTTGCAGTTCACTGCTCGCCTTGGCGTTGGTGGCCGCTGATCCGACCTCTTTTTCGAGCTCCTCGATCCTTGATTTCAGCGAAGCCTTCTCGGCCTCCAGTGCCTTGATCTTCTCCTTGGCTTCGACGTGCTCTTGGCCAATATCGGTCAGCTCATCACGGAGATGGTCAATCTCCTCTCGAAGATCTTCCTCCGTCTTGCGCTGCTTCGCCAATCGTTCGATCCTTTCATCTCGCTCCGTGACCTCCTCCTTGAGCTTGGCAATCTCAGCCTCCAGCTCCGCAGACTTGCCTTCTGTCTTGTCGTCGGCTGCCGCGGGAGTAGGCTGCTCAGTCGGCTCCGTAACAGCCGGCTCCGAGGCTGTTGCTGTACCAGCACCACCCTTCTTCTTCTTTTTGTTCTTCTTCTTGGAAGACGCTGAGGGTGCTGCAGCTGCTGGCGTCTCCACAGCAGCCGGCTGTGTTACGGCGGAAGCGGTCTGAGGTTGGCTGGCCGCGGGCTGCGCTTCCAACTTTTTGGTGAGCTCTGCAATCTTTTCCTCGTCAACGGACTTGAGCTTCTTGAGGTTGTCGATAGATTCTGTCAGGTTCTGAATCCTCTTCTCAGACTCGCCCTTGGCCTTCGTGAGCATCTCAACCTGAGTCTTCTGCTCCTTCGTTTGGCCCTCGGTTTCCGTAGCCTTTGTCTGCAGGGTATTGTTCGCAGACTTGAGGGTGTCCATCTCGTTTTCCAATTTCGCTTTCGTTTCGGTAAGTTGCGTCTGGGCAGTCGCCAGTTTCTCATTGAGCGAAGTGATCTCGACGTTTCTAGCATCCAGTTGCTTCTGGAGGGACTCTTGGCCTGCCGCTGCGTCGCGAAGCTCGCTCGCCTCCCGGGTAGCCTTCTCCAGGTTCTCGACAAGCTCCGCGCTCGACTCCTTGGCGACAGAAAGGTCCTTCTTCAGTGTTTCCACCTCGGTGCTAAGCCTCTCGATCTCTTCGGTCTTGGCGGTAAGATCAGCCTGAAGCTGCGGGATCTCGTCGTCGTAGGAGAAGAAGTCGCCGCCCTCTTCCTTGACGGCAGTGCCTTCCTCCGCGGGTTTTTGCTTTGGCGAGAAGATGCCCAGAACCGACTGCACGGGCGACTTGCTGGCTGATGGGCTCCGGGCGTGACCAGTGGTGGTATCATCCTTTGCCTTTGCCTCACCCTCAACAGTGGTCTCAGCATCGACGTCTTTACTAGCTGGCTTGGCCTCTTTTAGAGCAGCGACTTCTTCCTTGAGGGCAGCGACGTCCTTTTCAGATTGCTCGAACTTTTTCTTGATCTCATCCTTCTCAATGGAGACCTTCTTGTACTCGTCCATAATCAGGCCTTCCTTCTGCTTGAGGGAGTCAAGATACTCGACGAGTGCTTCGGGCTCCTTGATCGACGTGACATTGGTATGTTCTTTGAGTGCTCTCTCGAAAGGTTCGATCGATGTGGCGCGGCTGTGGGCGATTCTGTAGGACCTGAGAAGCTCTAAGGAATGTCAGCAAGGCTTTGTAAAAGCACAACGCTCACAAGCGCGTTCATGGACAGATAGAGCAACTCACCAGGATAGGTAGCTTCAAGTTTCTCGAGCTTGCGCAGCTTTGACTTGATCTCGGGGGGCAGGTCGGCAAGGCTATCGGACTTCTTGGCTTGCGACTGGCCTTCCGCCGGCGCAGTTTTCTCCTTGTCGCCATTCTGCTGCGAAGCATCGGTACCCTCTGTACCGGCGGCTGCTGAGCCTACTTCCACCTTGTCTTCGGGCATGCTGGGCTTGGGTGTGCCACCGCGGCTCTGGTCCTCACCATCGTCTAGAACAAAGGCAGCCTCAAACACGGCTGGGTCGGGGTTCACGGGAGCATCGGAAGCTGTGTCTTGGGTTGACTGTTGCGCACGAGAGCGCTTCGACTGCGACTGCGCATTACGAGAGGCGGAAGACGATGAGCGCTGGACGGTGGGCGGGTCAACCTTGGCGCGAGCTTGTTCCTCGGCGATGGTCCTGTCAATGGAGGCTTTAAGTCTCTGGGAGCAAGGCTGTCAGTAGGAAGAAGCTGAGCGCGGTGAGCAGCCACTCAGGCGCAATTGTCTGGTGCTTTACCTGGAACATCGTGATGCCTGGCGAGCAGCCAGTTCACCATGAACAGCGCCAGGGCTTGGGACCGGCAATTCGAAAAGGTTACGATGCGTTGTGACCGGATGAAAGCGCCAGCATTATCGGATAGCTGTGGTAGAATGTGTCGGCAGCGTTGGCAGCATGCGCCAGTCGTCGAGCTCGATGTTTCCGGAGCAAGAAGACGTCCAATGTGTCCTCGTGGAACTCTTTGAAGGCTAAGAACGGCCAGGTGTAGCTGGTCAATGTGGTCCGCGTGTCAGGGGTGTCCGAGACCCAAGACGAACTGGATTAGCGCCCTTGCCGCTCGAACTCAGCATGAGCACAGCCACATCTTGAACCTTCAAAAATCCCGGTGGCGCATGTATGGCGAATCCCAAGGACAAAAGTCATGATGAACCACGGGGCCAGCCTTCTACAACTGGCTGCGGTACAGCAACGTCCCATTATGGGGTGTGAGTGACCCACGGTATATGACTGCCTTGATCGATGAAATCTGAAAAATCTACACTAACGGCACACATCACGTTCTCCACAAGCTTCGTCTGAGTTTGTGCGGCAGTTACAATTTTGGTATTGCCAGACTACTACGTTGACCCAATCAAGCATCATTAAGAGGGCGTCCTCGACACCGCTGAATGTAACTAACAGACAGAATCCAGTCACCCAGAAGTGACCGCCCTCGCCCCTACCCTCGATAGGCCTCTATCCACTCTGCGGCGTGACGATGTCGAAACTGCTGTTACCCGGGTCGAGCAGGGACGCAAGGGTGTCAAGCGCAGCAGTGTCGCCATCGACCTTGACGCCCGCATTCTCCAGAGCTTCAGGATCGGGCCCATAAATCGCGAGCGCAGTAAGCTGCCTCGCCGACCCCGTAAGGGTCACGTCGGCGCTCCCAGACTGCTTAGCCGTGCTGTAGACGAGGACGCCGTTCGACAGCCACAGGCGATAGGTGAGGTCCTGGTCGGTGACGACAACATCCATGGCAAATTTCTTGTCCCAGGCATCGGGGCCGTTGATCTGGACGGCCATGGAGTCGAACATCATCTCGGGCGTGAGCTGAGCCAGCATGTCGGCCGAGGAAGTCTGCGTCGGTGTCCCGAAGTTCCCCTTGCGCAGCTCCGTCGTTCCCGAGATGTAGAAGTTCCTCCAGGTGGCGTTCTCCGCGCCGTATCCCAGCTGCTCATACACGTCAGCCAGCAGATGTTTGGCCTCCGTGTTCTCCGGGTCGGAGAAGACAGCATGATTCAGAATCTCGGCTGCCCAGCGGAAGTCACTGTTGGCAAACGCTTCGCGGCCCTTGTCCATGATCGCTTCCATGCCGCCCACGAGCTCGACGTAGCGCTTGGCCCTCTCGACGGGCGTGTGCTCCCAGAGATGCGCCGGGTTGCCGTCGAACCAGCCAATGTAGCGCTGGTATATGGCCTTGACATTGTGGCTCAGGGAACCGTAGTAGCCTCGGGCACTCCAGCTCTTCTCGAGGGCAGGGGGCAGGGTTATCATCTCGGCAATCTCGGGGCCGTTGTACCCCTTGTTCAGCATGCGAAGCGTCTGGTCGTGCACGTACGCATACAGATCGCGCTGGAGTGTGAGGTACTCGACGACTTCCTCAACGCCCCAGGTAGGCCAGTGGTGAGATGCGAAGACGACCTCAGCTTCGCCACCGAACATGTCCAGGGACTGGGTCAGGTACTTGGACCAGCCGTGCGGGTCGCGGACCACGGCGCCACGCAGTGTCAAGATGTTGTGGAAGGTGTGCGTGGCATCCTCAGCGGCGCAGAGGGCCTTGAACTGAGGGAAGTAGATGAGCATCTCGGAAGGTGCCTCCGTGTCTGGCGCCATCTGGAACATCATCTCCACGCCGTCTATGGTCATCTTCCTCCCAGTGTGCTTGATATCCACATTGGGCGCGATGAGCGTAATGTTGCCGGTCGGGGTGGTCTGGCCTAGGCCAGCACCGACCTGGGCTCTTGGGCCCTGCTTCAGAGCAGCACCGTACATGTACCCCGCGCGTCGGCCCATGGCGGTACCCACGAAGACGTTCTCGGATACTGCGTGCTCAAGGAAACCCTCAGGCGCAATGATCTTGATGTCTTGTTTCTCGACATCCTCCTCCTTGATGAAGCCCTTGACGCCACCAAAATGATCGACGTGGGAGTGCGTGTAGATGATGGCTTTAACGGCTCTGTCCGAGCCTCGGTGTTCCTGATAGAGGGCCAGCGCGGCGGCGCCCGTCTCTTCGCAAGTGAGGGGGTCGACGATGATGAGGCCCTCGTCACCTTCTATGATCGTTGTGTTCGAGAGATCGAGGCCGCGAACTTGGAAGATGCCGTGGACGACATGATAGAGCCCATCCAGGCGGGTGAGCTTCGACTGGCGCCACAAGCTCGGATTCGCTGTGTCTGGCGAGTGGTGTTCCAGGAACGTGTAGGAGTCGTTGTCCCAGACGACCACACCATCGTCATTCTTGATGATATTGGGTTCGAGACGGCCCCTGAAGCCCCTCTCCGCGTTGGCGAAGTCACGCTTGTCATCGAAAGGCAAGCTCTTGCGGACTTTCTCTTGCTGTTCAGCAATGAACTTGGTCGCTTGCTTGGAGTGTTCCATCACCATGATTCATGTGCTTATTTTGAGTGCAGTGCTAAGGCGAGGAGGGTGAAGGGGAGGCAGTTGTGATGTTTCTTCCTCATCGCTGGCCGTGCCATGGTCCAGGCGGCCGTTTATATGCTCGCCGGGCCTCAGGTCCAGGAGCTCCAACATCTTTCGTCTCGATGACGAAACTGCCTTCCCTTGCACCGTTCTGACGTGTCTGTTCCATTATCCTGGATCTTGCGAGCTGGCATGGCGTCGCAGCTGTTACATCCGTTGCATCCGTTGCATCCGCGGCGTAGCCTCCCATGTCCCACTACGTATCTCTTACGACGTAAGAGACGGGTTTTCGAGGCATGCCGCAGGATGCCCAGAATCGCCTGCATCACAACTGGGTGATGTGTAGTGCTGTTACCACGAACCAGTTAGACCTCAGCTGGCGACGGAAGTGGTTTGGGCACCGAGGTTGTTTGCAGTTGGTGTGCGCCCTGGCACACCACTCGGCCAACCGGTTGCAGCCACATCACAAGACCATGGCATGAATGTTGCGAGATGCATTTGAGGGCAGTCACTAATAAAGTCGAGACTCTCTCCTCGCCGTATGCTGTGATTTGTACCCCAGTGTGTAGTCTGAGAGCACCCGACGTAACACGTCAAAGATGTACTACCACCGGGGTTAGATCATAATCGGAATGAGAACGAGCTTGCTCGGGCTTGAGCTAGAACTCTAGGCTTTCTTGTGAAGGCTCACTACTGATTTAATGCAGCGTAGCCGAGGTGTTGGGAAATATGTCTTTCAACGTAGAGGACGTCGTTTCTGCAACCCTGCCAACCGTTGGCCCTTCTCAACAGCTGCCCGGAGCTCTCCAGATTGGAGGTCAAGTACAATTTGCCTACTGCTGTGCAACCGGAATGCTGTACGGCTACTGCCGGCAAAAGGGGAGAAGTTACGGTATTCGTGAATTTATTGTTCGTCGAGTGTACCGAGAAAAGCTTCCAGGTAGAACTTGAGACCCCCTCCTCACGGTCGCCCGCGTATGTCATACACCATTGGGTGAGAGGCTTCTTATGATTTGCGCCGGTGACCAGCGTGAGCGCTTAGGCCCGTTCCAGGAATCGAGCCCCGACCGGTTCTTTCAGCTTAACCAGGCATCGCTGCGCTAGCTCGTAACATCGTGGCGGCGTAGCTGATAATGTGTACGATGCGGGTGGCAGCAGTTCCCAGACCGAAGAATACTCTCGTGTTAGGATTACATGATGACCCGAATCCATTGCAGAACAGACCGTGGGCCATCAGATGATCGACGATCGGATTAAGAGGAACTCTTTCCCTTCCGCCTCTTGGCCGCTGGGGCAGTATGCTTGCCGCTGGCTCGACCACCGGGTCCAACCTCATCTTGCCCAACATCCAAGGCTTCCACAGTGACGTCCTCGGGCTCTTCATCATCCTCATCCTTGAATTCCTCTCCGGGCGCCAGTGCGTCGGTTGCGTCGGACTGTGCCTGCAACACCTCCTCGATGATGCGCTTGCCCTCGTCGGCCTCGCCATTGGACGCGCCACAGGCCATGCATTTCCAGATGCCCACCTCGACGAGTGATTTCGTCCCAGGGGGTGCCTGCCCGTTCACCAGGCGGCAATTCTGGCAGATCAATGCGATGCGATTCTTGGACGCGGTCTCATCTTCCCCGAGCAGAAGGTCTAGGACCCTGTCGTACCAGTGAGATGCGCCTTCCGAACGGTCCGCCTGGTTATACTGTGGTGGCGGCGGAGCAAACGCATTCGGGGCGAATTCAGCGGACAGATCAGGACCACCTTGGCCTGTTGGTGGCGGCGGTGGCCCTGCCATATGGCCTCTGCCATTTCCTGGCTGCGGTGTGCCTGGGGCAGACGGGTTGAGCCCGTCGCGGCGCTGGATGTTCGCGGTCGGGGGAGGAGGCATCGTTGTGCGCCCTGGCGCATTTTGTCGCTGCTGTCTATCCTGCCCTTGCCGGCCCTCTTCGTCCTGTCCCTGGTTATGTTTCCCCTTGGCCGGCTTGCCCTCTTCGCCGCCGTATTTCTCCAGCAGCTGCAGGGTCGAATCGTACCGGGTAGCATCTTTGAGCTTCTGGATGGTCTTGGCGCGTTCTGCCTGTTGTTGCTTGAGCTGCGTCGAGATGCTGTCGGCGCGGAAGCTGAAGAATGACGAGATGACGGTCCTGGTGACGTAGATACTGAGGGTGATGCTCGATCAGCGCGGGGCTCTGATGTTTCACGCGGGGTGGCTGCTTACAGCACTGGGCCAAGTGCCACGCCTGCCCAGTCCACAGAGGAGAAGCTGGGATAGCCTACTACCAACAGCATGACGATTGTGTAGATGAGGTATGCGAACGAGAGGTAAAGCGTCCAAAGGACGCGCACGCGGCGAGACGTCCCTCGAGTTCGGTCGAGCCGTGCCTGAGTGTTTGAAATCTTGGATGAAAGAGTGGAGAGCGTCTTCTCGAAGGACGCCGGGGAAGAATCATCGCCCTGGAGGATAGATGGTCAGCTGTCAGTTCTGTAGTTCGCTGATGGCAAGTTTGCCCACCTTCCAAGGCCAAAAGGAAACCATGCTGGGCCAGTTGGAAGCCGAGGCTTCAGGTAGTCACTGCCAATAGAGCGCGGCTAGATGGAAAGGTGAAGGTGGCCAGCGTCCAAAAGGCCCCGTGGCCTTGTGGAATCGTTTGTGTTCGCTGGATATGGGGTGGTGATGTAGGCAGCTATCTTTCAGCAGCGGAGGCCCCTGCTAACCTGAAGTCGACAGCTGGGACAAAGTGGGATTTTTCGGAGAGCTGGAAGTCACCAGCTGGCACAGAATGACGCACGTTAACGACGGGGGCCCAAGCTCCCGTGCCGTCACATCGGTTTTCAAGAAGCACGGACCAGGTCGTCTTACAAGCATGGCAGGCAGTGACCAAGTCCGCATCTTCTATACTTATGCCCTGACTGGTATTTGAAAATCTAAGGGTCCTATGTTCAAATGCATACAGGACCAAGTTGGCATCAATTGATGGACATGTTGAGGCCTTCCAGCATGTCCCCAGCATTGCCGACCAGTAAATTTGCCTGAACATTGACAGGAGAGAGCTGCGACTCAATCGACTCTTTCCAGAGCCGAGTTCTACTACCCAGGACACAAGGTGTCGCCCGACAGATAAGTCGAGGCGCTGTGATTTTGCTGTCCGACTGACGACATGACCGCGTCACAGACCTGACAGCCGTGTCACCACAATAATCAATAGTGGTCGGCAGCTGAGCTGTAGTTCTTGGGTGCCTGGTACCAGGCACGCCGAGGGCCGTACGATCAGACCTGAACCAAGTGAGCTCGCATAAGAACAGGAATGAAACCCATGTTACGGGGCTAGAGCAATTCGAAGACATCAACAAGGCAACGGTCAGGCAGCATGTACAGCCGCATGGGCGTTGAGGCTCGGTCCCGTCGTGGCTGCTCCCCGACCTCTGGGGCTTGACGGGTGGAACGTATCGTGAGCGCCCAGGTATGAAGCAGAGAACCCGCTTCCGAAACCTGTCCAGCCCGCCCGTGTACTTCGTATGCGTGTCTCATCGCCGCGTGGCTGCCGCATGGCGGTGGGAGCTCCAGGCAATCGTTCGTGGGCGCGGCGCAGCAGACGGGCAATGGCGATGGTGAGGTACGATCGTGAGATATCTCAGACCAGTTCGGCACGGACGGCCATCATCAAATGAGGAGGTTTTGGTTCATTGCATCGCGAGTGTTGTAATTGGGCCCGGTCGAAGGGAGGCATTCCGGGAAGCGTTCTTCAATGACTCACTCGGATTGTCTCGTTGATTAGTAGAGATCATGTGCTGGAATGAACTTGAATGGACGTGAAGCTGAGAGCAGGAGCGAAGGCGAGCGGGAAAAGGCGGGAGCGAGAAGGCATTACGTCCTGGAGACGGCTCCGGATCATTCCCGTGATAGGGGACAAGTACCCCGGCAGCGGACCGCCCAGCGAAAAGAACCTGTCGCACATCCACAGACACCGGCCCATGAAAACGTTCGAGCCCCGCTGGCAATGGGCTGTTGCTAGTGCGATCTGGACCCTCGAACCATCAGGATTGATCAGGCCATTTTCTCCCCAACTCGAACGTTCGCTTATGACCTCGTCCCTTCCGCCTAGGGTTGGCTTTTCCTCCCCCCATGGCGCATGCCGTTCTCCTAATGTTCTGTCAAGGAATAGAACTTACGTGACATCAGGATCTTCACATGATTTTGGAATTACTGGCAAGTCAGGAGCCTCTCCAGACTTTGCGATCGAGATGTCCTTCGACTCCCCTGTCCTGTCCGAGTCCCCGACCTCTGGCGCAGGTCAGGTACCTCGCATCGCAGCCATGCTTGTGCCGACTTGAGCAAGACGGACACGCAATCGAGATGAGGCGAGGGAAGGCTGAGCCGACGAGCATGGAACCAAGTGACTGCTCGCCAAAAAAAGAAGAAGCGTGCACACATCGCCCGGAGCATCACGATGCTAGTGCTTTATCGACTCATGGCGTAAAGCCAGCACGCCTTGCCACGAGTCGCACAGCCCTACGCCTCATCCAATGCGGGTTCCCGAACACCGGGAAGGCCCCGTGGCGGGTGGGACAGCACATATTTCTCTTTTCGCTTCGCGAGGACGAGACCTCGGCCCTGAGCTTGACAATCATCATGTCCAAGGTTCACGTCACGATGAGGGGCATTCCGTAGGGGGCATAACCCGCTTTCTTCTTCTGCGCGGGTCTTCCGTGATCAACGGGATCAACGGCGCCGAGACCTGTCAGCGATGCAAGTCGGCACCGGCATACGGCGACAAGGCGAACATAAAGTTGGCGGGAGGGGCCCCTACGGCTGCTAGTCCAGGTTCAACAAGAGTCTCGGCGGCAGGTCACAGAGACAACGGCGCCTCAACGCCCTGGCACATGGCCGTCAGAGCCTTTCCCGAGCACCGAGCCAGCCCATCAGCTCGTGCTGGCCTGGCCATGTCGTCCCGGAGTCGCCTTTCGTGGGCCCGGTCGATCGACTGTTTCCCGTCCCGGCCCTGTCGGACCCCCCCGCTGCCCAATCATGGATGCCCCGGGGTCCCTTTGCCCGTTTCCTTCTGTCACATTTCCTCGTTTGTCCCATGCTATTAGGTCCCCTGGACTGTGGCTCTCGTATGACGCGCCGTCCCTCATCGCCAGTTTCCTACCGTGCCTCTCCGATGCCTCTTCGTACCTCCGGTACCCCTCGGCGACGGGGCACACGGATGGTTATATCTGCCCGCCGTCTCCCCACCATCACAGTCGTTCGTTCAGAATTCCTCTCGGATCATACAAGCCAAACACGCAACTCAGACCAACATCCCACTCACCATCACCCTCATACACTCGACAGCTTGGTGGGATACTAGTCCTGAGCACTTCGAGGTCATAACATCCCGCTCCCTTCCTCACACCACCACCCTTGCTTCTTCGCCCACCATGGCCGGCACAATAAGCCAACAACAAGCCTTCAGTCGCATGCGCCTATCCTCGGCACTCTCCGCGGTACGTGTGGTCAATCCCCTCCCGCCTTCGTCAAACCCCCCCGGTGGTGTGTATTATACATGCTACCCTGCCCCGCTCGGCCGTGGCCGGTGGCCCCCCGAGCCTGAGCTGTCACTTTTTCACTTACAGAACCGACCTTCGAGATTCCGGGATTCCAATTGCTAACAAAGTCCAACCTGCACAGAGCCCAGAGGTGTCACCCCTCTCGTTTTATGATCCTCAAGCCGACTATTCCGCCGACTCGGCCCCTTCGAGAGGCTCGCCCATCTCGCCCATCTTCGGCAACCCCTTCCAATTACCCCTTGACTCAGACTGGCCGGCATACCTCGACAAGCCCGACATGTCCCCTGATCTGGACGTCTTCTATGGCGAGTCCTTCGGAGGCCCGATGGCTTTCATGACTTCCCAGAACCCCACTCTGAGCCCGACGGCCAACCCGCTCGACCTCGTCTCCGACGGCGTCACCTTCGGACACGACGACCTCAGCGAACCCCTGTTCCAGACTGCCTTCTCCCAACCCTCCACGACACAAGTCGCCCCCGCAATCTCCCAAACAGCGCGCCTGACCCAGCGTCCCGCCAGCCCCAAGGAGCAGCCCACAAGAGCGACCCGCTCCTCTCAACGGGTTCCCACCCGCGCCACGGACCGGAAGCGCAAATCCTCAAGCTCCGACTCGGCCTCCTCCCGATCCACGTCCCCAGAGCCCCCGGCACGGCGCACCAAGCACGCCGACCCCAGCAAGAACCCGCACAACCTCATCGAGAAACGCTACCGCGTAAACATCAACGAAAAGATCATCGCCCTCCGCGACGCCGTCCCCGCCCTCCGCTGCGTCGTTCAACAGCAGACCCAGACCGGCGACAACCCCGATGCGGAGGAGCCCGAGACCGCCGCCGCGTCCGAGGAGCTCGGCGGCCTCATGCCCGCCCGCAAGCTCAACAAGGCCACCATCCTCAGCAAGGCCACCGAGTACATCGGCCACCTCGAGAAGAAGAACGACCAGCTCGCACAGGAGAATCGGGAACTCGAGAGGAAGCTCGCCGAGGTGCAACGGTGGCAGAGGTCGCAGGCCGAGTCGGGCGGCTACTGGGCATGAACCCGGTCACAATTGACCGATCGTCATGGGATCAATCTATTACACCAAAAGAATGCGCGATAGAGGCGGTCTACTTTTTTTATCGGAGCATTGCAGCTTCGTCTGTGGTATAGAAGCGTGGCATATTATCAGACACAAGCAGATGGTCTGGATGTATTATCACAAGATGGCAGGCGCGGTCTTCTACGGGGCATTGGCGTTTTGCAGGAAGGCTATTTGGCCGAAAACGATTTAACGAGGTTACGAGATACTACCTTCTACAATCTCCTCTATTACCAGCACCTGTCTCTGCAAGGGGCATAGTTATACTGGACAATTCCCTGGCAGTTATCTGATCAATGCACATGGAATGGTAGGCAGGCATCACTACCCACATCCACCGGGGCTTAAGCACCCTCGTCCCGGGTAACGTATTATAATTTATAGTTGACTGACCCTTAAACAGTACATCAAGTATAGTAGTCTGAATTCAGAAGCTATGCCTGCCATGAAAGCGGAGGCTGAGTGTTTTTGGAAGCTGCCGACTAGGTAGGCGACTGAGCAAGCAGATCAGATGTGACTAAAGAGCAGTATCACAGCAATGCCTGATACTAGAGAGTGTCCTTCTACTGCCGGAAATCACGTCATGTTTCCAGATCATCAGACTGGAAACCACGAGTGAGTAAGGGTCGTCAATTGTCCAGAAGCTAATACCAGTTCATAAGTCACCTCAATGCTTGTAGGGACTCGGGTCAACGGCAATCAGCACCTCTGAGTGGAGAGTGAATGCAGAAGTCCAGCGCATCAAGCTTCATTTCAACGTCCAACAGAAGAACTTTTGTGGGCAGCCAGATATTCTATAAAGCAAGATGCGCTTTCCAAGCCCTGGCAGACCTGCTTGCCGTTCAAGCAGTACTTTCGCTTTCAGCTAACTTTCAGACCCTTCAGACCACTCGATCTCGACATATATAATCGAAGCCGTGGTCACAGGCACTCAAAAAACGGCCCGTAACCTCGCACGAGAGAAAATCCGATGACATGTGCCTGGTTGAAAAGGTTGAAAAATCAAGCCAACATGACCGGTCCGATTCAGCACCCCGCCCCAGCCGTCATCATGGACAAGTAAGAACTCGACGACGTCCTCGTCCAGAACAGAAATGTCGCTAATGCTCAACATCAGAGTTCCAATCGCATCAGCAGGGTTACTCAGCAGTTCCATCATCAACCACCTACCCACCTCGTGATTCCAAAAAGTCAAAGGCTAGGCCTGAGTAGCGGTCAGATGCCGCAGCCAGGCCGTTCCCGGATACCTCAACGCCGCGATACATCTGCTGATGAATATGTCTACATCAGGCACTCGCCACCTTCGTATCAACGTAGCTCGACCCTCGATGAAGCCAATCCACCATCGTATGATGAATACGGTCTGCTAGGTGCATCGATCGGCGTGCCGGCCGCCACGTGGGTGACTCCCTCGACGATGCCAATCAGGTCAACTACTGCTTTCTCTGAGCGGCGCTTCAATGATACCCGACTGCGTTTTGGAGGTCCACTCCTGCCTGATGGCGATCTGGAGGCGCTGCGCGCAGGGGAAGCCACCGCATGGCGTGCAATTGACTGGAGCTGGCGCGGCAGATCTCCCAGGTTGTCCGAAACCACGGGCCCTGCTGAAAGACCACGCAGGTATTCTTCACCGGACGAGTTATACATGCCAAACAACCGATATCAAGAGCGGTCGATGAGGCGTCGGGCCCGACGTCTAGCTTCGCAGAACATGTAGCCTTGGCTACTTTGCCAGCACTGCCCGGAAGATGAACAGAATGGGTTGTTTGCTGAAACAAGCAAGGCATGGTTTCTAGGCAAAGCATAACTTGCGGCACTGCTGGCAGTCGTAAATTCACACAGTCGAGACATATTCGAGATCCAAGTACCACGCGTGATTCCATTCTGGCAGATAAGGCGCTCGCCGAGCCACCTGATACACAGAAGAGGCCAGCCGGAACTCAGTGATAGAGCTACAAGAACGTCACGACTCGGTTGCATAGATCAGTGATTCTGTACACTGAATCTTTTGATCAATGAAGGGGCATGTGGCACGTCTCAATCTCGTTAAACTCGCAAGTACCTGGCATCTATCCGCGACACTCACAAGCGAGATCCGCTCTGTGCAACGGCCAAGCCTCAAACTATAATAATCCTCGACAGACGGTTCGCTTGTTTCTCTAAACTCTTTCATGCAATCGAGAGCTCTTGATCATGACTTCAGACAGGCGTTCACGGAGGAGAAGGCAGCGCTCGCCGCCGCCTCTAGCCCCACTCAGACTGGTGACATTCTTCGACACGTTGTCTAGGCTTCTCACCGCAGAGGTAAGCTTGTTTGTGCTTTGGTGGTCTGCTGATTCATGAGATGCACGGCGTATAGTTGACAATTGACTGACTCGACCTCAAGATCCCTCGGGAATCCTCGCAAAGGTGGCGCCGCGAGAGAGCCCGCGAGAGAGAGCGGGCTTCAAACCGCAGACGAAGCCGACGACATGAAGCTGAGCCTCCAAGTCCACGTCAAAATGATATTCGAGACCCGGACGCGCGAAGTATTCAGCGCGCATGGTCCACGGAGCTCCCAACCGCGGTTCAAGTTGATCACAAGGCGCAGGGCTCTGACGCACAAGTCAGGCCCCAGCGTCAACAACCTGGACCGTCTACAGCACCGGAAAATGCTGGCTTTGAATTATCTATGCGACCTCCAATGTGGCCTCATCTTCTTCCAAATAACCCAGAAGATGATGGAGGGATCAGACACGATGCCCCAGCTTGTGCAAGTACTGCGACTGGACCACCAGGTACCAGTCCACCCGTCGAATCTCAGCAGAGACCGAACCATCCACGAGATTTTCCAACAGGCTTCCCAACCAGATTACCTCTTGACAGTAAGCCCGATGTGGGCAACTTCAGGCCGAGCCCGAGCATGAGCCTGAGTCCGAGTATTTTCTGTCCGAGTCCCTCTTCGCCAGGGCCTAGCCCGAGAGATGGCGAGGCAGCAGGAGTCGCAAGCACATCATCTACTGGATCGCAAGAAAGCTTGCCTTCCTCCCCGGAACCGGACCTCACGGCCCCAGGGGATCCCACTCTGTCGCCAGAAAACCCGGGCTTTAGTCGACCTCCTCCAGGTGAGGGCATCAGCCGTCAGCCAGACCCGAGCGCCTCTGTCATGGCTCCCGAAGGAGGTATCGTGCGGTGGCTCGGAACCCCTCAGCTCTCCTGGGTCCAACCGACAGAGCAGAACAGAGTGTACTCTGGGCCCCCGCGATACGCGACATCTGACAGCGGAGGATCTGTTGCTGACTCCTCTGCTGGCGATCTGTCGTCAGACAACGCGCCATTCGGGTTTGGGCCACCACAAGATACACACTCGATTTCTCCTGGGCAAGGCCCTGCATACCAAGATGGCCCAGGTCTGCCGTTTGGGGTGCCTCCTGCATTTGATGAGGCCCAGGCTGGTGAAGATCTTGCAGCTGCAGTTCAAGACTCCCCTTACCTGGCCGATCAGCCACCCGTACAAGGGTCAGCTGCGGCCGAGTTTCCCATTGAGCCCATGAGTAGTGGCTTGCTGCCGAGAGGATTCCCCGCTAATGTTGCTAGCCCCTCCGCGCCGATTGAAAGTGTTTCCGGTGGTCAGGAAAGCAGTCGGCTGTCCCCAGAAGCAAAAGTCGCGTCTACTGGGAAGACGAAGTCGGCAAGGCGTAGGAAACTTCACAGATAGACACTGCAACAGCGCGACATCAGCCAACATCTTAATCCAAACTGTTCTCAGAGCTCTCAAAGGCGACTTTGTCCCAGAAAAAAGGTCGACAAGGAATAGTGCCAAACTCGGCAGGAGTGATCCTCCGTCAGGCACTCCGTGTGCCTGGCAATGGGCCTTTTGGCCAAACAAAGCTGGCCGGTGAGATCCATCTGGTGCTCCCGTGGCTTAAGCTATTGGCACGATGAAGTAATTGACATGGGTGCAGAGAGTCACACCAGGGGTGGCGAAACGTTACGACTTCAGGGGCTTGATGAGAAAATCCGCCCAAGAGATCTCGGTTGATGAAGTCTACCGATGCATTATGCATTGCTGTCTTCTCCGAGTTCGTTCCTGACTATTCCTGACATTTGAGGTTCATGTTAGCTTCGGACAGTTTGCTGTAGTAAGCAGGATGTCGACCGAGGACATATCTAGATAGTAGGAAAATATGGAGGAAACGAAGGCGAGACGTAGGATGCGATAGAGCAAGCCGTGCCGTGATTGATGAGATGTCCGACGTCGAAGAAGCGCCGGTTTCCCAGGGACCATCTCTTGCTTAGCCGTCGATGTCGCGTCTCTCTCGCTGTCACTGTTGGAAGTAATTGGCGCGGAAACTGGCCTTGGTTGATGGCCACGGAGCGGTGGGCCGAGGTAGATATCACGACGATGAGTCGTGTAGCATACCCAATCTGGGTAGGATTGACCAAGTAAGCATGCAGCCCACAAGTACAAAACGCACCTCCTCCCAGTCGCCGCCGGCGATGAGAAGGGCAATGACAGCCTCGGGGATGTGTGAGCGCCTGGCGACGGTGCGGCGTGATGGACGGGTCTTGTCCACACCAGACTCCAGGACAAACGAGGCGGCAATCGGGGCTTCCAAATTATAGCCGACGGCGCCAGATCGCCATAATTGCGCACAAAGTGATTATCGGGACCAGGCAGGGGGGCCTTGGAGCTGAGAGCTTCTTTCACATGGTGA
The DNA here is from genome assembly GCA_037042015.1 of Furcasterigmium sp. R96-07A1. Classification (NCBI taxonomy): domain Eukaryota; kingdom Fungi; phylum Ascomycota; class Sordariomycetes; order Glomerellales; family Plectosphaerellaceae; genus Furcasterigmium; species Furcasterigmium sp. R96-07A1. Next base: position 332,935 of record JAXQJP010000333.1, on the reverse strand, counting down.
GGACTGGACATCATGATGTTACGATCGTGAAGCCCAACCCGGGCCGGCCCGGCGTAGTTCGACTGAGGTACCTTGTATCTGGTATCGCCTAAAGCAGGACAGTCATCAAAAGATGGGTGGGTCCATCGTTTGAAACCTGGGAGGTGCCAGGGCTTGATACGCGTACGCCCCCTAAGCTCCTCGGAATGTGACACCAATGAGGACGGGAAGCTAAGGTGCCGCAAACATCCAGAGAGGCTACTCTATTGCACAGCACACTGGAGGCGGCGGGATTATTAGCCAAGGTGACGAGAGTCAAAGGTATGCCGGGTGCTGCCGGGAGTTCTGGGGCTATCATGGACTTGGAGTGTGGTATCAGTTGCTTGATTTTCAATCTGGATGCAGCCAACCCCCACGTCAACACCACCAGTTTCCCCGTCTACCTGGAATTTCGGCACCCAAGACCTACTAGTACTGTGCTCAAGTTCGACATGCTTTCAATCCCATGACTCGCCCGGACTGTGAACCATGAAAATGCTCGTGAAGTGAAGAAAAAGTGAGAGATGATGCGAGAGCTCTGCAGCCTGCAAACGGGCATCGGAATCCAGCGATGAGAGAACAGGCCGTGCCATCCCGGTCGCGCCTACTAGTAAGAGCAAGAACCAGGTTTGCCATTGCCAGCCTCCCCTCCCGTCGCCTTTTGCTGCCCGTCATCTTGAACCTGACCCCTGACCCTGACCGTGAGCCCGATGAGTTTCTTGCATTTGTGGGCTTCTTACATCACCACACCTCCACCACCGGCCTGCGCAAAGGCGCCCAATACACCCTGGGGCTTCCGCCATCTGAACTGCGACTTGATAATTCCTCCGTTCGCATCTTCCCATAATTGCCTCCCATTTCCAAAGCGCGTCTGTCCTGCACTCGCCGAACGGTTTTTACTAGCTTCGCGACTCCAACGCCATAGCTGACTACCTATCTCGGCCACCCAAGACCTCCCGTGCCACAACAGCGCTACTGCCCAATCCAGGACCGACCCCCCCAAAAGCGAAGGTCCAGGTTCCCCCCAATTGCTCAGCCTCGATCGCGACTCGACCCCGCCAATTTCTTCCGGCCCAGACTGTCATCGATTCTGCTCTCTCGCCCAACCGCATCTGCTCACCTCAGCCTCCTCCTCCTCTCGTCGCATCGCATCAGCAACACCGACTGTCTTCGCAACGCGAGGATCTATCCCGCCCGACCCCTGTTCGACGGCATTCCCATCGCATCACCAAGCCTCTCGCATGACGTCCTCCCCTCGGGACGGAACACCGCATCTAGCTTTCGCATCGTCGCCCCTCGGCCTTACAGAGCTGTGACACCTCTACACCACTCTATCGCGATACTGCCAAAGAGACCATATCTGCCTGTCTGTCTGAGACACGTCCGTAAGCTGTTCGACTCGTCAACGCGAAAAGCACCCGCAAAGTGGCCGAGAGATCCCACGGCGTGTTTTGCGACAAATAATATCGCTCCGACCGGAATCGCGCCTTCGTCGATGCTGAGAACGCACACGATTCACGGCCGCTGCTCATTAATCCGCTGAAAGCTGTCCACTACACCTAAGGTAGTTGCAAGCGACAGGCCTGCGCGATAAAGCAATCGCCCCATAGCGCAAGCTGTGCGCCCTCAACCGGGATCTGACGACATCGCATTGACTGAGCGCCGTTCGATAACAAGAACCCAACACCCAATACCTGCCCCGCGCCTCTTCACAGAACACCATGGGCGAGCAGGAACAAGCAAACGAGGCCGCTGCTCAAAAGCCGCCTCCTACAGAGACACCTGAGCCCGTTGCCACTCCCGCTATCGTGACGCCAGCCGACTCGACTAACGGAAGCTCGGGCGGTACCAAGAAGAAGAAAAAGGAGGCCCTGAAGCCCATTATCACGACCGAGAATACCCAGTAAGTCAGGCTCTCACAACGTTTTCCATGATTTCCCTTTATTCTTCCCTTTCCCCCAGCTATTGGGCCTCTGCCTGTCCGTGGTACGGATGGTGTCCTCTCCTATGCCGCAACAACAATCAGGACATAGCGCGTGGCTGGGACTTCAAAAGGCGCTACACGCCAAACACGAGGGACCTGTTTTGCCCAGCCTGCACAAGATGCGAAAGAGGCAATTGCGCTGCTGTTCGCCCGTCTGCCACCAGCTGGAGCTCCACGTCCCGTAGCTCTTGGTCCTGACTGGGCGCGACCGTTCATCAGGTCACTGCCGCTGCCGCTGCCCGTCCACTCTGCCCTGCCCTCCCTCCCCCTGTCCAGCGCTCCTGGCCTTGCACTGGGCTGCCAGTGTGCCCCCTCATCTCCTCCACTGTTGTTCTTTGCCCGCCCAGCCCACTGCAGCAGGTGGCGGCACCACTGTCAGTTCCCGCCCGTCGTCCCTTTGCCTCAGCATTTTGTTCCACTTCATATGCCTTGGAACGGCCCTGCTTCTCGAGCTGGCTCCGAATCCCGTCATTTTTGCCTGCTTCCTCCTTTCACGCTTCTCGTTACACCGGCCGCCGTCGAGCGCGCGTTGTGGCTGAGATGAGCTTCTTCAAGACAAGGTTCTGTCACCCGAACTGCACTGCACTCTTTGCGACGGTCTCGCCATTGTCGCGGGGGCCCTATTCACCCTTCCCCGCCATTTGCGCACCGCTATTCTCTCCACCAGACGCCTCGAAGCGCCATAACATCCATCTGCTCATTTCACCATGCCAAAAATTCAACTTACTAATTCCAATCTATCTATAGGGCTCATCAGCTGTCCGCGATGGCATCGCCCTCCTCCCCCGCTTCTTCTGCCGACGAGCAAAACGAGAACACCGCCGATGAAGAAGACTCGGAAGACTACTGTAAGGGCGGCTATCACCCCGTACAGATCGGCGAGCGGTTCAAAGATGGAAAGTATACCGTCGTGCGCAAGCTCGGCTGGGGCCACTTCTCCACCGTCTGGCTCTCTCGCGACAACAACACCGGAAAGCACGTTGCCCTGAAGGTTGTTCGATCAGCCGCCCACTACACCGAGACCGCCATCGACGAAATCAAACTCCTAAACAAGATCGTTCAGGCCAGGCCCGATCACCCCGGTCGAAAGCACGTCGTCAGCTTGTTGGATTCGTTCGAGCACAAGGGCCCCAATGGCACCCATGTATGCATGGTCTTCGAAGTGCTCGGCGAGAATCTGCTTGGCCTGATCAAGAGGTGGAACCATAGAGGCATTCCCCCGCAGCTCGTCAAGCAGATCACCAAGCAAGTTCTGCTAGGACTCGACTACCTCCACCGGGAATGTGGCATCATCCATACCGACTTGAAACCCGAGAACGTTCTGATCGAGATTGGAGATGTTGAGCAGATCGTGAAGCGCGTCGTGAAACCGGAATCTACCGAAAAGGAGAACAACCGCAATGGCCGCAGAAGACGAAGGACTCTGATCACTGGTAGCCAGCCGCTGCCGTCGCCCCTCAACACTTCTTTCAATCACTCCAACATGTTCCCCTCCACCAACTCTCACACCAGTCTCTCCGGTATGCTGCACGAAGGTATGTTTGCACAGGCCTTACTCAGTCTGGCACTCTTCACGTCGCACCAGACTTTGTGAAGGGCGACCTTTGCAGAACCGAGCTGACATTTCCTGCAGGTAACCTAGCGAGCAAGTCAAAGGAGCCGTCGCCCAAACGTGACGACTACAAGCAGCGCGAGAAGACTGCGTAAGCACCTGTTCTTCCGATTTGACCACTACCGTGCAGAGCTAACTCGAATACAGTGATCTGCTTACCAGAGAAGTCTCGGGCATTTCCCTGGACAAGGCGAGCAGCTCGTCCGCATCTTCGGGCGAGAAACGGAAGGCGGAGGACGCACATTCTCTCGATATCATCAGTGTGAAGATCGCAGATCTTGGCAACGCTTGCTGGGTCAACCATCACTTCACAAACGACATTCAGACCAGGCAGTACCGCTCCCCAGAAGTCATCCTCGGCGCCAAATGGGGTGCTAGCACCGACGTCTGGAGCATGGCTGCCATGGTGAGTTGAAACAATCCTCCCCGCCCCACCCTCGACAGCACTGACACATCTCCAGGTCTTCGAGCTCATCACTGGTGATTACCTGTTCGATCCTCAATCTGGAACCAAGTACGGCAAGGACGATGACCACATCGCCCAGATCATTGAGTTGCTCGGACCCTTCCCCAAGTCCATGTGCCTGTCTGGCAAATGGTCGCAAGAGATATTCAACCGCAAGGGTGAATTGCGAAACATTCACAGATTACGTCATTGGGCCCTGGCCGACGTTCTCAGGGAGAAGTACCACTTCAAGGAAGAAGAGGGCAAGCGCGTTGCCGATTTCCTCCTTCCCATGCTGGAGCTCGTGCCGGAGAAGAGAGCAAACGCCGGCGGCATGGCCGGACACGCCTGGCTGACGGACACGCCTGGCATGAAGGGTGTCAAGCTGCCTGGGCTGGATGTTGGCGGACGTGGAGAGGGTATCGACGGATGGGCCACCGAAATCAGGAAACGGTAATGGGTCGAGCTGCCCAGCCGGTCCAATGTATGCCTCGGGATCATAGTCGTCCCACCCATTTGTTTTGGCGTCCATTGGTACATGTCCTGTTTGCTTCTGTCTTCATACAACAACTACTGGCACTTGGCCGGACAGCCTCGGCCCATGCTGAGTCTTTTTGGCCGTTCATGATGACACATGAGAGAGGGGACGATGCACGCAATACATGAGCGATGTGCTGGCACGATATCCACGCCTTACCCAGCGTGGTGTTCCGGGCCGCTAAGCAGCCTCCTTCCCTGGCTGCTCCCTCCATTTGGGAAATCAACGATCACACGAAGGAATAGATAGACTCTTTCTCATTCGGTAACTAGTGGGAGGCCAGCGTGCACTTGTCACGGGTGAAAATATGGAGAGATACAACACTCATGCGTGCCTTGCATGTGTTTCTGCCGTGGCCGCGCGCGCGGGAGCGGGGTGTGATGTGAGCTTTGAGGGGGTCAGAGGTTCGCGGCAGGCAGTGGGCCAAAACAGGTGGTCGGTGAACGGCCGTGCCGCAGATGCGGCCGGCGGCGAAGTCTCTCCTATACCAATCGTCTATGAGGGGGGGCGACTTCTATTTTTCGGCGGGTCGGGTCATGGGCGTACGGTATCATATGACTTGTTCGCTCCGGTGGTCGTGTGGTGAGGGAGATCGCCATGGGAAGACAGCACATACACGACGCACACATGTCGGGCGATCACATGCGGAGAAGGCGAGGAGGGGCGAGAGGGGGGCCCGCTACTTAGGCAGGTGATTATGCTTTTGAACGCCGCCCACGGGCAGAGCATCTTAGTGGACGCAGGAACGCAACCGGTGGTTCGTTCGCCGTATCCATGCAATTTGTCTGCTGTATGCAGTTTCATCAGAGTCCAAAGGTAAGTTATTCTGCAACCTGAGCCCTCTGTAAGGCTGGCGTGTATTCGCCCCGACGCCGCTGTCTACAAATAATGTGTCATACGAGTTCCATGCTCCGCATATCTGCCGCCTTCCCCGGAGCATGCCGAGGTGTTACATGGCCTGTGTTGTCCCCCTCCAGGCCCAATTTGAAATCGATCTGTGAGGCATGACCGCTTCAGCGCTTCTTGGCATTGGCCTTCATGCGGCGGAAGGCCTCGGCGCCACTTGCGCCGATGGGCCGATGGTCCGGCGCAGATGACGGGTCGAAGGTGCTGACGGGCGCGATAGTGTAGCTATCGGGCAGGCCGCCGGGGCGAGCACGGTTGTTGCTCGTCTTTTGCGCGAGGAAGCGGTCTCGTTCGGCCTGACGGGCTGACTGGGCTGAGGGTCGCTGTGTGAGGGTGATTTGCGATCCCTGGCGTTGGGTCGCCTTGAGAGCACTGCGAAGAAAGTTGTCAGTGATTAGACCCTCAGGAAAACGAAGTTAAGACGACGTACTCATAGTCGAACTCGCGCGTCTGGATCTGGCGCTTCCTATAGTCATCGGTGCGCTTCAGCAAGGGACGACTCCACTCGCCGAGGAGGCGCTCGGCCATGCGCTTGATCTGGAGCTCCGGCTGCTTGGACTGTGTGTAAAACAAGACCACTTTGCCGATGGCGGAGCTGAGGAGCTGCTCCTTCTCAATGGGGAGTGTGGTGAGGGCCGTAAAGATGTCGCGCTGAATATTGTATGCGGGCAGGCTGCCGTCGCTGAGAGGCTCGAGGAAGAACCGCACGTGCTGGAGAAAGTTTGTGTCCGGGTCGAGAACCGTATGCTGAACATCCTGGCGGTTCAGAAGGGCAACAACTCTTGGAAGGAGCTGGAGCTTCCAGGTGGCGGGACGTCCTTCTTCACGGGCGTTGATATCATGCTGACAGGCGCGCTCCATTGCGATCTTCAGGTCGGCAATCTGGTCGTCGATGGCGCTTTCGAGATCCTGCGGGGGTCAGTCAGGGGATCTTCGGACACAGTCAAAGAGCTCCTGTCTCACCTCTTCATCCTGCCGCCTCCTCTTGGCCTTGGGCTTCTTCAGCGCGGCATCCAGAGCCCGTTCGATGGCTCTCTGCCTCCTCTCCTCGGGCGACAGATGGTCCTCATTCTCTGGCTCGGGCGTAGCCTTGGCAGCTCGCTGACGTCCGTCGGTGGCAGCGCGCCGGGATTTCCGCATGGGAGCCTTGCCATCGCTGAAGTCACCATCTGCGCCTTCCTCGTCATCCCTTTGTCTTTTCTTCTCGCGCCTTCCTTCCTTAGGCCGTTTGGGTTCGCCTTCTGCACGCTTCCGCCTCGACGCCTTCAGCGTCTTAGCTACATCATCATCGATGGCGATCGGTCGGTCCTCAATATCTGCGGTTGCGGGATCGTAGTCTTCGAACTGGTTCTCGTCGATTTCTGAAAGGGCATCGTCCGAATCGTGCTCTGATAGTTCGGTCGCTGTCGCGCCGCCAGCGCCCTCACGAGGCTCATCATTGCCGGAGCCTCCCTGTTCAGCAACCTCTGCCTCTTCGCTCTCGAGGTGGTCAGCGCCGTTGGCCACCGGTGACCCAACGGGTGATTCTCGATCAGACATCTTGACGAGCGCGCTTGCTCCTAGTAAATATCAGGCGATTCTAAGCGGTCGCTCTGTTTTCTCGCCTCGGGATTTTCTGTATTCGTCTTCTTGGCTTTCTCGGTCGCAATAGAACGGGTCGCTGAATAGCGGCAAGAAGATGGATGGCGAAGGTGGTAGGTTGTAGGAGTTCAAAGACGGATGAAGGAGCCTGGGGTGGACGCGAGCCTTGCCTGTAAGGTAAGGTTGGAAAACCATCCCGATTTGAATCGCAAAAAAGGCCCGTGCTCTGAGATGCGTCCCCCAGCTCGGCCTGGCTAAACTCCGGGTAAAGGGGTTACTCTTGCCCCGTTTGAACTAAAGCTTCCCGAACCTCCCACGCCACGCTTCACTGGGTGGCCGTTGCCTGAGTGGGGTGGATTTGTTTACTTTGAACATTCCCATCCGACCACCACGGATGACTCTGAGTAAATCCTAGCACCTTACATCTCGCCTGCTTCATTGCTTCAGCAGAGATCGCAGAGCCTTATAGCTCGGCAGCATGGATCGCAGAACATATGAAGGACCTATGGAATGGGAGTATCAGGGCAGAGGTCCCCTTGATGCTTCCAGTCCCTTCACACATGCTGGCAAAAGCCAGCAACAGAGCGGTATGTAGAAACTGTTCCCGCAAGATCGTGTCTGTCTGAAGAATTGAAGATTCACTAACAGGTCACGCGCGATGTTTAGCATTTGCGTCGCCTAGCAAATTCGGCAACAAGCCGAGCCTGTTCTCCCACACACCCTCGAAACCTCTGCCTGCTTTGCCACAGTCGTCTCTCTTCCACCCGCGCATTCAGCATGCGAACACAGCGCCGCCCTTTCGCAACCCTGCCTTCACGACGCCGAGGAAGCCTTTTGACGACACCCAATTCTCAGAAGCCGAGAGCAGTCCTGGCCTCACGGAGCAGTCCGACTATGCCAACGACACGCCTGAGGTCGATCGGTTTTCGGATTTAAATATGAGTACCATCACACCGTCCAAGGTCGACAAGTTTGCGAGATACGCCAAGTCGGGACACCAGACAAAAAGGCATGCGCCAGGAAAGGGGGAGATCGCCCGAGCATCACGGGACTATCCTGCGCTCCGCAAACGCAAACGCCACAACGGAGATCGTGACGTCGGCAGCTTGCGATACCACTCGTCCTTCGAAGACTCTGAAGACTCCGATGATGCAGATGATGCTGGGCACCGTCGCAGGGGCAGACGGTCGAAGATGAAGGAGAATAAGGGGTGGTTCATGAGCGCGGTCGAAATGGTCAACATGCACCCCTCGCTGCCCGACAACCTCAAGCGATGGACAGCATTCTTCCTCAATCTCGGGGGCGTGAGCCTCATTGTTTTCATCACCTGGAATCTGTGGACGACAGTGCGTAACGACATATTGACCTCGAACAATAATGCACGTCGCGACATTATGGCGAAGGCACACGAGTGCCAGCAGCAATATGACATGAACGAATGCGACAAGAAGATTCTCCCAGCTCTGAGAGAAATGTGCGACAAATGGGATGAGTGTCGCTTCCAGGATCCCGAAGGCATTCTTGTCGTCAAAAACACAGCCAAGCAGATCGCAATAGTGATCAACGAGTTTGCCAACAGTATGGAGCTGAAGGGTTTCGTAAGTCGGGCCCGTGACTCGGGTAGTAACACATTTACTAACAGGAACAACTCAGATTCTGATCTTTGGCATCATGTTGATCTTCGTTGCTGTCAACCGCTGGGGCGCCTCAGGAGGCCCTGATGTGAAGACTTCCATTCCAGTACCGCCCACGCCTGCACCCGTTCACAACCACCCGCAGCCATCTGGGTTTCCAGAGACATCCTCGCAGGCGTACATGTGGGTCCCGATTCAGACGCCGTCACGGAGGAGACAAATCGAGATGGATGACGAAGCAACCGACACAGACGGTGCCTCGCCGCCAGTCCGGCATTCCCTGATGCCTCCGCCGCAAACACCTTCGCGGCGACAAAGTCCCAGCAAGGAGAGGATGCGAAGCCCCGTCAAGTCGAGTCGAAAGCTCAGCAAGGAGTATTGAGAATAGGAGTGTCTAATTTTACTAGTCTTCAAGGTGTGGGATGGAGGCCCTTCATGAGGCGTGGCGTTCAGGGTTGTTTCTTCTGGATGGACTTTTAAAGTGTATCGCCGTGAGATTGCGACAAGGACAAACGAGCCTGGTTGTGTGTCTACCTTACACAAATCTAGGTGTTTTCCTAACTAGAAAATAACTTGCTCGGGTTGCGCACCATCTGTCATGTGGCTTGAATAGGTCAGATCAACCCATTTGAAGACAGAGGGTTCCTATCTATAGGTAGCATAAGCGTGCCTGACGCGTCATTATCGGGAACGGCGCGAGATCGGGGTCGTCGCCGTTCTCAACGCGGAACTTGCCCCGCGCATCAACGCTGGGGCTGCTGAGGATCACCCGCTGGTCCACAGACAAGGTACTACGGATCGTTGGAGCTGATGTACACATCAAGTCAGTCCAGCATACGAGTATCAGGATTGCTGTGGGCTTATCATGCGCGCGATGCCTTCCTACCCTGCGTTATAAGAAATGCAGTATCTCATACTCTCCGTCTTGGTAGAAATGCAAGAAAGATGTGAGCGTGGGATGGTGTAAACCCCCGATTGCCCAATGATCGAAGATCAACAGGTGCCTTAGTACCTTAGTTGCTTAGGTACAGCACTTTAGTCCCGGGGTTAGTCCCATAACGATGATGTCACTCGACCGGATTCGCGCGTTCCAGGGGGGGCCTGCACCTGTTTCTTAGGCGCGGGCAAGGCTAATGTATAAGCTCTGGGAAAAGCTACGTCGTAATAGGTCGGGCGGGTGCTTGCAGCTTGACGTGCTGCGATGCGGGAGGAGGAACGCGCGAGAGCTCCCCTCTTCACCTGCCCGCGCGCAGCACCTTGCTCGACACCACCCTCTTTCGTCGGCACATGCAACCCTCCTGAGCCCCCTCTGCCGCCTGGCTTCAAGGGCCCTTACATTGCAGCCCTCCAACGCATTCCTGCCAGCTTCTCAACATCGTCGACATCGTCGAGCCGGACCGAGGCGGAGAGCACTGCCCGCAAGGCTGCAGCGCCGATTTGCGACCCATGTGATGGGATCACGGGTGCGTAAGTACGCTGCGTTTTACATCACGTCTTTGAATTCACGCTCTCACTGCCTCCTCCATCTCCGCCGACTTGTTTCTCGACTACTGGGCTGGGCGCATGTTTCCCGGCCTCAGAACTGCGGTGCCATGCTGGCGTGTCCTTCACTCGCTCCGCTGACCTTTCCTCCGGACGTCTGGTCCGAAAAACGCGACTTTGCCCTGCCACCGCACTTTGCCCTAGCGAAAGCGATAAGCACACAAGACACCAGCCTGTCCCTCTCCTGTAACCAGGCCACGATCGATCTCAGAAGCTTTCAGGCTCCTCGACTTGCTGGGGAGTTGCATGTTTGCGCCAGGACAGAGCTCCGCGCAAGTTAGCGGAAGACCGACTTCGAGAGCTGCTACGCGACATTGCGCACAACCGGGCCTGGCTTCTGCATTGGCACCTGTGTGGGACTCTGAACTGTCGCGTACTCCTCAACTTGCTATTCTTTGCACCGTTCACTCGTTTCGCATGATCGATCTGGAGACCTCCTAACTTCGAACAGCATGCTAATCGTCCCAAGCTACCACTTTGACCGACATTCCATTTCAGACTCGGCCAAAAGCCGTCAACTCGGACTCCGCAGTCTCTGAAAAGGTTGCCCATCGTGAAGCGCACTGCTTCCCCCGAGATGGAGGAGGCCCCGGAAGAACGTAGGGGCAGCGGTGACCCGTCGGGTAGTCACACGCAGGCCAATTCCACGCCTTCAGCTCCATCCAGCTCCGGGCCTCCTTCAGCAGCTCCTTCGGGGGGTGCAACCTCCGCTTCAGCCGCGGTAAACTCGTCCTCGAAACGTAGGAGAGGGTTGGGCATCGTGACTCCCAATGCCTGTACAGAATGCAGGAAAAAGCGCGCAAAGGTTAGAGGTTCCCTTAGAACTGGTTCATTTGGATGTGAACCAGCTCTATTTGCGGTCATGATTGACTCTTGCTGACAATCGTTCGCAGTGCGATGGCCAAAAGCCTTGCAGTCGTTGCAAGGGACAGAAAGACATCGAGTGTGTTTACGAAATCCCCGTCCGACAGTCCAAGGAAAACCTCAGAACCGAAATTGAACAACTACGACACCAGAAACGCTCCAGCGATCAGGTTTTCGCGGCTCTGATGCGCCCCGATGCCTGGGAAGAAGTGATGCAGCGCCTGCGCAACGGACACACGGTCGAGTCCATATCAGACTGGCTAGCTAAGTCAGGGCCATCTGGAGGTGGCTCCATGGCTCCCTACAGTGGCTCAGGCGGTGCAATGGGCGCTTCGGCTGGAATTTCTGGCTTTCCCACCTCAGCTCCAGCACCACCATCTCTGGCGACCCTTGGTCTGGGAGGCGGGGGGAGCACACTCAGCCCCATTGCTGCTCAGGTCTCAGGAGGCATTCGCCCGGATCTCGACCCGAATAGTCCGTGGCATTTTTCTTCACAGAGTCATAGCACCAGTGATTCGCATGCCGACTCGATGAACTGGAGCGCGGACCTGAATAGACCGCCGCAGAACCGCATCGGATTCTGGGGTGATGCTATGAATAATGAGACGCAGGGTGACGCTGTTCGTTACCGCGGACTCGATCAGGTGCTAGCGCCCCTGGAGACGCCTGAGATGAAGCAGCCAGCGACCACATGGACAAACATCACCACGGACATCGTCCTCGTACAGCATCTGTTGGCCCTATACTTCTGCTGGGAGTATCCGACGTTTGCCTCGCTGAGCAAAGAGCACTTTCTGAAGGATTTCCAGCATGGGACGTTTCGATACTGTTCCCCCATGCTCGTCAACGCACTATTGGCGTTGGGCTGCCGATTTTCCACAAAAGCCAGCACTCGAGCCTATCCCAATGACCCCTACTCTTCTGGGGATCATTTCTTCAAAGAGTGCCAGCGTTTGCTCTATCAAGAAGAAGACCACCATTCTCTGACGACGATTCAAGCACTGGGGATTATGTCCATTCGTGAGGCCAGCTGTGGGCGAGACTCCGAGAGTTGGTTCTACGCTGGACAGAGCGTGCGGCTTGCTGTCGAGATGGGCCTGCATCAGATCGATGGCAGAGGTGACGAGGATGAGGTGGCTGTTCAAGCCGCAACATTCTGGGGAGCTTTCGCGCTTGATCAGTAAGTAAAGTCCAGCGGGTTTGGCAAGCTTTTGCAAGGACCATTGGATCTGACATGGAGATTTAGCGCTTGGTCACTAGCTACCGGATCACTGCCGCAGTGTTCATGTGTACCTCAGTTGCCTCCGAAGCCCGCTATAATTGGGGACATCGAGGCATCGCTATGGATTCCATACACCGACGATGGTAAGCTAACATAATACTCGGCAAGCGCTTTTCTTGGCTGACCACATGCGCCGAAAGGCGCCCCTTTACAACGAAGTGCCGAACAGCCATCGAATGTCCGGTCTGTATACAAGTGTTTCTGCGAGCTTAGCGAGCTCGTTCACCAGTCTCTATACATTCTCCACTCGCCGGGCCGACCACTAAACAGCCGCGATCTTCTCAATATCTATACCCAGTACTTGAACTGGTACGATCGGATTCCGGAAGTCCTTAGACTCGGGCATAATTTTACGCCGTCGGTCTTGTTCACCCAGTCAGTCGTCCATGTTGCCTCTGCAATACCCCTATTGACCTTAAGTTACTAGCATGTACTACCACTTCGCCATTCTGCTCCTCTTCCGGCCTTTGATCAAGCTGCGAATCATAGGGTCAAAAGTCTTGCCCCGAGACGTTTGTTCGCAAGCGGCAGATGCAATTCAAGGCCTGTTGAGGTCGCACTCGCAACTGTACACTCTAAGACGAACGCCATCGTTCGTCCCCTACTTTCTCTTGACGTCCTCCATCATGCACCTAGCCATCGGGGCATCCGATAGCCCGTCATCAAGACGCCAGGAGGATGTCATGGAACCTTCAGATGAAGCGAAGAAGAGCATCAGCTCCCACGTGGCGCAGTCCATCAAGCAAGGCGTTGAGGACCTCAAGGAAATGACGCCGTGTCATCACTTCGCAGAACAGGCCCTTAACATCCTGCGCTACTTGGCGCACAAATGGAATATCAATGTCGACATGGGTAACGACGCGCTCAGTCACGAAGAGTACGCCAAGCGCGTCAAGCCCTACACAAGCAGCTTGAACTTCTTCGCACCCAACTTTAGCGAGGAAGACTTCGTATGTGCCTGGGGCAGCGGCCCTTCGTCGAACACGGCTGTTGGCGGAGGTTCCGGGGGCCACCTGGGCGGCGACAGTAAGACGGGTGCTAAAGTGGCCGAGTCGGCAGAAATCATGGAGAATCCTCTCTTCTGGCCGTTCCCCATGCAGGGACGACCGATGCTTCCCAGTGGAGGCGCACTTAAAGAAGCTGGTTTCGAGCGGGTGTGAGAGTGCATCGGGCGCAACAGGAATATGCAGTCTTCTGAGGGGCAGGCTGTGCAATGGTGTATACCCCAGGCGGCATCCATCAACGGAAGGCGCACAATTCAATGTGATACCCCCGTTTCAATCACAAGATGGGTTTGGTTCAGGAGAAAGGTGTTCGTGAGATGTGATGCATGGTGGACGAAGATTTGGCCGGGCCAGCTTCCATATGAGTGATGACTACTTACAGTGGGTGGACAATAAAACCGACGCGGCCCCAGACCACCCCAAAAGCCTAGCAACTCAGAACTATAGATGGCATTCCACCAACGCACGAGAGTATTGAAAAGCCTATGAACATGATGTGAAATAGTCAATGAAGACTATAGAATCATTGTTAAATTTGTTGCTTCTCAATTAGGCTGAGAAAAATAGTTCTAAAGACCCGGCGTAACTTGGGTGATTTGGGACCGCGTCGGTTTTATTGTCCACCCACTGTATCATCTTGCTCTACTAGCAATCTAAGGCGCAAGGTACCTTAACTGAGCATGCATGTGTCAGCAGGAACCGGCTCCACATTTCGTCGTTGGTTCAAGCGTGAGCCTCGGTTGCCGCCCATGGGAAAGCCGCTACCGACGACCCGTGACGCGACTGCCCGACGAGGAACACCGACCCGTCATACTGAACCTCTCTCAACACCATCTCCTCATCGCGCGATACTTTCACAAAGACTTCCGCACCATTGGCGCCCTTTTCATTTGTTCTCAGTCGTGTATCGATAGCAGACCGGCCTTGATTGACATACTTCGGGCATCGCGCTTGACCCATGCCATGTCGGCGCCGGCTGACGCCCCGAACAAGGGGAAGCAATCCCATCCGCGAAACCCAGTCGGCGCACTACTCTCGCTACCGCCACGATGGCTTGGACTCTACGAAGACTTTATCGCGAAGAATGCAAGTCAAGTCTCACAACTAGAATCCGCACTCAGGTCGCTGACCTACGTCATCCCGGGTATGCCGCGGACCCCCTTTTGCGCCCACAGACGTAACTTTGAAGATCGCAGCATTGACGCTGAATGTGGAACAGGACGCTTCCGCGATGCAGAGATAGCCTCGGAGACAGTGCACTCCAGCGTGCAGCTGCTGTCGCTCTACCACGATACCCTCCTCATGCGTGCCCTTTCGCGGCTACCCATCACGAAAATACCTGCGCCACACAGCAGGTATACGAAACATTGGACAGAGCGGAACGCGGCTTACCGAAGGATTGCAATGATGCTGCAGATGGTCACCTACACGCAGCTGTTGTGTGAGATGGCAGCCAAGCGCCGCGGGGGAGAGAAGAGCAGGTGGCGCATTGTCGTGCTCCTGGAAGCGATCAAGGCGCTGTGCAGACTACTCTTGCTACGAATCACGCGCTCGCGGCCTCTTGTGACACCAGTTCTCCCGGAGCGCGAACCAATTCCCGAAGAGAAGGACCAGGATGCGGAGTCGGACCTGAAGGTGCTGATGGGCGATGCGCCCGAGGAGGCAGACGATGGCACGAAGCCGTATGAGAAAGAATGGACGATGCCGAGGACGGGGATGAGCATGCCTTCCCTGCCAAGGGCAAGCGACATCAGCGGCTACCTTCTGGGTCGGGTGCTGACGGCCGACGACATCAAGCCGGCCACCAAGCTCCTGAACCAGCTACAGGGCAGAGCTCAGGCAGCAGAGGTGCTGCACATCCTGGTGCCGCTCATATACGCCGTTGCGCTGTCGAGGACGAAGGACAAGAAGTCCTGGACCCCCTGGCTCATCGGACTAAGCGTTGAGTATGCGGCGCGCCAGTTGCGCGACAGGAGTTTCCGAACAACCCCCTTGGAGCGCGACGAATGGAGTAAGAGGGGATGGGCCATGGGGTGGTGGTCGATGCGTGGTGCGTTCTACGAAAACGTGACCAAGGGCATCGTTGGCGGGGTCAGCTCGCGGATGCCGAGCATCGTCGGCGGCATTCTGGAGGATTACGAGTATCTATGGGACAACTACTACTTCAGCACCAGCGCCTAGACCGGTTTGTCTCTGCGATGGCGCGGGCAGCGTGCCGCGAAGAGACGCAGGAGCGAATGACAATTGATACCCTTGACAGAACACGCTCCCGAAACCACGAGCTACAGAAGTGGGTGAGAGTAAGAGTAGGAACGGAGTCGTGCCCGCCAAAAGCTCAACCTTCGGCAGCACGGCCATGTGGGACATACCTTGACTTCTTCTTTTTTTTCCGCGACGGCGGATTCCACATCGCGCAAGACTCGTGCCACAGGTCACACTATGGTGACTATCTTCCTAGCAGCCATGGTGACAGGTCTTCGAGAACAGGGCGGTGAGTCATCGAAGCCTTGCATGCCCTGCAGAGAGGATCGGCAATCATGGACTAATACGGCATTGCTGAAGAAGATCTTCTGTACCGACAAAATCTCATCATGTTTGTCTGTTTCCCTGTCAGCTGTCACTGAAGTAGTATGCCCAGGTCTTTAGGCGTGACGACAACGAGGCCTGAGCTCACCGCTACGCTGTATAACTACGAAGGGCGAGGCTGACCTCGCTTAACAGATCATGAAGTGGGAAGCAATCACAATGCGGTCAGACATGCATGCAATATCATATCCATGTGACCACCAGGATCTCGCAAGCTTGGCCCGCCTTGCATTCAGGCCTGACGAGCTGGCTTATTGATTGTACGCCGTAAAGTGGCTTGCTTGGCGGGGCCTTGGAGCTGGCGCGTCGTGACGTTGACAGCCCGCCTCCTCACAATTGGCACCGGTAGCGCGCCGCTCCGCCCGTCAAGCCTGAATGCCCGCGGCGGCGTGGTAGCACTGCGGACCCAGGCGCCGCCAAGCCAATGGTCCGCTAGAAACATGGACATGGTCGCCAAAGGCAGCAGACCATGGACGCGCGCTTCGGCCCGGGTTTCTTTGTTCACGGCTGGGCTCAGACGCCTGAGCATCACCGACCTCTCTCCCTGCGTTCAACTGCCAACTGTCACGTCTATTGGAGCTTTCGGGCCCTCGATGTCTGCCACAGCCGACAGACATTGGCAATACGGGAACACGAAGGCGAAGACTTGTCAGACACGACTGTTCCTCGCTAGTTACGCCACTCGACAGGAAAACGCGCAAAAACCAGGACCCAACCACGCCAGGTTGCTTTTCCCTGGCAAACCAAGCTCTCGCGGTTGCTGATACACGACTCATACAAGAACCACGAAGAGCCGGCGTGATGCTTGCTACATACTTGTTAACACTAACAACAAGGCAAGGCTACCAGGAGGTTAGGCTACGTGATTGGAATGCTGCTGGTGGCCAGTGTCCGGCTTGGCCGGCGTACACACAAACCGAGTCCATTCCGAGGTTAGGCCCTCGAGAGAGCCTCCACAGGCTTCTCTCACGGGATTGCAGATCCTGTCTTGAATGCACAGTCAATCAGATTCTAGGAGGCAACAGAATACACGCGCCTGAGACCCTCCGCTCAGCCCCTCTCGATCTCGAGTGCGGGGCAGCACTCGCAGGATCTGCCCGGTCATCCTGTTGACCCCTGCTCGCCCAGATGCATCCATCTGCACCTGGTGTTCTTCAAGATCGATCGAGTGGCAGAAAAGATCCACGGGCTCGGCTATCGAGGCGCATGTTCTTCGATCGGGGGGTGAACCTGCCAGTTCTCTGGGATGAGGGGGGGAGGCTCTCAGCCTGGCCGAACACCACCCTCAAGAAGAGGACTCGAGGACCCCACGGTCGATGATCGGGATCGTCGCTTAGAGGATTTCAGCAACAGGGCGGCTACGCCGTACTCGGGAGGATTTAGTGGTGGTATGGGCGGCAGCCAGACTGGGTCAGGGCTTGCACAGCGCGGGGCGGCGGCCTTTCAGATGGGACGGCGTAAGGTGACAATGTGACAAGCAAACAAGTGAGCGAACACCCTGACGATCATTCATACGGAACGCTTAGTGATGCAGAAGGATGCCTGACCCCTGGGGCCATCCTCCCGAAGTTCATCGGCATGCGAATCTCGCCAGATCTGGGTCAATGTGACACACGCACACACACGTCGTCTTCGCTTTCGTGCCGTCCGGAGCCTGGGTCTGATAGTAGGGAGTACAAGGAGGAGGGATGGGACGCTGGAAAAGGAATGGCCCTGGATCCTGGCACAGCAGCCCGCCAGCCAGCGCCAGCATTCCGCGGTATCGTCCCGGTGGTCTAACAGAGCGTCGTGCAGCAAGCCAAGCAAGCCAAAGCAAGGATGAGGTCGGTCTGAGACTCACGATTGGCCCGATTTGTTCCCCGGATCTGGCCCAGTCGCTTGGTCTTCACGCCATGCAACCGATCGTGGCGAAAGGCGGCAGGGGTCCCGGGATCCCTGCGCAGCTACTGGAGCCTGGCGGAGGGCGACGGGGACCGGTCTTTGAAGATTGCGATTCGCAGCTCGAATATCTCACTCGTGGGCATTATCGCAGCATACTTGCTTTTGCGTACCCCCAACAATGACCTGATGGGCGTCTCAAGCGATGCTGCTGATGGGCCCTAACGCGCCGCCTGTGGCCCCAGCCATCCTGGCAATGACACACTGAAGGCCCTGCCACGGCCGGGGGGGCCCTCGGCCACCTGGGATTCTTGTGGGCAGGGGACGGGAATGGCGACCAGCGGGGCGCCCACGAGAAGAGACGTGCCCGGTCCCGCCCCTGGGTTGCCGTCATTTGCCCATATTGCCATCGTCGGTGGTGGCGGCTGTCGTGTTTACCTCTCAACCTGTACCTCTCCGTCCTCTGCCCGCCCGTTCCATGACTGCGGGCTTGTCGAAGGCTTGTTCACGGCATCACTTCAGACTCCCTCCGCAGCCCTAACGCCCGGACGAGAATGAGCCTGGCCCTCTCCAGCCAGCCAGACAACGGCTTCCACTTTGGCAGCAACTACACCACGGCATCGACGCACGGCCATGCTCCACGCGCGCCGCCGGAGCCCTGGGCCGCTGCATCTGCCACGATAGGTCACATGGGAGCACCGCGGCTCATGGCCCAGGACACAACATTTTCAACACCTCAACAGCACGCCAAGCAGTTCAATTCCAGGTCCTTTCCGTCTCCGTCCGGCTCGTCTGCCGACTTGCTCGCAGTGCGCGAGGCGTCAGCCCCAGAAGCAGCCCAGGTTACGATATCTCCCAGCAACAACCCGCCCCAGGATGCACGGAATCTCTCATCTTTCACCGGAGGTGCCTATGGGCTTTCTGGTACCGGAGACCAGATACCCACGCCCAGTCAGGTACCCAGGAATATCTATACCGCTGGCTCCATCAACCCGAACGACCTGTCATCCGGCCAGACCCCGCAGCCACGCAGTGTCCTGATACGCATCGCTGGCGATGTAGGACGGTATCTGGCCAAGCAGAAGCCGGCGCCAGCGCCAGAGAGCTCGTCCTCAGTCGCGCCACATGCTATCTCCGTCGTTCACGGCGACGAGCCTACCAAAGGATTTAGTACTGATTACCATGGCTGGGATAAGCAGCCCATCAATGGGAGGGAGCCGTTACGGAAGGATGCGCACTCAAATGATCCCAAGATCAAAAAGAGGACCGGCTGGGATCGGCAGGGATACCTTTCAGCAGCATCTGAGCCTGCCTACACACCGACTTTCAACTGCCAGATATGCGGCCTGGAATGGCACGGAGCATTGCAGTTCGAGGATCGATCCGAGGGAGGGAAGCGCAAGCGGCAGGAGATGAACATGGCGGTCAGTCTCCATCGTCGGCTGTCAACTGGGGTGGTCCTTTGGGTTG
This sequence comes from Furcasterigmium sp. R96-07A1, assembly GCA_037042015.1. Taxonomy (NCBI): domain Eukaryota; kingdom Fungi; phylum Ascomycota; class Sordariomycetes; order Glomerellales; family Plectosphaerellaceae; genus Furcasterigmium; species Furcasterigmium sp. R96-07A1. The sequence goes on along the minus strand of JAXQJP010000333.1, from coordinate 313,591 downwards.
ACACAGTTGTCCATCGTTCATCAAGCTGATGCACCTCTAGACCACGCGACCGGATGCGCCTCTGAGCTGGCCCGACATGCTCCAGGTAAGCGACAATGCAGGGAGTCTAGGTCTGGAAACTAACCATGGCTGTTCTTTCCAGTACCAATGGTATTCAACGTCAGGGGCTGCCGATCCTTGCTTGAAGGGCAAAACACTTCGTGGCCATGTCCACGCGAGCCACCAGCCGACGGGCGAGGACTGCTGCCCGCCCACGGTCAAGAGACTCCGATCAAGTATACAATGTTACTTTGACAATTGTCCATTTGTAGATCAAAGCCCGGCCGAGTTGAGGGTAAGCTCACCCGATCCCATGGTTGAACCACTTCGTTTCTACTCGAAGCTTCGTAAGCTGACAGCAAGTCAAGAAACACCTTCACAAACGACACTGGAACTACCTAGAGGGCCTGATCACTCGCATCCAAGAAAAGCGAACCCTGGATGACTGTGACCGCATCGTATCGCATCGAGCCATGGTCGTCTTCAACGGACGGGACAATGCCGGCAAGTACAAGGTCTCGCAACCTGACAGACACGTACTTCCCCCTGAGAAGATCACTTCACCAGCGCAATACAACGAACATGCCGAGTGGATCGAATATCTGTGCCCGCCAAAGCTGGAGAAGAGGTGCGAGTACCAAGTGGACGAGCACGGGCAGACCTGGCGGGCGACATACTCGATGGACCCCCGTGGCAAGAGGTCTGGAGACGTGACTTGGGAACCTTTCGACCCCGAGACGGGACAGGCGTGGCCGAGTAAGAAGAAGAGGCGAACATCACGATGAATGGCCATCAGGCGGGTCAGGCGGCCCGGGCCAGCGCAGGGAATTGCCCCATCCCATCATGACACGGAGCAGGGTATGTACGAGACTTTCAAGAGCTCGGAAAGGGATATTTCTGGTCTCGTCTCTTGGGTCGTTGCGGTGGACTTTTGCTTATACTTCAACTATGTGTCAGCCGGCCACTTGGCCAGGCGACGACGCGCAACATCATCATGTGGCGTTTTCCCACGGCGGAATTTTTGCGCAGCTTTCAGGCTTTTGATACCCCCCATGGCGAGTCTTCTAGGACGGCGGCGGCGGATGATGATGATGATGATGGAGTTCGGACGCGATCAGGGTCGGCTTGGGGGTACCGGAATCCGATGGCCGTCTTGTGGTTCACACAGGATATGTGAGGGTATGATGATTCATCAAGAGGATATGAGCTTCTGGTACGACGGCATGCAACAATGGCAGCTTGGCTAGAGAGGTGTGTGTGGGTGAATACCTGAGATGGCGACTTGCCGCGACTGCAAACGTCTTCCCAGCAGTCATCTTGAGTAAAGGCAGTCGCGAGATCCAACGCCTGGCCACACCTGACGCAGAATTGTTGTGTACCTAACATTGCGGGGAGCTCGATGGTCAACAATGTGGCTTTCAAGTTCAGTGCATCAGTAGCATTCGCTGGTGGCCTGCATGATTGACCATCTGACCTTGCTGCCATCAGGAATCATGCATGAGTGACGACAAGAAGGATCTTGGATCATCCCCTTCTTCTACAATGAAATATGCGTTGAAAGAAAATCCGTCATTGAGCCTTTACCTCCGTCATGCGTACCACTACATGTCAAACACGAGGATTATCGTACCGAGATGTGGCTGAACGACTCGGGAAGCAGGGCTCATATTCATCTGCGAAGCATGTTCGCCACCGGAGGACTTGTGAGGACTTTCCATTTCCAGACGCGTTGATTCGCATCTTTTGTGCGTGGCAGAGACTTCGTGGCGCAACTCCCTCATGGGTGGTAATACGAGGTGACAGCTACACTCGGTTGAATGCTGTAGTTACAATGACCCGACATGTGGAAGGCCGGAGCATGCCTATGGACGGCAGGCTCCTGGCCTTGGCTTGTCAGACAGAGTTCTCCTTGTCCGAAAAGGTGCAGACAGAGGACTATCTGCGGGACAGATCAGAACGCCCTTGTTTTTCGTTATCTAGGGATCAACATGGCATCTTGCCATACATTGCTAACTAAAACGGGTACGCTGATCCGACGTCAAAATCAGCGACTATGCTCACAGGCGACGTCCTCTGCTAGATTTCGAGGCGATGCAAACGGACCGAGACGGACACGTCTCAAGATAGGCGGAAGACAAGCACGCCGTATCAACATGCGCCAGTGACGGCGTACCCGAGTCGAACATCGCCAGCTTAGGTTGGGGGGTACAAAAGTGCGCGGGAGTTGCCGTGAACAACACATGGAAACTGGCAGCGAGACATGCACACCTGCGAGCATATGACTCTCCTGTTGCAGACTTTGGGAGGCCACACCTGGTCCTTGTAGGTGGCCTCATAGTTGAACGACGTCGCATCGTTGCCACGGAGGTAGTGGTGTCATCTTTAGGCTACCGTTCCCGATGCAGATGAGGGAAACTGCTGGAGTTCTATCTGGGGGACGTCTGAACTTTGATGACTTCGGAAACCTACTACGGCCTTGAGGGAGTAGTGAACCTAAGCGTACATCGTAGCTTCCATGGCCTTAATATTGGAGTCCTCGCATATTAATGGAAGACTCGCTCAGCCTAGGATTCTACGGTCCAATGCTGAAATTACACTCGCGTGTCGACTGCCATAGGCACGGCCCGAGAGGGCTTGTTGCTATCAATAAGATCTGCTGGCAACATGCTGCCATGTTTGTGGTTGCCGGAAGGCTGCCTGGGGCAAATATACATCCTGCTTGCACCTCGTCTGGTGGAATGAAGCATGTTGGCGATAGCAGAAAGCATTAACACTGCTGGCGCGCGAGTCACCCGGTAAGATACAGACATGCGGACATGTGAGTTGCCGTCGACCGGAGGGTCACTATCCAAGAGCGACACAACTTGAGGATTCACCCACCGACGTCGACGTCCCTACAGACAGAACACCACCACAAATACAACGTAGGCATCTTCTCGGACATCTACTAATTCCCGCACAATCTCTTCTCGGTGGTTTTGGAAGGTCATTCCCGACGCAGTGCCGAGCTCGACTGCATACCTACAAGACGATACACCGGCGTCCCGTCAAGTTGAGACGACGATGGCGTGAAAAGCCACTCTTGGCCTGCTCGCCATCAAGAAAATTCTTGCTAGGCGTTGAAATCCACCCCTCTGATCTTTGTATGACGCAAAGAACAGGCGCGGCCAAGGATTAACCAGACACCTCTATGGACGGACTGGGAGGACCGCGATGCGAAAAGGGGCCGCCGGAGCCAAGCAAGGATATGAACGAACTGCAGCTTCGTCGTTCATGCATTGATGGGAATGGCCCGGGTGTGTTCACGAAGAGCATCCATCCTTCTTAGTGCAACAGTCGCGTCCAGCTGAGCAGCCACATCAACATCTGCCATCCTATCTATACGAAGCCGTTGTCTTGGCTCACGTCTCGAGTCTAGCCGTGTCTGTCGCTGGCCTCTCGCGAAGATCAACAGATAATCACGCTAGGGTATTTGAACAATAGGAGGCAGCCGGCCGTTCTGCTCGGCTGTCACTCAACCACGGTACATCGGACAGACGGCAGCGCCGGGAAGGGGCAGCATGAATCGGGAAGGATCTTCACGGCACAATGCCGGACGACCGTCTTGCGCGAGCAAGCTCAACGAACACCATGCCACGGACGTCAAGCGTCTGTTCCCCTCCCTCGCCACGTTCGGGGCAGAGACACAAGTCGCGCGGCGAAGTTTGGCGACAACTTGGCAGGTCAAAGGCGGCGCGGCCAAGACAGGGTCCAGGGCGGGAAGAGGCTCGAGAGAGCGGAGCCGATTCGGCCGGTGGAGAGGGCGATTCGGTGGGCGGACGCACAGAGATGATCGTTTAGGAAACAAGATCGCCTTGTTGGGATTGTTGAAACATGCAAAAGCTCGGATGAAGATGTTCTGCTTGGAAACCGAACGAGGCGGTGCAGGACCGGACCATAAGATCGTCGTCTCAAGTTGACGCGAGCCACGGCACAGACGTTGAACGCTTCAAAGCGCAGTCGACCAACTCACGGGCAGACGGATGGGTTGGTGCACGTTTCTGGGGGTCCACGAAAAGGGGAGTCCCCTCGACTTGCCATCGTCAGAATCGCATGCCAGATGGCGCGGGTATGACAGGCACAAGAGCGGTCGTCCCACTGCGGGAATGGGCAGCCACAGTATCGAAAGAGCATTGTACGAGATCCTGTGGCTGTCTCGGGTTGAACACCGTCTCAGGTATACAATGAGCAACCCGGGAGCACAAGTGCTACCAGGCAGAAGGAATGGCCCACGCTGCTGCATCGCACTGGGTCTTGCTATCCCCATTGCTGCCGGCCTGCCGAGAATAGAGCACGACACGCTGGAGATGTCAAGATTCGCAAGCCGTGCGGGTGCGGGACTCTTTGAAGATGACCACATTTGCGACATCGCCCAGAAAGGAAATGCCAAATTCGATGACTTCATCGAAAGAACATTGCTGAGCAACCGATCCTAGACGCAGACGCCAACGGGCATGGCAGGCATAGGAAAGAGCCGTCCCAGATCTCGAGCGCCCGCCGTGCCCCGTTCCGCCGCGTCAATAGAGCCTGAGCTAGACGGGTCAGTGGTAGGAAGTCCATATGAAGGTGAGCAGACATGACTGGCTGGATAAAGAAGAGCCAAAGGGGTAACAAGGCCAGGTAGGGTTAGTCGCAGGACAAGTTGACGGACGATTTTCGACGTATGAGAACCCGAGTGACGCCGTCGCAGTTTGGCGTCGGCAGTGGGAGCTCAGGCCCCTTGGTCGGGTCTTCGGAAATATGCCACGGGGCAGCAGGGCCCCTGAACTGCTGGGCTGCACATGCACAGCACATGCACTTTGGTGCGTGATCATGGATGGAATCGACTGCAGAGTGAGCCGAGATCGGCTATCGAGCCATCGCGACAGACTGGCTGGGCGGCGGTGCGGTTTGGACGAGCGAGCGGTCCGGCTCTGTCAAGATAGGGTTGGCTCAGCCCAGCGCCGTGCGAGTCGACAGCCCACAAGGGCTGTACAGTACCGCGTACGAGGTCAATTGGTGAAAAGGGGCCAGCGTGGGCGCGACGTGCTAAAAAATCGGTTACGCGGGCCTCATCAAACTTTCACGCCCGCAGGCTCCCGGGCCTCCTTTGATCGTGACCAGCCTCGAGGTGCGCGAGTGACGAGGGGCAAGCAGACATTTCTGTGGTCCGGTCCTGTTCTGTGAACAAGACCCTCGCTCGGTCCGCTCGATATTGGGTGCATTGGAGTTGAAACGCACTGGGGGATCCTCCGGAATATATCGCATCATCAAGGGGGAGGCTGAGCTCTTTGAAGGACGAGGGCTGCGATGACTGCAGGGTAGAGGCTCTGTGAGAGCGAACGCGTCCGAGGCGTCCTGCGCGTATAGAAGAGCAAGTTTGGCAAGGTACCTGCTCCTGCTTCCTTCTTTTGTCGGCAGCCTGGCAAGATTTAAGATTGGGACATCCACCAAGCTCCACCAGAGGGCCACACTTTCCCGTCGCCGCGGAGAGAGGATGCAGAGCTAGGCGCGATTGGGACAGTATCTTGGCGGGGCCGTGGTATTTTGGCGGGAGCGACGCTCAAAAACGGCAAAGATTGTGCAAGGATAAGGCCGGCAGGAGCCAGGGGTAGCTCAGGGGTAACTCGTTCCCTCATTGGCCTGTTCGCGCACCTGCTGCCATCGACTCCCACGAGGTCTGTTTCGAAACACCGGGGCCCTCTTGCCTTTCCTCTCTTCTCGTCATTCCCTCTCCAGTCAGCAGCAGCAGCAGCCGCTGCCCTTGCCCTCACTGCCAACCGCGCTCGCTGTATTGTCTCGCCGACGGGACCCTCAGACGTCCTCCAGCGCGTGGCGTGTCGGTGAACGGTCCTTGAATCTGTTTCAGGTGATTTCTGACGGACTCCCTCCTCTGCAAGCTCTGCTGCGCTTCCCACCCAAGATCTCCAAGCTCCAAGATTCAAGATCCTCGTCTCGTCTGCTGCACATCACCGCCCGACGAAGCCCGTGCCGGCTCCGGCCCCGGCTGCCTGCCGTAAGGATCGTCGACTGCCCACTGAACGAGAGAGTGGACTTTGACTGGCACGCAAACACAAACCCTACCTTACCCAGGGGCAGACCCTATCGTTATATCGTCATTCGTACCCGTGCAGCTTGAACCTGAATCATACTCTACCCCGCTGGAGGGAACCGTTCGACTCGGCATCACACCACAGGGCACAGATATTGCCTTCTGGCGGCCGTGAGCTAAACAGCGCCCCAGTCTCTCTCCCGCCTTCGACCAGAGTGCCCTGTGTCCCACGTAATAGACAGTACGACGTGATACCTTCTCGAGGCAAAGAACACGCAATATCATACAACAGCACTAGTACATCAACGGCCATAATTCTAACGAGCCCTCTCTCCTCCGGCCCTAGGAAAGACAAGCTTGTACGAGGAGGGCCCCCGGCAAAGGAGCACAGATCACCTTGAGGGCTGGGACTGATGCCCCCGGTCCTTCTTAGCGGCCAAGCCAGTCGCCCTTTTCTGAACAAGAGGTTCGTTTCGTCGCGGGATGCACCCTGCACCCGTCACATCCCATGCCCATCAACCCATCTCTCGCTGAGCCTGCCCCCTGCCCCTGGCCCGACAAAGTCAACCAAACCCGAATGGCCGATCCCCCGGGCTGCTGATGCTGTTCCTGACTAAACCTAGCCTGTTAGCATCGTCTGTTCTCCTCCGTCTCCAACAGCCAATACTATCTTACCCGAGCGGCCCTCCACCGCGCGCCCTCCTCTCTCCTCCGAACTGCCTCTTCTCCTCAGCTACGGCCACCCGCCTGTACTCTCACCCTTTCCATCTTCCAACCCTCAGTCAATCGTTCTGCAAGTCCCTTGCAACACCGCCGCTCGCTTCAGCATCTCTGTTCTTCAGGCGCTTCAGTCGCCGTCCACATTCGTTACTTTGCTGTTTTTTCGTTATACTTGCCTCCTTCTCTTCACCCTCGAGTTTCCCGCGACCCCAACGGCTGTAAATCTCCGTCCCGTAAATACGCGCCGAAAGAATTACCCGACTCTCGTCACTCCCACTCACCACTTGAACGCAGCCCGGCCGACACCGACTCGATTCATCACGTAAAGACCTCATCGCCTGTGCTACCCTTCAACTCAATCATCTTGACACACTGTCCTGCGACATACCGTCAACCGCAACCTCGCATCACGCCACGCTGTAACCGATTCGCAACAGGCCTGGAGATAGACTCGCTCTTTCAGATGGATCACCAGATGCAGGACGCCCCTGCGGACGTCCTCGCCGATGCGAGGCGGACGCTGGAGGCGCTCAAAAGCTCTGGATTGTCGCGTGAGGTTCTGCTCCAGATGTGGGAAGCCGGCGACAGATCCTCTTCGTCCTCGGGCGAGACCATCATGGACGACTCTTCAGCTCGCGCAGTTGCTACCTCGTCCGCACTATCGTCCCCTACGACGCCCATCACGGCCTTTCCTCCTCCTCCTCCCGGAATCATCCACCCACAGTTCGGCCACAGACCACGTATTTCCGTGTCTTCCACCAGTTCCGGCTCGTCCGGTCATGCTAGTATTTGGTCCATGGGCTCCATGAACTCGAGCGCCTCTATCTCCACCCACTACTCCCAGTCTGGCATGAACCCTCCGCCGCAGCACGCTCAATCTATTCCGGCTCATTCTATTGGCGTTCCTGGCAACATGCCACAGGTTGCGAGCGCTCAGACGGGTTGGGGCCCAGGGAGATTCAACTACTACTGGTGCACCTCCTGCGAGACCAGGTTCAAGCGCAAATACGACTGGAAGCGCCACGAGGAGGAGTTCCACGAAAGATGGAAGAAGTACCCATGCCCCGAGCCCGGGTGCAACAGGAGTTTCTGGGGCGCCAATACGTTCAATCAGCATCACAAGTCTTCGCACGGCTGCAAGACCTGTCCTCATTCCGAAAAGGTCGTCAAATATCTCAAGCGAAGAAAGTACTGGGCATGTGGTTTCTGCTCAGCATTGCACCCTTCGAGAGAGCGTCACGTCGAGCACGTCGCTCGCCACTTCGAGTCTGGAAAGACCAAGACTGATTGGATGCATTCAAGGGTCGTCTATGGGCTTCTGCATCAGCCTCTGATTCACGAAGCGTGGAAGGACATCCTTATGAAAAAGTCGGCCGAGTTCTCTGGCAGGCAGCCCAACTTCAGCTGGAATCCCACCCAGACTGGCAGGGCACAAGGCTTCATGGAGAACGAATGCCCTGGCCAGCTGCAGGATCTGCTGGAGTTCTTTTCTGGCAACAGTACCGAAGCCGACTCCATCGTCGCTGTGGCATACGAGCTTGCCGATCTTGTCTTCCTTAACATGCCCGCCTCGCCGCCAATGGACTATGCCCAATGCTATCCTCCCCAGCCTACCCTGGCGCCGCCGCCCCCGCCCCAGCAGCAGCAGCAGCAGCAGCCGCCTCAACAGCAACAGCAGTCTCAACAGCAGCAGCAGCAGCAACAGCAGTCTTACCCCCCGCAGCCGTTGCTGCCACCCCCTGCTGTTCCTTCTCAGACGCTGCCGACTCAGCAGCCCAACACGCCAGTCGTCCCATCACAACAAGGCAACTCGCCCCAGAGTTTTGCTGACACGATGAGGGCACAGCACTCGCCAATGGAGATGGATCACATGGACCACATGGAACATATGAGCAACCAGGCGCAGCAGATGAACCATCAACAGCTGATGGCTCCTCCGGTGTTCCACACGCCGTCACAAAGCCGTGCCAGCTCCGAGTCCATTGCCCGCTCTTCGCTCGATCGCGACCTTCCTGCGCCTCCCCATGAAGCGCCGCCGATGAACTTCAACTACATGTCTGGGCCCATGGTCTTCGAAAGCTGGGACAATTTCCCGAGCTCGGTCGTCGAGGGGCAGGGTCCGGCGCCTACTCCCGTCACAACAGGTTGGCCCATGGTCCCTGTGCAATATTATCACGCGCCCGTGCCGCAGTGAAATGCATGCCGTGCAAGTCGACTTGACGACACAATGATTTCCTTTCGTCTCCTTTCAGAGCATCGTCGCCGAATACCCGCTGTGGCCGACATGACTAGTATATAATGGTAATCTTCTGCCTCAACGCTCGACGTCTCTATGGGCGGGCGGTTGACTCTTGTTTTGAATTTGGGTTTTCGTATTCTGTTTACTTGGTCATTAGTCCCCCCTCCTGTATCATGAACAATGGGCGAATTGAGGGACTGACATCCGTGTATGAATGGGATGTGGCTGGCGAGGGGGTATCGATGGCTGGGCCAGGGGAGGATGACATGCTGGAGGATATCACAGAGTAGGAATCATGGAACGCACCCCCGGCGTCTCGGACAAGCAATGACAAGTTCTTCTTTCTTCAGAGCCAAGTGTTCACGTCAGTCAACATCGGTGCTGGTTCCCGTCGGTTATCGTGGGCCCCTCGCTCCAACTCGCCGCCGGATTGCGGTGCCTTCGTGACCCTCATCTCCTCGATCTGGCGGTCAGGAGGACCTCGGCGGACACTGCGTTTGCACGTCTGATGACGCCCGCCGCGCGAGGGCTGGGGCCAGGGTGAGAGTGGGCAGGTCGAAAGTAGGTGGTCGACGCATTCATCGTCTCCTTCCATGATAAATTTGGCCTGCACGTAGCCGTCAGTGTGGCTGGCCCCGGCCCCTCGACCGGCCGCGGTGGCCTTGGGTGAAGGCGAGCCGGCGACGTCTCCGCGTGCAAACGGACGTCGCAGTCGTCCCCCCCGAGGGACAAGATCACCCCGCACCGCCTACTCCTCGCTTCAGCTTCACCTCGATCGCGCCCTGACAACATTGCATGCCGTCTCGGCTCCCTGCACCCCCTTCGGTCCTCGCGGGCGATTGCGAGAGGCGTGCGTGTCCTGGCATGCCTCCGCTCCGCTGCCCTTCCCTTCTTCCCCCTGCCTTCAGGAAGCTGCATCGGCAAGGGCCCCCCATGGCCAGCTGATGATCACCGGCCGATAGCCGCGTGGCGTCCAGAGTCGTGGAAGATGGCAGGGCAGGGACGTGGCCGTCATGGACACATCATGGGCTGTCGGTGAGCGAGGGTGGGACCTCGTCGAGTGGCCTTGGGACCGGTGTGTTCGCTACGCAATACCGAAATCTGATGTTGCTCGTCTGTCATGCGTGCCCTCGCTGGCGCGGCAGGCACTGGCTCTTTGGCGGAGACGACTCGCCTCTATCTCTCTCCTGGCCCTTGGACATATGGTCCTCTCGGCTCATCTTGGGGGGTGACACGAGCGGTGCCAGGGGGGCAGGAGCAAGCGGGCTATGTAAGGTGGACGGCGGTGGACAGGAGGACATTGTCGTGCTCGTTGGAAGACGCGGGAGCATCGCTGGGGAGCGGTCGGCTCACGCCCCCCTCTCTCTATTGTCCGAGATTGTTCGACCAACTCGGCCTGCCGCGGGAGAGATGACTTGGACCCAATGACTGCTTGAGACGCGATGAGCGGTCATGGCACGTTTCAAGGTCCGGCCGAGATGGGAGAGAAGTCGTCGCGATGGGGGAGGCAGGCTGAAGCGAAGGGACATGGGCATACTATGTCACGCCTTGGTCAGGGTGGGCACTCGGTGACTCGGCGGGAGTCTGGGGATCCGATGCCACGGCACTCACCGGATGCTACGGGCTGATCAAGGTTGCATATAAGACGACTTGGTTGTCCTCCCCGGGCCCGGTGATGGTTTCTTGGTGTATCGTTCCTCGACGCTTCCTTAGTTTCTTCCCCTGAGTCCCGGGCTGTCCCCTCGATTCTCGATAACTTTCATTCGCACACCTTTACTCGCACCATCCCGTGGTGGCCATCGATTGAGGAAGCCGTACCCCTTCCTCGACCCGGAGCACTGGAAAGCTTGTATGCCTCCCCACTCCCACTCCCGTACCCGTTTCCTTGCCGCCCTCCCCCGCGGCCCGTCCTGGAGCCTTATCCTCGACGGACGGAGACGATCCCCACGGGGAACACAGCCAGAAGCCGCGAATGCTAAGTAGACAAGCAAACCATGCGGCCCGTCTCCTTCTCCCACGGAAACGCGAGCAACCAGCCATCCACGGCACAGGGCACGATGAACGGCAACGCCACGACGAACGGCTGCCAGACAGCAGGCCATAACTCCGCCTCGACACGGGACTACTCGATGCAGAGATGGCTCCGCGAGAAGCGCGAGTCTCCCTGGTCGGCCGAGTCCGTCGACGGCGGCAGCCAGGCGGAAGGGGGGCCGGCAGCAGGGTCGAGTGGTGGTCACACGAGTTGAGCAATCAACCACGAATTATGGTAAGGCTTCCAAGCTCTACTCATGCCGTGTCATCACCTGTGTCGCGAATCGTGGGGTCTGACTTGGTCTCTTTAGACGTGCGATATGATATTCACCACGAGGGCATGGGAGGAATAGCGTTGAAAGCGGTTGTTCAAACTCGAATTTGCGAGTTACAATGCCTTGTTTTTGGCAGCTCAGTGTAAGCAGGGGGCGTTGATACGCGGTCTATTTCCCCGTGGCTCTCTGTTTTTCCAGGGGTTCACGGGAACTTTACAGGCCCAGTCTTGGTCGGGTTGTTTGCATTCCGGAGGTCCTCGTTTGTGTCGTCGGTTTGATGAAGATACGATACCCAAGAAAACATTGCTTGTTACGTTACGCCCGAAACTTATCGCTGTCATCTGGTCCTCGATATTCCCCCATACCATCCAGGCCCGGCATAGAAATCCCATCCCGCCGATAGGGCAGTTCAACCATGGTGATGACGTCTTCCGTGGTCCTCACGACAACGATCCGGGGGGCTCAAGCTCACCGACTTGAGGAAACCTCCCATGTCCCGTCTCACGCCGCCGTTTGCCATGAGCCGACGCATCATATCATGCAAATACCACTACTTACATGACCAGCCCTCGCTTATTGCGACGTGCGACGTGACAGACTTTGCGCTCCAGGTGCCCCGGGTGACACAGGTGCTCGCGGCGGGCATATGGCCCCATGCCATGTGCGTCTGTTGACAGACTGGCGCTATCGCACAACGTGCTCACCATGCAGAAGCAAACGAAACGTCCAAACGGCGCTGGCCTTCGGGAAGACCGCAGGCAGGGAAAGGGCCCAGGGAAGTGAAGGGCGGCCGTGGGCGGCGGCGACGTCGCACGGCGCTAGAGCCGGGTGAGTTGCCCGGACCAATCAGACCCCGCCCGGGTTGCCGGATGGGGGAAACGGCCCTATTTGGTCATCCCATGTCTCGGTCCCCGGAGGACTTGGCACAGCTCGGTGAGGATGGGATGCATGCCATTATCAGGGTCTGGGTATAGGCCACGGGTTGGAGGGGCGTCTAGGAAGAGGACTCGTTGGCTCGTTGGGGACGGGGCGGCCGGGAGGCTTGTGGCTGGCCTTTGTTCCGGCCCTGCAGTGCGGCCTGCATGGCGATCAGGCGCACGGGGAACAACGGAACAGATCATCTTGGATAAGGCGTAGAAAATTAGACAGATGATGTCGTCACTGATAAGTTGAGGCCTGCTTTGTCATCACGTTGGAATGATTGAGGCTTGTGCCTGATGCGTGTAAGTGGTGCGGATGTGTCTTTTAGGGTGCATTTCATGCCATTATTCTAGAACAGGGGCTATAAATTATATTAACACAGAAGGGGACAAGTAGGTGACCGAATCAACTCTGCATTCTGCTTTCAGGTTGTAATATGTGTCTGGTCGACTGAAACCCGTCACTGGCCTTCTGAACCTGAACACTATGACTATAGTAGAGGGAATCGTTCAGCATGCATACACCAAAACTAACAAGCTCTCAACACCACAGTCTCGTGTTTACCCGGCTCACCATGCTTGTCGCAAATTTTGTAAATTGTTCAAATGATTGCACTCCAATACTACTGCCTTGTTTGCCAATTGGAGAGCATGCACGCCCTCACTTAAGATGTTATTATTAAGTGAATTTGATCAACTTCCAACATGCAGCAACTACGCTCCTACATAATTTGGCTCACAGCCTGCAAATGGAAGGAGCACCCAGACACGCCTTCCCACACAATTTTGCACATACCAAATCTAGTCCTCTCCGCATCATCTGACAGCAAGCCACCATCAATCATGTTTAGGCAGCAGACGGGCCCACGCAGGACATCTGCGACCCTTCATGAGCGAGTCTCGTCTTACATTCGGTCCTCTCCCCATCCAGCGCGCATCTACGTCCCCTTTGACGAGGTACGTGATATTCGGGACACAGATGGTGATTTTGACTACGACGAGAATGATGACGTCGATATTGGACCCTCACGCGAAGAGCTGGCCGCAATCGACGAGTCTCATGGCTCTCCGCGTCATCAGTGGCTTACTCGTCTTCTCTACGCGCAAAGTACGGCGGAAGATGAGACTCCACAGAATATTCCAGAGGAAGAAGACACGCATACGCAGCTGTACGATACAAATCTCGACGTCGAGATTCTCCAGGACGCGCTTAGCACCGATATTGTGGCTGAGTTCACTGAACAAAGACAGCTAGCAGCAATGGAGCAACCCAAGCCTATCGTTCTTTTTGACTTTATGCATGAGCTTCAGGACCGCGACGCTGGGGACTCCGTGTACTCTGACGACGAGGACGACAGCGATTGGTACGAGATCAATGAGGTTGATGACAATGTCTCATCCCTCGACACGGACATTGAGACCATGAAGCTCGACAGCGTGATTATAGCTCAATCTCTGATCTACCATTGGGAACTGACGCATGCTCAGGCACCCAAAGACAGCAACAACTTCCCGGAGAAGCTGGGGGACCTTACTGGTCAGATGGACGACTCCCTCAGCGACGGCGACGACGAAGCCTCAGGCTCAGACAAGGAATATTGCCAGCCCACCAAATGCATCGAAACTGGCTACTTGTCACCGACTGCCTGCTGAAGTGGATGAAGATATCCGAATGGTGTTCTTAGAAAACACCAACAAAGACCTTTGCTCAGCATTGATCTCTGGACTCGCATCACAGACAGACTGGGGACAATTGGATTGGAACATAGTCAGGGTATGTCAGTTATCTGTGTTATTTGTCGCGGCTAACCTTGAATAAGATGAATTAACCTGCACGTATTCTATCCATCAGGGCACACATGTCACCTGAAAGCATGCACAACACGTATTGAAGTGGCCCGCAGAGGTAAGCTAAGTGATTGAATTTTGATTAAAGTGTACTAATGAAAAGGCCTGAAACAGCCAAGATTATCTCCTTCCACCCAGCCCTGCCGATTTGCTTCTTTTCTCGTTTCTTGATAGCTTCGACTGCTATCGCACCGACATTTGCTGAGCTCACCCAGATACTATCAGGGCAGTTACAGCATGGCGTAGAGGGCCAGTGCGACAAGACCGCCGGCAGCCGACAGGGAGGACAGCTTGCCCGCGCCGGAGACGATGACGTGCGATTCCGTGGGCATAGGGCGGTGGCCGTCGGAGTGGGTGGGCACGACTCCGCCGAGCCCGCGCAGGTAGTAGCAGTCGCCGATGAGGGCGCAGACCTCGTTGGGGTACTGGTGGGCAGGGTTGCAGCTGTAGTCGCCCTCGGCGTTGGTGGAGCCCGCGGGAGGGCAGGTCTCGTGCGGTGCCGGGCCGGTGTGGGTGGCGGTAGCGGAGTGGGTGGGGACAGGGGTGCCGGTCTCGAGGCCGAGGCCACGGAGGAAGTAGCAGTCTCCGATGAGAGCGCAGACCTGGCCCTCAGGATACTGGTGGGCAGGGTTGCAGCTGTAGTCACCCTCGGCGTTGGTAGAGCCAGGGGCCGGGCAGTCGGCGGCCGAGACGGCACCGAGGCTGGCCAGAGCGGAGAGGGCAATGATGGACTTCATTTTGGGAAAGAGGTTGAGAGAGATATGAAGCGTTGAGTGCAGTTTGAGAGTGGAAGGTGATGAATGAAGCTGGTCTTGTGAGATGAAGAGCACAGGATGAAGAAGCAGGAAGCACAGGATTGAAGAAGACTGGAACCTGGCGCATTTATAGCAGAGGAGCGCGAGGTCGTCGTGTGCCACAGCTCAACTCAGAAGTCTCACTCATCTCCTCCCTGTATGACTATGGTCTGTGGAGCGCGGCGCTGTAGGCTTGCATTCAGTTGATTCAGTTGATTCAGTTACCGCCGTTACGGTCTCGCATTCCACCGTTTCCCGACCATGATCTGCGGCAGGGCTGTCGTTCCAGACACGCGCGTGCCTCGCCGAGCCGCACAGTGCTGCAGGGCCAGAGCTGCTGGCGGCAAGCAGATGTGCATTCCTCGCGCTCGGCGCTAGATCATTCCACGGCGCTACTGAGATTCCCCGGTCTGGGGAAATTCTGGGCGTGAGAGGATTTGGGACGGTATGGTTGCAGGCTGTCCTGACAACCAGGGAGGTATAATTTTTTCAACAAGCTGTGACGCAGTCTTCAGCCGCACGAAGACGGCGATCGATCGGCGGATGCCACTACATCTCCCGTCGTGCGAACGGAAAGTAGTACAGACTGCAATGCATCGACACGTGGTGGATAGAGCAAGGTATGTGCATCGGAAATACCTAGACGCTATCATCGTGAGATAGTCCCGAGCAGATTTGCTTCCGTTCGCGAGGGATGCTAGGATCGTAACGACGTGCTCGACCATGGCCTTGTCCACGGATGAATTGGCTGAGGCTGACCATCAGGGAAACTCTCATGCGCCATTGCGGCATTGGTGCCGTTTGAGGCGCGTTCAGAAACGATCGTATGGGTAAGACGTCCGGTCCGACAGGATCAAGCACGTATGTGGAGCCCCTGGATCACTTACTTTCTGCTCGTTCCTCGTATCCCGCGTTCATCATGGTTGACTGGACATTCAGACTGCACGTGTCCTATTCATGGTATCTTGCCATCAAGGCTTCCCATTACACACGTCGCCTGCATGTATCAGCTCGCGACCTTACACTTCGAACTGCCCTACGTAGTAGGCATGTGAATATACACGGGGCGACACTTCAGTTGTGGACCCTCTCCATCTCTCAGATTTCTCCGTCAAAAGCCGCACTCGTAGCGCGTCGCATCGCTTTCCGTGCTTTTGCGCTCACAGGCTTCGCATTGGCTGCGGGCAGAGACTGTCTCCGAGTCTTGACCTGCGAACCCGTCGACATGCTCTCATTACGCTGTTGTTGCTTTCCCATGTTCTTCTTGCCGGCTTTCCGGGCCATCTTGCCCGCTTTGACGGCCCGCGGGCCCTGGTGATCGTCGTCCTCTGCGTGAGGTTCTCCGAACTGCCCGTCGCGAGACGGCGAGTCCGACGACAGATCGACAACTTGGGAGCCCTCCGGAATGACGAATGCTGAGGAGCTGCGTGTCTTGGGTGTAGATGTCCGTGTGACACGCTTCTTGTTCAAGGGACTACCAATAGACGGTTTGATAGGTTGCGTGGAATTGGGGAAGAGCTGCTTCTTCGTCAGAGCCGGTGAGCTTTCGTCGACGTCGACGTCGTCCATGAGCTGGAACCTGGCTTCTGATGTGGCGATCGTACTACGACCCTTCAGTGCAGACTCGACAGGTATCTTGGAAGGGCTCTTGGTCCCGCGGGTCGTTGCGGCTGTGGCCCAAATCTCGTCAAGCGAGGGAAGGGAAACCTCTGAGGGCGGCGTGTGATCCCTCGGTATTCTGCGCGGTGTCGTTGCCACTGGCTCAGCCTTGGGTATTGCAGCTGGGGAAATGTCATCGTGGGCATCCTCGTCGACAGGCGGATAAGACTCGCTGCCGAGGTTGATGTTGACATGAGGGTCTGGCTGCCGGCCGCTAGGAACACTGGCCGACTCTGACTGGCTGACGGAAGGCTGCTGCCCCTCGCTTTGTCCATTGACGACGACGGAGTCCTCCGTCTCGTGCAGTACAGTCACCTCAGCTTGCTCGTCGGAGTCTGCCACGGTCTTAGACATCTCTTGGAGCTGGCGTGATGGACTGTTAGTCTCTCGACCTTTTGCACTCAAGTCCTGCTCATGCCCCAGAGAAATGCTGCGGGCAGATGACGCACTCTCCGGAGAAATCCTCGTGGCGATCGGAGCTATGTCAGCTCGCTCAACTTGCCCCCCCTGCTGGCCATTGGGCTCACTATCATCTGTGAAAGGTTCCGTCTGCGCAGAAGTCGGTGGTTCAGACACCACTTCGCTGTACTGTGTCTCCTGAACGATGCTGTCTGCCATGGGCTCGACCACTTGCCCATCCTCAGGTCGATACGAGCTGAGCGGCTCCTGAACAATCTTGGGGTCGATTAATTCGGAGAACTCGACGTCCCGATATCCATCGTCAGGCTCGACATCATCCTCTTCGCCGTCGAAATCAGGCGCCTCAAACCTATCGTAGATACGCTCTCCCGTGTGCTCATCGTAGTTTCTCTCCTTCTGTTCTCTGTCTCGCTTGGCGAGCAGTAGCCGGAGTCGTTTGCCATCGGCATCTTCCACCCTGACGACGATGGCGGTGACGCTGATCATCTCAGGAGTCCAGTTGGTCCGCGCGGAAAGGAGCAGATGTTTCCAGGTGATGACCATGCCAGGTTTGGCGCCTCCAACCAAGAGGTCTGGCAGCGAAGCCAGGTCCGCCGGCAAAGCTGGCAGGTCGTCCACGTCAGAGAATTGGCTCTCATTCCCTTCCTTCGAAGGGGGGTCGTCATAAGCGAGTACAGTATCCTCAAAGGCCGTCTCGTCCTCCGCCTGAACCCAGGAAGTGTCATTATCTGCGTCATCCGCGGTCCTTTGCTTCTTTGGTGATGAAGAAGCCTCTGCATCTTCCGCCTGGCGCGCAGCATTGCGCTTGCGCTTGCCTCCATTCTTTTTGTTGTGCGGCTGGTACTGCTGCTGCGGATCCCAGCGTTGGGCGAAGGGAAAGGGTGGCTCCGAAAGCTCGACGCCTTCATCACAACACTCTACCGCGCGGTAGTTAATTAACTCCCGCCATGCGTCGGGATCTTCGTCCTCTGCAGGGGCCTCGGATTGAGCTGAAAGATCGACTTGCATCTCCTCCACTTCTGCACGGGGGTTCTTGAGAGGGCGGACATTTTTCATCAAATCGCCGCGCAACTTTTCCTCGTCTGCTTTGGTCTTTGGGTTGCGTAGCCCTAGTGCCCCGAAGAGCATCCTCCGTCCAGCATTAACGTTGAGCCGCAGGCGCCGCTGTGAGGGCGAACAATCTTCCGGCTCCTGGGCCTTGGTAGACTGCTTGGTCTGTATTTCTGCTGTTTCATTTGTGCTGCGTGCCGACTCATCGAGAGTGAGGGGGAAGCTACCGGGTGCGTAAGGTGTTGGGACTGGAACCTTGCCCGATGGTGCAGCCTTTAGGTTCTGTTGAGGCTTCTCCGGCGTACCTGTGTCCATCATCGCGAGGAGCGCCTGCTTCCTAGCGAGAAACTCTTGTTCTTGCTGAGCCTCGGCTGCCTCGGGGACCGTCTCGTCAGCAAGGCTGTTTTCAGTCGATTGTGCATGGTCACGAGGTCCTTGCCGGGCGAGTCGACGACGCAAATTCCTCCTTTGGGTTTTTCGCATACCCTGTCCCGGGGCTACAGGTACGGAGTCGTTTAAAGAGGTATCAGCTGCGCCTTGGCTGGATAACTGGACCGAATCCACGTTGGTATGGGGCACAATCGGTTTACTTGAGACCTCCTCAGGCTCTGAGTCCGATTCACTGCTCGAGTCGTCACTGCTGCTGCTGCTGCTGCTGCTTTCGTCGGAGCTCTCTACGAGCGGAGCTTTCTGAACGGGCCGGTGCCGAATGACGGTGCCGTCACTACCGGACTCGTCATCAGAGGATTCTTCAGAAGAATCTTCTGAAGAACTGCTGTCGTCTGAAGAGCTAGCCATCGAGGGCTGCCCTTTGCTGCCGTCGGATTCGTCCGAGTCATCTGAAAGCGACGAGACTGACGAAGAGGAAGCAGATCTGGTGTTGGCGGCCTCATCAACAAACGTAGGAGAATTTGTGGCGACCGGTTGTTGAATATTCGAGCCAGAATCCGAATCCGAACTGGAACTTGACGAGTCAAAATCTACAGCTTTGCGTTTCCGCAGCCTAGATTTTGACCCTTTGGTGGCGAGCCTAGTCTTCTCGATGGCCAGCAACGAGGGACTGAGGGGCTCAACAGTCGCGTCGTTCTCAAGGTCATCGTGGAGGCCTTGTAGCTCTGCGGCGAGGTCCTCCTCGTCGGCACCAAACTCGACCCTTCCGTCTGTGGAGCTTTCATCTTCGGCTTCACTTGCAGACGGCTCGTCTTCTTCCATGCGGCCCGGCTCAAACTCGTCGTCTGCCGCAACGTCGTCCGCGTCATCAAAGTCGGCTCTGAAGCGAACGCTGCTCGTGCGTCTTGAGCCCCCGTCGAGACCAGGACTGTGGTATTCGATCAGGAGAGGGTTCTCCTGCTCCTCCTCCTCTCCGTCGTAGTCATCGGTCACTTGAATCTTTGCACGTTTGCGAGGTGGAAGCGTCACGGGCGGGCGGTTGGGTGGCGCATGAAGCCAGCGCCTTCCATATGCGATTCCGTCGACGAGGTGTCTGCCGTCTGCTGTGATCTGGTGCCTGCCGCTGGCGCGTCGCATTCGGAGGTCGTCGGTCAGGAGGGATCGAATACTGTACAAAATGGTCAGATCTGACGCGCCGATATGTGGAGCTTATCGGCGCAACAAATTGAACTTACATGACTTGATCGTCATCTTTCAGAACCTTGGAGACCTGTTGGAAGTGCAGACATTCAAAGGCCGTGCCGTCCGCGCCTTTGAGCTCCACGACATAATCCTCGAGGCCCCAGCCGTCGCTCTCGAGTGGGAGGACCTCGTTGACCTTCTCGACAAGCCTGGCAATCGTCGAATCAGGCCCGGCGGGGGCGTTCCAGAGCAGGTTGACTTCGGGAAGCCCATGACGACGGACTTGCAGCCGCAGGCGCAGCTCTCGATCAGACATGTCGGCTGCTCTGTGTAGGAGGGGGAGATGTCGCGGCTAACGTTGCCTGGGATTTCGACCCATTTCCCAAGTCCGGGAAAGCTCTCGAATGGAAATGTCGGTTGGGTGCTTGTGTCACGCGGAGAGGAAGTTGGAAGGAGGCTGTTCGGCTGCTGCCCGAGTATGGCGGAGGGTCTTCACGAAAATAAAAGTGGAGCATTTCCCCAGGGCAGTTACGCGCGAGATTCATGCATTCACGGATGGAAAGTCTGATGCGAAGGAACAGAGTCTTACGCCACAAAGAAGGGCTGCAATGTAAGCAAACGATGTGCCTACCTTGAGACTTCCTACTATTGGTCTGCCGGACTGAAATATTGGGAGTGCATCAAGTTTGAGGTGCTGAGTCGACTTTTCGGGGGAAAAGCAACGACACATGAGGAAGCTCGCCTGGATCTGGAATCTTCATGGTCTGCAATATGTACTAAGTTACTTGATTTTGCCAAGTCCCATGCATGAGCTCGAGTGAGCGGTATTTCAGATGTTCTTCTGACAACGCCAGCCCTATTCAAAAGACACCTCAACTCCTGGTATGCAACTCTCCTTAAATCATCGACATGTCCTTTCCACACCTTATGCCTGCGCTCACGACGGCATCGAGGTGCTGTCCAATAAATGACCCATCTTTTCGATCTGCGAAGCAAAGTTAGTCGGTGGTTCACCCAGGGCAGAAATTTGCGGCGTACCTTTGTCTTGAGATACCCCTCCACCTCTTCACTCCTAAACCCGCCCTTGCCCTTCCACGACAGAGGAACCATGGCCACCCTCTCGGTCACTCGAACCTCTCTGTTGGGACCCTCGACCGCCCTGATCTTGTCTGGGTTGTTCGTCAACAGCCGGACGTCCGACTGGCCGAGGTCCATCAGCATCGCCGTGGCAAGGCCATAACTCCGCGCATCAGCGGGATGCCGCAGAAGCAGGTTCGCCTCAACTGTGTCCGAGCCCAGATCCTGCAGGTTGTACGCCTTGAGCTTCTCCCCAAGGCCGATGCCTCGGCCTTCCTGCCGCAGGTAGATGATGATGCCACCGGCTGTGTTGCCGGGTAGACTCATCTGCCGTGCCGCCTCGTCCAGTTGCTCGCCGCAGTCGCAGCGCGCCGACCAGGCAGTCTCTCCCGTGTAGCACTCGGAATGGATGCGCACCAGGGGCGCTGCTGGGGCGGATGTCTGTTCTGGCACCCTCGACGCACTTACGCCTGCGCCGCTTCCCATCCCGCTCGTCGCCCGGCCCGGAAACAGGCGACCGGTGTATGCGCCACGGATCATCCTGTCCATCTCGGTTTCTCCCTCCTGCGGGGCGTCCAGCGATTTGCTGCGGATGTGGGACCCAAAGACGATCGCGAGATGCTCCTTGTTATCTACATTGTTCTGGTATAGGTGCAGGAACATCTCCGTCCCCGCGGTCGTCGGAATGCGCGCTCGGACGATGCATTGTACCTCCGGAAGGGTCTCGAGAAGTCTTGGACGCTTTGCGCCGCACCCGCCGCTGGGCACAGAACTGTCGACTGGTACACCCTTCGGGAGCTCTGAGGGCGTCGCTGTGCCCGGGGTTTGCGGCGGGGTGAAAGCAGGCGAGAGCAGAGAGGGTGGCGGGGCGAGGTCGTCGAGCGAGGGGAAGTGCGGGTTCCGGATCTCGTGCGTTGGAGTGACAGTTGTCGACTTTTGGTCGGCGGCGGGCTGCGCTCGTGGGGAGTAGTGGGATGGCAGATGCGGGGTGTCCTCATGCCAGTCCTGGCCAGACACATTGCTGCTGCTGCCGGCACCGCCAGTCATATCTGAGCCTGGCATTATGAAGAGCTCGCCGGATCACCGAGTGTGCCCGACTTCGGAGTTGCAGCGTATCGTTTGGAGGGGATGTCGTTGGGATTGATGGCGAAGAGGGGTGTTCCTGGGCGCAAGACAAGCTAATTGAGATGGCCAGCGCTGTCGCAAAGAGGAAAAATCCAAGGTGGCGGCTAGAACAGAGCTATAGATGTCGAGAAATCCAAATCGGAGGCGAGGGCAGGTAGTGATGAGTGATGAGCGGATATGACGAGGCACGAGTCGAGATGGATGAAGAATTAAGGCCGCGCTCGGCGATTATTCAGCCGTGGTGTAATCCATGGATGCGGACGTCGGAAGCTAGCGCGCCTTCCCTTCGCCGAGGTTCTGCGGGCTGGAGAAGTTGCACGGGCGGGTTGTGATCAGAAGGAGCCGCCGCCCCCGCCCGAGGATTTAGGGTGTCAAGGGTCGAGTCACAGGCCTGGGACCCCTGAGGGACGGCCGAAGGGCACCCGACTGCACCTCCCGCAGTGAGGTACCGCGCGCGGCCACCCCGCCCATCCGTCGGGACGGGTCCAGTTTGAGCGGGGGCCATGTCGAGTCCCGCTCCTCGTCTCAGAATGGGACTTGCGGCAAATGCGGGTAACGTACCGAATGAGTCAGCATCCGTCAGTCAGGGACAAATAACCTCATCATCGAGGGGCTTTACCGCCGACATCACCAAGCAGGGTCATGTTCTCGAATGAAGCTGTCATCGAGGGCATGCAAGTTTCTCTTGTGACAGAAGAACACTTTGATGCAGCTTTCATGGAAGTGCATCCTTTTTCGACCAAGTGAAAGCTTAGCACTGCGTACGGATGCCGAAAGAACCTCGGGTTAGTCGAGATGGCAGCCCACGAAAATCAACAGGCCACCAGATGTCCCAGTAGAAGAGTCACCTGTCTCGTTTCAACAACATAAATCTCAGAAACATCTAGGAACCATCCAGTCCAATTTTGTAGCCATGGCCCCGTCGGTGCCTGGAGCACATCGCCCAACCCTCGACCCCTGACGAAATCATTGGCCAGGACGATCCCGCGCTCTTACTGTTGACCATCAGCTCGATGCACGCCTGCCACCCACCTCATGCCCGCGCATCGTTCCTGCATGCTGTCTGACGGGGCTCTGCTTTCCCCCAAGATCGTAGGCCTAGCCGTCATGAGTTTAGTTTCGACCGTCGTCCCTGGAGACGGACACCAAAGCATCCTGACCATCCACTCCGTTGTCAGCGCGTCCCTGAGGGACGTTGTCGGGGGCGAGCGTTGATACTTAAACAGCATGTGAACTGCACGTACTTTCCGAGAATCTGTCTTCTCATCTCCATCTTCTAGTGTCATAACATCGATCTGTTTGCAAACATTCGCTCAAGGCTTCAACCAGAGAAGCCTATTCAGGGTGAAGTCGTCACCTTTTCATTCTTTCAGCGAAATTGATTCGGTACCTTCTCGGATTTTGCCCGGTGCTATTTCCTTGATACCCTCCCTTTACCATAAGAAACATGGCCGATACGTTTTCCAACTCCATTGCATGGCTTATCCCCTCTGCCGGGAACCGCTGGGCGGCCGAAGCCGTGCGCATGCTCCAGAACAGCCCTCGCCGCATCGACGTCTCGCCCTTCTTCGATACCGCCGCCGAGGGCGACGAGTCCTCCTCTGAAAAGGAGAACGACACTGTCCTTTCCGTCAAGACGCCTCGATCAGCGCTCACGCTCTCTTTCGACCAAAGGCCCCGGGGCCTTCGTGGTTTCGTCATCGGTACCGATCCCAAGTCCTGCGACATCGTCCTCCCCAAGGTGCGCGGCATCAGCCGCCGCCACTGCCACATTACTTTCGACTCGGAGAAGCGCCTGGTTCTCCGTGACACTTCCAAGCACGGAACCACGGTGTGGTATGACGGGCACAGCAATGGCAGGAGGCGCCACGAAACATGGCTCCTCAGCAGCGGGTTCTCATACGGCTTCCCGTCGGCCGTCAACAGCATCGTCATTGACATCCAGATGGTCCGTTTCCAGATCGTCGTCAATTCGTTTCTGCCGCAGTCGGACTCGTACCAATGCCATGTCGACGATTTCCTGTCTTGTGTCTCGCCTGTGAGCCTGCTGCCAGGTCGCGACTCACTCACGCCGGCCCCTCTGCGCATCCAGCGGCCCGTCCTGGTCAGATACACGATAGCCTTGGATGACGAAACGACTCCCGAGACGTATCTCTGGAACGCCAGTAGGCCATGGGAGCCCATGACCAAGGTACGGGACTGATGATTGGTATGGCGCCGGAGTTGTCTGGCGTTCGGCGAGGATTGAGAACTGTTGCCCAGGAGAGCGCCAAATTGGTTGTAGTGCTCCATCATCATTCCTTTCGGCCAAGATTGCCGCAAACGGTCGTTATCGAAGCTGGTTCCTATTCTTATACCCCCCTCGTCATCTGTAGTTAGTTAGCCACATGCCATAATCAACAACCACTCGGTTCGGCCGGTCGACGGTGGACTGGATGTCTGATGCTCGCAACGTGCAGTGTAACCGCGTTGAATTCTCCCATCTACGGGCGCCCGAGGCCCAATCGTACCCCGGATATATGTACACGTGCTCTTCGCTGTAGCAGGTTCCCGTTCGGCCCGTTCAGTTGCTTCGTGCGCCCTTGGCCTCCCGCAGCTCGTCCATCTTGGCGACGCGCTTCTTGAACTCCTCGTATTGGCACTTCTCGTAGCTGTGTCGCTCGTCCTGTGTCGTCGGGGTGTCAGTGGTGCTGTCTCCATCGGGCTTCCCCGACTCGGGTGGCAGGGGCTGGCACGTACGCCGCACTTCCAGGGCAGGTACCAGGTCTCGGTTCGGCAGCGGTTCAGGGGAATGAGAAGGTGAGCGCAGCTATCGCGGTAGGCGAGAGGGAGGCGGGCCTCGCGCATCTCCTCGCGCGTCGCCGGGCCTGATCGAGGTGAGGTTCGTTAGTGAATGTGTTCAGCAGCAAGGGGACCGGCGAAGCGGCGGCAAGCCGGCAAAGTCCAAGTTCGCGTACCTTTCGGGAGTTCGGAGGAACCCATCTTGATGCAATTGAGGTGTGTGCGGCCCAATTGGAGGTGGTTTGGGGCTGGCGAGGTCGTCGGGTCCGATTCAATGGGTTGGTCGAGGTTCGCTGCAGCATCGTGGGTTGTTTCTGGTCGGACACCAAACATATTACATAAGCGTCTTTGACCAATCCCACGACGTTCATTACTCGTGGAGTCCACACTACAGATCACGTGAAAGCCACTCGCCAATTCCTTTGCCGGGTGAAAGCGTCGTGCTTCATCCTTCGTCTTCCTGTGATAGGTAAGGCCAAGGTTCGACATTTGCACCGAAGTCCCCCCACGATTGACGAGGCCTCGTTGGCCTGAGGTTTCCGGCATAGAGTCGGCCACTCCAAAGCAGAAGCTTACAGCACAGCCCGCCCGCCCGAAAGCTCCATGTGACGGTGCAGTGTATTGAGATGAACTTTCAATGCGTGTCACCTGACAGGTCGTGGGTAGATATGAGCTGCGGCTTTGAACGTGGTGGCTCACTTTACGGGTGTCGCTCCCTTTGGATCATAGCATGGCGGCAGCCGCTTGATTGAGTTTGACTTTTCATTGCGGCAAGGGGCTTTCTGTATCGGGGAGCCAGGTCAACAACTAAAAGGCATCCAGTGCTGACCTGTTCCCTCGTAAGGGGTATCTTTGCCAATCATTCAGAATGCTTTGTCCTTACCATTATATGGCCTTTTGGGCGGTCTCGATATCTGTCGCAGCAGTGTATCACGGCCTGATCACGATTTGCGGCGTTCCCCAGACAGCTTTCCACATTCTCCTTGTGCCTCTAAGAGGACGTGGCTCGTATGCGACGGCATGCGACCCAGGAGCTAAAAAGCGGCATGTTCGTCTTCGAATCATGACCATCTGCTTGGCGACCAATGTGGGATCTCTCACTGAATTGATGGACATGGCAGAGGCACACGCCGAGCTCTTTCGTCTCTTACTATGATTATGGCCCACCTTGTGATGTACCTAGCAATTGTTGTCCCTTTGGAGATTGCCATGGGAGCCCTGACCGCGTGGGAGTTGTCGGTCATTGGCAACAGGATAGCGACCATCGAAAGAAAGACCGAAAACCGCAGGGGCGCGATCGTTGCCTATTACACCACGGGTACAATACTGGATGTGGCAGAGACTGTATATCCCCGAGCCCTCTGCGGAGAGGGGTTGCTGAGCTGACTTGATGGTGTGCGCGCAGGCAACTAACACGATTTGCAGGCATAGGAAATCGGCTTGGTATGACTGGGTGCCACAGTCGAAGCCCCTCATGATCAGAGAGCGGCAATGGTTCATGTGGAGGGCGGAACCCTTGAGGTCCGCGAACTGGATTGTTATGATACTGTTATCGCGAAATTCCAGCCCAGTTGAAACCAATGAATGAAGATATTCGCCTGTGGATGGGGGGTAGACTTGAGATACCAGGGCGAATAACCCACCGAATTGATTGAGGACCTTCGTGTGGGTGAAGTCCCCGTTTCCGTGTGCCGATGTTGGGGTATGCCGCCGTTGTCCAAGCTGAAGAACAACCTTATTTTCTAAGCCCGACTTCTGGGGCAGAGAGGATCGGTTCGATGTTAGTGTAGCGAGGCGGTCTCGGGGTCGAAGAATACTCCG
The DNA here is from genome assembly GCA_037042015.1 of Furcasterigmium sp. R96-07A1. Classification (NCBI taxonomy): domain Eukaryota; kingdom Fungi; phylum Ascomycota; class Sordariomycetes; order Glomerellales; family Plectosphaerellaceae; genus Furcasterigmium; species Furcasterigmium sp. R96-07A1. The sequence goes on along the minus strand of JAXQJP010000333.1, from coordinate 287,150 downwards.
GCTTGCTGCGTGTTGACTCACTTGACTTGGCTGGATCCACGTTTCACCCGACGAGCAACATCTACACATGGACATCTCATCGCCAGGAGACCCGAATCACCGAGTATTCCCTGCACCTGGGCATGATATATCGGGAAGGTACTCGAGGGGATCGTACGCATGTTGGGGCTGCTGGAGTGATGCTTGTTGGTGGGTGTCCCGGATTGAATTGGTCGTTGGGTCATCATCTTGGGTGGCCATTGCGTAAAAAAGACCCTTCAGGCAAGTGAATCTCAATTTATTGTCCCTACATCTCTCGACCCAACGCGCTTTTGGCAGTCCATCATTCAATCAGCCGTTCGACCCATTCACCCTTACTGAGTAGTCAGGGTCCTCGTCCTTTGCATCTTCGGAATCCGGGGATGTCACTGCATCCCGGGGCAGCCGACTCGATGCTGGCACAAAGCCCCCCAGGGAACTCTGGGGCAACTCATTCTGTTACCTTATCTCTTACACGAGAAAAATGACATAACAGCCAGTCAGGTCGCGTGGGAAGCAAGACACGGAGCAGCATCGTGATTGATCGACGAGGAGTGCCGTATGGAAGGAGTGGAAAGTGCGGCTGGATACTTACGGGAGTGACGTCGGAGCCGGCGGGTGACGCATGCCGAGCCCGGGAGTTCCTTCTTGGCGGATCCAAGCAACGCGCGCCGAGCCTTCGGGGTGCACACCACACCCAAGACAACCTCGCATCTACGCGTATGCCTCCCCAAACCCCAAACCCCGAATACCCGTCGACCCATCAACCCGTCTGCCACGCACGGCATCAAACGTACGCCATGAGACACTGACGTCTCTTCAGTCATTTGTCGACCGTTCCCGGCGTTCAGGGAGGCCGTTGGGCACTATTGCAATAGTCGGTCATGCCCTCAGCCAGGCCAGCGTGTGCAACCATGTCCGACCCTCCAATCTAGAGCGCCTTAGCATACGTAACCTGGTCTCCTACCAGCACGTGAGGCGGCTCCCGGGCTTCGGGACGCCCATTGCGATCGTCCCTGCACAGGATATGCGCAGGATGCGTCCTGACTGACGTCGATGAGCGACGTTTCCACGTCTCGTCTCCGCTGGAGCTGCCAAGCTCAACCTTTCCACGATGACCCACGAGGCTTGAGATAAGCTTAAGCGGCCAATCAGCCATTTTCAGAACCTAGTCGTGCTAGTGAACAGAAGCACCAGACCAGTGGGTGGTCCCCCGCAAGGACAAACCTCGAGGCGTGTCAGCATGACCGGATAGTCGAAGAGGCAAACCCTCAAGGCTGACAATGTGGAGGTATTAGTAGGGCACTGGAGACCACAAGCCTCTCATTCCCTCCGTCTTCTCTCTTCTTTCTCTCTCCACGGAACTTGACGGGTTGGAGCAGGTCTTTCCCCCTACTTCTCCTCACCTCCACGAGTTCCAAGCACTTTCAACTCCTCTCTCGACATGTCCAACACATTCCACGATGACCGCTCCGGCGGCATGCCCAATCAGGCTGATGATATCCGTTACGGCGGTATGGACGCCGGCTACGACGCCCAACACCAGGATCCTGCACGTCAGGACATGGCCCCCGCAGATACTGTCCCAACCAAGAACGCGGGCGACATGATGAAGCCTCCCGTCAACGAGTCGGACCCAAGCCTGGACAACAATCGGACGTCCTGGGGCACTGCTGAGAAGCGTGACAGCGACAGCGAGGGCCAGGTCGGCAACCTCTTCGACCAGGGCGGCAAGAACTACCGCACCGTCGGCCGCTGGATGTCCGGCATCATTCTTATTACCAACCAGGTCGGCATTGGTATCCTGTCTCTTCCCTCCGCTCTCCAGAATTTGGGTATGATCCCGGGCATCATCGCCATCATCGGATTGGGTCTCCTCTCCACCTACACGGCCTACGTGCTCCTCCAGTACTACCGCAAATACCCTCACGTCGTCAACGTCGCCGACATGGGTCGCGTTCTCGGCGGCCCCATCTTGGGCGCCATCGTTGGCGTCGCACTCTTCATCAACCTCATCTTCACCGGTGCCTCCATCTCTGTCACCGTGTCTATCGCCCTCAACTCCATGTCGGAGCATGCCCTCTGCACCGCTGGCTTCAGCGGAATCTCCTGCATTGCCTTCTGGCTGCTTTGCCTCCCGAGGAAGTTCTCCTTTGTCGCAAAGATCGGTATTCCCTCCACGATATCCATCCTGGTTTCTGTTCTCATCGTCATGATCTCCCTCGGTGTCACCGGACCCGCCAACGCCGAGGTCTCGAACCCCGACCTCGACATCGTCCTCGTCGGCAACCCATGTACGTTACTTCGGAGCTCATCCTTCCCCTCCCAGGCTGTCCCGGGAGTCTCGCGCCAGGCGTTCACTCCTGAGACGCCCTGAATAGCTTCAAATACTTCCACAAAGGGTAATTATTAACAACTCTCAGCCTTCAGGAGCGGCCTCGCAAGTTGTTTGAACATATGCTACGCCTATGCTGGCAATGCTGGCTTCGTCTCTTACATGGCTGAGATGCAGAACCCTTCGAAGGACTTCGTACCGGCGCTCGTTATCCTTCAGGGCTTCTCGATCCCTCTGTACGTCGTTGTGGCCATCACCATCTATGCTCTGTCCGGTCAGTACGTCCGTAGCCCCTCACTAGGCTCGGCTCCAATCATCCCCGCCAAGATTGCGTATGGCATCGCTCTACCATGCCTCCTCGCTACCGGTATGGTGTTTGGCCACACTGCCATCAAGTATCTCTACGTCGTGATGATGAAGAAGCTCCGGGCCACCGACGAGATCACTTCGAGGACTGTCAAGTCCTGGGCCGTCTGGGTTGGCTGCGCCACCACGTACTGGGTCGGATCTTTCGTTCTTGCCAACGCCGTCCCGGTCTTTGATTCCATCCTGTCCATTTCCTCTGCAACCCTCATTGCATGGTATGTAAATCATGCTTCTCTTGTCTGTTCGAGCTGTACTGATCTATTTGTAGGTTCACCTTTGGCATCAGTGGCGTCTTCTGGTTCCACTTGAACTGGCACTGCTTGTTTGACAACTGGAAGAAAATTTCCTTGACTATTATCAACTCGCTAATCATCATCATGGCGCTCTTCATGAACACAGCTGGCACATGGGCTGCTGTCGTGGGCCTGATTGACATCTTCAACGATCCGGACACGGGTATTGAGAGGCCGTTCACCTGCGCCGACAACAGCATTTTCTAGAAGGACGTGTTTTTTGACACATTGTACCATTATGAGCAGCGTTTTGGGTTTCACAAATACATGTACTGAAGCAGACGAGATGTTCAGATGATACTCAATAGATTATCAACTTGCCACAAAGCCCGGGCCAGGTACGCCGACAAATCACACGATGCGAATATTATGTCCAAGTTGAGAAGGCTTGATTAAGGATGCATGTCTTTGGACATTATGGGTACGTCGAGGCTAAGTATCCGACATGGCTCGGAAGCCCTGATCTATGCTTCATCTCGAGCATGACACGTCTGGGCGGCGTCTTCCCCCGCCAGCCGCGTTGGGAGCTTTGTGTGGACCAGCGCGTCATTCCGGATGACTCTTGTTGTTTCCAAACGCACAAGCAACGCAGCGGAAGAGAGGCCAAAGGCACGGCCAGATGCAGGCACGCCTAGGCCGCAGAGCGAGAAAAATGGGCTCGCGCCTGGCAAGCGCGTTCAAGAAGCGGCGCAGAGGACTAACTGCAGATCAGGCGAGAGCTTGGTATCACGGTAAAATAGATGGGCCCTCCCCTGGATGAGTCCACGTCCGTGTCGGCGACCTCGCGACGTCAGAGAACCCTCCCCTTCGACCTTCGTCCAGAGGCATCTCCGAACCTCTCTTTCCTGTTCATTCTGGCTTCGTTTAGAGACGAGGCGCGCGGCGGCTCGAACGCCTGCTGAAGCGGGCTGACCGCCGGGCCGGGGCCGGGGCCGGGGCCTGAGCCGGAAGCTCGGGGCGCGGCTGGTCCGGCTTGCGGTCGGGCATTGGCTGGCCCGTGGACTGGGAGACGTACTGGTCGATCATGATGCCGACCCATCCGGCGCCGGCGGTCTGGCGCATGGCCATGGCCTCGATCTGGGCCATGGTCATCATGATCTTGCCAGGCTGGCCGAGCATGGGGCTGGCTCCAGGCTGCTGCCTCTTGGTGAGGGCAGGCTGCTGGGGGAGCTGCTGGGCGGGTTGTTGGGGAAGCTGCTGGGGCGGCTGGGGGACTGCGGGAGCAGAGCCGTTCTCGATGGGGATCATGCCCATGGTGCCGCCGACGGGAGGCTGGGTCTGGCCGGGGACCATGCCGCCGGGGATACGCTGGAACTGGCCGGGCTCGGGGCGGGCCTGGCCCGGGATCTGGCTACCCGGCGTCTGGGGCTGCTCACGCGTGGGGTTCTCGCCCTGGGGAGGTTGCTGCTGCTGCTGGCCACCGGGAAGCTGCGCGCCGGGGAGTTGACCACCAGGGAGCTGGCCGCCGGGCAGTTGACCTCCGGGAAGTTGGCCTCCCGGAAGCTGGCCGGGTTGGCCGGGCGCACCAAGCTCCATGACAAGGATGAATTCGCCATCGACTTGGTCGACGGGGACGGCGACGCGACTATTTTCTTCGTCGAGAAGAGTCTGTCTCGCGATAGGGGTGAAGGTGGGCTCGAGGAGCAGCTGGGTGGCGGCGGGAGGGAGGTTGTTGGGGGGAGGAGGCTGCTGGCCCGGGGGAGGAGGCTGTTGACCCTGGGGAGGAGGCTGTTGGCCCTCGGCCGGGGGAGGCTGTTGGCCTTCAGCGGGGGGAGGTTGCTGAGCCTCAGCGGGAGGAGGCTGCTGTCCCTCTGCAGGAGGAGGGGATGCGGAAGCTTCGGGCGCAGCAGAGGTTGCGGCCTCACCAGGGGGAGCGGAGGTTGCGGATTCAGCAGGGGGAGCGGACGTCTCCTGGCGCCTCTGGGGGGCGGGCCTGAGCTGGCCAGCGGCGCCACCAGGGTTCTGGATAACGGCCCTCTGCTCGATACTGAGAGCGATGAGGTCGTTGGGGCCTGCTCCCATCTGCTGGGCGGACTGCATGAGCCTCTGGCCGTTGACTGTGTACATGGTCAGCCGTTTGCTACCGAAAGTGAGGACTCCTGGAAGCACGTACGAGGAATCTGGACGACGGCGGCCATGCGGTTCAGGTCAGGGACGACTCCGGCAAGGTTGCTGGTGACGAGATAACGGTAGTTGTCTGTGGAGAGGGTCAGCCATGATGATCTAGAGGACAAACTGGAAAGCGGCCCAACTTACTGACGGGCTGAGCGCCGCTGACGATCATGTTGGCACTGACGCCGTTGACGACATCGGCCTGGATGGCCATGGGCTGACTGGCGCGGACAGACATGCGGAAACCATCCTGGAACTCGACCTCCTGGATCCCGGAGCCCTCAATGCGAACAGCCTGGTTGGGATCCTGGCTGAAAGGAGCCAGAGATGCACCTGTCTCAGGGGTGCGGCGTCCGACGACCATGTACTCGCCATCAATGTTGGTTTGGCGGACCATGCGGACGTTGGACTCGCCCCTGGGAATTCACAGGTTAGAATGCCGGATTCATCCACACATAACATCGCTCACTCACTCGTTGACGGTCTTCTCTTCCTCCATGATGACCCAGGCCTGCCTGTCGGTGGAGAGCTTGGCCATGAAGGTGTTGTCGACGAGAATCTGGTTCTGCTGGAGCATGTTGCGGTCGATGGGCATGATGATCTGGCCACCAACAAGGTCGTTGGCGTTGTTGGTCTGGATCGTCATGGCCTGGGCCGAGAGCTGGACGAAGGGCTGTCCCGTGCTGCCAACGACGTGGCTCGCAGGGAGAGGGGCGGGGTTTTGGTTAACGATGAGCTGTTGTTGGGTCTGAGAGAACGTCTCAATTCTGGACTGATCAGGAAGAGTGATGCGGTTGAGTTGCATCTATGCCGTATCAGTCCCTCGTCCACCCTGCCCTTCGGTGCCGACTCACATCTCCATTAAGGTTGACCACCTGATTAAATTGGACATTCTGGTCCTGAGCAAGCACCGAGGCGGCAAGTCTTGAGCAGACGAGCGCCAAGGCGAGAGGTAAACGCTTGAGCGACATGATCATCGCGCAGCGAGAATTAGGTCGTGAGGTATAAGCAAGCACAAGAAACGAAGTCAACCACCGGGGTTGAGTGATGTCAAGAGCAAAGAAGGAGAGACAGAGACACCGTGACCGAACCCGCGGGGGAAAAGTAAAAATTGAGGAAGTGAAAGGACAGAGCTCAGCCAGGAGGGGTGAGGAGAGGCCAGGTGCGAAGAAGGGTTAGATGGGACCGGCGTGTGGTGATATAAACGGAATGGTGGAGCACCGACATCAGTCGACAAGAGTCCAAGACCTCCTCGCGATCAGACAAGGCCCGGCGGTCACATAAGCATAACTGGCATGATTCCCCAAGCGCCTGAGGAAAGCGCGTTCCGGCCAACTCGCTGCGCTTCCGGCGTGGCTCGCCCTGTCGAGCAGGGTAGAGGCGGCGGTTGCCGACATGCCGGCGATTCCGGCAGGAGGGCTTCCGGCTTCGCTCGAGGCTATGTACCAATGGGCCAAGGGTGAGCATTGAGGCGCGGTGCCTGGCTCCAGTTTCGTCAGGCGCTGCGAGAGGTTTCAGCAGGATGGGATGAAGAGCAGCCTGAGGGAGGCTTTGGAGTCTGAGCAGGTCAAAGAATGCTTCTGGATACGGTAGGCCATGGGCAAAAGAGGTTCTGCTTGAGCCGCATGTTGAACAGCGATGAACCCGGCATGGTCGTGGGCACCGACGCTCTATGAGTGTTATAGGCGTTGGAGGTTGGGCTGATGTCGTGAGATCCGAGATCCGAGAGCCACAAGTTGTTTTATGGCCAGCGATGTGCTACAAGGGGGTCAGGCTTGGCGATGGCGATCTGAGCGCCCCGCTGGATCGTTTGCGGCTCAGGTGCCGTCGGGGACCTCTAGCAGAAGGGCAAAGGGTGAAAGGTAAAGGTCCGAGCGGTCACGGTGTGTTCTCCTTGAAGACGATGCGCGCCAGGATCGTGGGAACGAATGGGGTCGGCCTCTGATCCACGACTTCTCGGGGGATCAACCCGGCAGCTCACCCGCCAAAGCCTGCTCTATTCGACTTGGCTTGCGAATAGTCGAGCCAATCGCGCTTCTGAACAGAGCACCCAAAAACCGTTGCAACACCAGGAAACATGCAACCCTGGGCCAGCATCACTCTCCCCCAACCCTCAAGTCAACTCCACACTGACTCGAGCCAGAAGATGAGACATGCTGACCCCGTATTCTCCGCTAAGTGTCTAACAGTTTGCCACGACCTCTGTCAGCTCGAGAGATACTGGAATATCAGACCCTGACCAAACCTTGGTCCTGTCATGTCACGAGGAGGACTGACGCTCAGGTCAACCGATCCCAAGTTGGCCCCCCGAAACAAAGCATGACCACGACTTACTCCTCCAAACAGCAGGGTTGTTGCCTCTCGTCTTGGCTGTCTCGAGTCTTTTCTTGGCTGCACCATCCCCTCGGTCGACAGTGTGTCGAGTGACACCGCCAGCTGGTCCAGTTCTGTCCGATGTCTAAATCCAATCTTGACCGATCAGTCCACGCGTGGCAGTTCTGGCCGGGACGACAAGAGGTAAATACCAGTGTCTGTTCCCGGTCCCCCATCTCGTGCTCGACCTAGAAAGGCTTCACTTGTTTATTTTTTTGCCCGGAGTCTCTCATTGCTTCAACCACCTTCCGTTCCTTCGTTGCGCTCTCATTCACTTCGTCGCAGGATACTGGGGATCCTCTTCGACATCTTACGCCCTCTTTACCGCGGCGCTGGTCTTGTCCTTGTCTACCTCTTTTTAATACTAGCCGCTCCTTGCTTGCGCATCATCCAGCCATGCATAGCTTAATGCACATATCCCTGGGCTTGGCCCTCCTCGGCGCCGTCGCCGCCGCCCCTGCCCCTGCCCCCCACAGGGTGGTGCCGAGGACCTTGGGCAACGCAGGTCTCGTTGCCCCAAGGCAAGCCAACAACACCGCACAGGCGCCCAGCGAAACCCAGATCAGGAACGCCGTCATGGGGTGGATGATGGACACGGGCAAGGTGACCATGTTCGTCAACACGGCCACCAGCTTCACCGGCGACGAGTACACCCGCCAGGCCCAGATCGCCCTCAACGCCGAGCTCGACGAGCTCAACCACAAGAAGATCCTCGACGCCGGCCTCAACTCGGACCCCAACGTCCAGGCCGCCAACGAGGTCCTCGAGAACCAGGGCACCTTCCAGAACGTCGTCGACGTCCTCCAGAACATGGTCAACAACGGGCCCGACACCGCCCAGGCCGACGTCGACGCCATCAACAACAACCGCTGCGTCAACGTCCTGCCCAACATCGACGCCTACTTCGCCGCCGCCGGCATGGCCGAGGTCTCCGCCGTCCGCCCCACGGGATGCCTCGAGGTCGAGGGCGCGCCCGAGGCCACCGCCGCCCCGAACCCGGCGCAACCCGTCGCCCAGCAGCCCGGTAATGGCGCCGATGTCACCGACGCCCCTGCCCAGGCCACGGAATCCCCTTCCTCCTCTTCCGCCAATGCCGAGGGCACCTCGACGTCGGCCACCGCTGCGTCGGAGGAGACGTCCTCCTCAGCAGAGGCCGCTGAAGCCACTTCTTCTGACGTCAACGAGGCTGCTTCGGCCTCTTCCGACGTCAACGAGGCGGCCTCGGCCACCTCGTCGGCGTCCGCCTCGGCAACCAGCGATTAGGATCGTGGGGTTGACTCGCTTGCAGGGGTCGTGGACTAGATACCTCGCCATGTAGTAGTCTCTGAATCAAGCAAGCGCTCGACGCATGTTTCCTGGCTGTACTTGTACTCACCTGACATTGCTATTGCTTCAGCCTTGATTTGTTTCAATTAATAGCGAAGAAATCACATCAAACTAGACGGGGAAGGCCGCGAGTATTGCAGATGTCAATATTCAATACAACATGTCCGCATTTTTGTAGCCATCAAATGTCAAGTGAGCCAGCCGGCAAGGGGGTGCTTGGCGCTGGCCATAACAAGCAGGCAAGGAGGTCCCAGAAGTTGACTCTCGTGTCGTCAAGGAGATGAATCTGCAGCAGCCTCTTGTACTTACTCTGGCTGGCGTGTAGCCCCTGATGGCGGCCTTACCGCTTCCGCCGGGCTTTCGGGGCCCACTCGGCCGGCAGGCCACGAGGCACCTGCCGACTTCTCAACTTGAACCACGTGTGAGCGGCTCCGAAATCTCGGCCGGAATCTGTCGTCCATCGTTCTTACCGACAACCGCCATGCATCATGTGGATTTCAATCAATTAGGCTGCAGTGCAATTAAGGAATTGGCGTACACTTCCAGATACATGCCCTTCTGCAGCTGCCCAACATGGCCGGTACTGCCCAACCCCTATTCCAAGCCCAAGGGCCCCAATGGACTCTGATTACGAGACAAGACTCCTAAAAGCGGCCGTAACGTAATCAGACTCCCGGGCGGCGCTTCTTTAGACTGAGATATGTACAGATGGAAAGCGATTGACGAATCTAGATACTGCACAGCTCCTCTTGCCCATAACTTGAGCCCCAGTAGCCCAGCCTCGAATACTGTGCTCTGGGATCCTGGGTTCTGTATATCTGTGCTTTATGACCGCTGGTATTGACGTTTCTCTTTCCTTTGCCCAGATTTGTCTGGCTCCCTCACTTTGTCGCTGGCTCTTGTGAGTCGCTGGCTCTTGTGAGTCGCTGGCTCTTGCGAGTCGCTGGCTCTTGTGAGTCGCGACCTCTTCTGGGTCTCTACTGCTCAGGTGACTCGTGCATTGCTAGACACTCCATGATCACCGTTGATTGCTCGTCAACAACAGCACATCATATGTTACCCCGATACGGCGGGCATGTTTGTGGGCCTCTTCTTGATTGTCTTTCGAGTGCTCCTTCTCCACGGAATACGCGCTCCAAAGTGTTCCTGCCTCGCCCATCGTCTGTGACCCTTACCTCCTTCCGTGTTTCAATGTCTCTGTCCCAGTAAAGATAAACTGTCCTGCTCCTTCTCCGGTTCACGCGAATGCCTGCCGGCATTGCACTGACACCCACTCGACAGCCAAACCTTTCTTCTCTGCCATGCTGCCCCGTTTCCATCTTCATCTTCCCATCGCCTTTCTTGGAACTCCTCGCCTCCACGATTGTACCGTCTCCCCTTTCATCTCTCTCTCGTTTTGATCTCAACCTACCCTTGGCTACTAAGCCCCTTTCTTCACTGAGAACCTCCGTGCCGACCATTAACAAAACCGGCCTCAAAGTCTCCGCCTGTGGTGCTGATGGTATGTTCGACATTCCCAGCAGGTTCTTTGATGATGCAAAATGATGTCCCGGCTGGGTTCTGTTGTGTTCAGTCTCCGTGCCATACCTTCCTCCGGCTCGTGTCAGACGACTCGCCCTGCTCTTGCCAAAGACACGAGTCGCGAAAGATGTGCTCGCCTTGCGAGTCACTGAACATGCTCGCCGCATCACTCCCCGAAGCGGGTCAGCTACTTGGACAAAACTTTGTGGCTTCCTTTTGGCCGTCCTCAGGATCTGAGTCGTGGGCTAACTTTCTCGACAGCCCACATATCAGTTCCGCCCTTCTTTCCTCGGCAGCTTTCCGTCACATTTCCTCCGGATCCCGGACCATCACCAGCAGTCAGTCGCCTAGCATCGCCAAATTCCCTCGTCCTTCGACAACAGGATTTGCCTTGCCCCGAGCCTGAACAGCCCCCCTGCAGCTTTGGCAGCCTTCTCTACCTCCGCAATCACTCGCACCATCCTACCCATGGCTCGCAAGAGTTACGAGGTGGGCGAGCTCCTCGCCCTCCGCGGTCGTTCGCATTTCTCTCACGAGCGTCGTTTCATTGACGCTATGGGCCGCAGAGGCGACTGTGGTAAGTCTTCCGAGGGTTTACGCGGAGACATGTGCTGATTCTGCCTTGTATCAGCCGAGATCCTCTGTGTCCGTCATCTCGTCTCCCTCAACAACCCGGCCGAGCAGTTCAGCTTGAGCGAGAAGGATGCAGCTCCTGTAGGGGAACCGATCCGACAACAGCTCGATGGCCAGGAGCTTGACGTCAAGGTTCACGAGGATCATGGCGAAGCTCACCTCGCCTTGCCTCAGTCCGCTCCCGCCGATCTTGGCGCCCAATTTGCTGCTGGCTTTGGTCAGTTCATCAAAGCGGTCACCTCGCCCACCAACGTTCGTGTGACTGCTGGCGGTCGCATCGTTGCCAATACCCGCGGGACCTCCCCCACGGGCAAGGGTAACAGGGACAAGGGCAACGGAGAAGACTTCAGTCTTTCGCGGCCTGGCAGCCAAACTGGCGCGGTCGGCCTCGTTGGCCCTGTGCCCAACCATTTCATGCAGCCTCACACAGTCTTTCCGGCGTTCAACCCCGTTCAGTTCCCTGGCCACGTTGCGTTCTTCCCCCAGATGCCCTATCCCATGGGCCCCATGTCTGTTGGTCAGGGAATGTTACCTACTCCGCCTTCGTACCAGCCGGCTCAGTACGCCAACAAGACTGCCAATGATGAAGAAGACAAGACCGCCTCGGCTGCTCAGCAGAAAACAAGTTCCGGCGGTCAAGGAGAAGTCAATCCTCCCTATGCATTTCCCCCTTCGGTTCACGGCCCTTTCTTTCCCCAGGGATCTCTTATACCCATGCCCATGCAAATGCCCATGCACATGATGCATCCGCACATGACAATGCAGGCTCATGCTGGCTCGGTTCCAGGCTTCGCTCCCAACCCTGGCTTTCCGCCCGGCCCGGTCTTCTCGGCACCCATGATGCCCCAACCATCTCAGCAGCCCCTGAGCATGGCGCCTTCTGCCTCATCTCAAGCTCAAGGTCAGCAGTATCCCGCCACGACAGGCCATGCTCACTCGATTCATGCTCCAGCCTCTTCCATCAAGTTGAGCGATGTCATCAAAAAGCATCTTGACGGCTTCCGCGAGCATCTCAAGTGGTGCCAGAGCCAGATCGATTACAACAAGCACCAGATAGACGAGAAAGACATGCTTGATCGCACCAAGGATCTGCGCAACCAGATCAAGCACAATGAAGCCAAGCTCGAACAACAGCTCGCCATTGAGCAAGAGATGGCCGACCTTGATCGATCTCCCAAGAACACTGTCAAACCCGTCGCTGCCAACAATCAACAGCCAAGGCAGGCTTTTGATACGTCGTCGGCCGTTAGCGGCGCGGCTGAACAGCTCAGCAACTCCCAGGCCCCCAACAGTCAGCTCAAGGATGACGACCACAAAGATGGCAAGGCGTTGCGAGTCGAGGCCAGAGGTAGCCAGGATGCTACCGATGAGAGTGAAGCAGGCAAGAAACTGGCTTACAAGAAAGACCGCACGCGCTCCAAAACCTGGAACTCCAAGCAAAAGTCGAGGATCTTCAAGGCCTCCACGGACAACGAGGACAAAAGCGATTCTTCTTCCGCGTTCATGCCTCTGGGAGCCCAATCCCATAACATTGCTTCTGAGCCCATCAAGAAGTCTTCCCGTCTTCCCATGAACGCGGCTCTTGCGCCGCCTTTTCACCCTCGCGGCTACCATCAGCTTGGAAGCCAAGATGTCAGCTCCGACTCGGCCACCAAGTTTCAAGACGAGAATGCTGCTGTCTCGATTGCTCCCAAATACAGTACTTCCTCTGACGTCTCTCAAGGCTTCACTCGTGGATTCAGCCATACCGTTTCTCCGATCGCTCATGCGGGGGCCCCTTCCTCTGTTATCGGTGGCGGCTTTGGCATCCCTTACCTCGAGGGCCGTCTGCGTCCTGGTGTTGACCCTCGCAAAGCCACTGATGAAGATTACCACTATCCGCGCAAGCTCACTAAGGAGGAGCTCCAATCCCGCCGCCTCTACTGGGGCAAAGCGCCGGAGTCAGTCACTAGGGGTCTCCCCAAGTACGATGGCAAGAATTTCTACCCCTCTTCGTCCGTCAAAGTGAACACCTACAGCTACATTGAGCCTGTCAAACCAACTCTCCCTGTCGGAGGACTTGCTGGATATGGTCCAAATCACGCGGCGACTCTGGGGCCCTCCCTGGTCGTAGCCATGGATGGCAAGCAGACTGATTACAAAGCTTTGCTTATGGAACAGTATGCGAAGGGCGAGAAGGCTGACAAACAGGAGAGGGAGAAGCGCTTCACGAAGTCTGACGACATCAACGGCGGCTTGGTCATGGGCAAGAGAGTCCACAAAGAGCGCCCCACTGCCTCCTTGATGAGCCAGGGAATGAGTGATTCCGACCAGATCAGTGAAACTCGCGGTGGCGCAGCCTCTATGCAACCTCAGACTCTGTCATCAGAGTCCGATAGCTCCCATGAAATTCTGTTCCAAGGTCGCCGCAGCGTACAGCGCTCAAGGTATGCTGTCTCACTCGTCTGTTCATACACGTATTGACCACAAACACAGCACTCGCAGCGGTCTCTGGCAGAATCTTGGGAAGAAGAGCAGCGCCGGCAGCGCCAACGCGCTTCCCGGAGCTATGAGTTCCACGACTGCCCATGGCGTCCTGCCTCAGTACGCTGGCACGGCCGCGGCTTCTCTCAATCCAGGAAAAACCCCTGCTCCGGTTCTGACTGGTTCACCTTGCAAGGTGCCAAAGTTCGAGGACCATGGTGTCAATGGTCGTCGAGGCGAGAACAAGCCCCCTTTCGACACCAAGTAAGTCGTCAATTACCACCACGACGCTGAAGGGCATCGTGGCTCATAATTGTGTAGGGCCACAGATCTCCGACTTTGAGTGGAAATTTCATATGCCCGACAAGGTCATGGCCACTTCCTTTCCCTCCTCTCCGCGGACTGACTGCTGGCTTTTGCCACTGGACTGGACACCTTCCACAGTTGCTTCTTTCATACATATCTTACGAGACAAAGCACAAAAATCACCCCATCACACCAGCATTATGCCATTTTCCTGCCGCAGTCTGGAAGACGAGCGTTCTACGTGATACACAGCGACTCTTCTACAACGGTACACCTTACAATATCATTTGAGGGGTACAATGTGTTTGCCATCAGGCGCTTATCATCAACGACGTCCGCCATTGACGAGCGTATCATGCAGTTTGCCTATACATTTGCATGCTTCACTCTAATTCTCTCGATGCCACCAATGGAGTGGTCTCATATCATCTCCTATTGAAAGGCAGGAGAGCAGTGAGCGGTTCAGTGCTTGCTTGCAAGACATTTGTGGTCTATCAAATGCACAACTTGCTCTTGATCAACAAGGCAGTTCTGCTAATAGGCTCTAGCCCGCTACATCAATGAGGTTTTCAATCAGAGGGTTTTACTAGAAAAGTCCAACGAGTTACAGCTTATCAATTCAATTATGCTCTTCACTAAAATCCGTGTGAGGTTGACTGAGAATATGGAGATCAAAAGCGTGCTCATGGATTTTCAACCAATATCGCAGTCTCCAACCTGTCGTTCAAAGGCTGAGATTCTAAATCTGAATGACCTCATGATCATGGTGACTGACCAAGAGGTTCGTGACCGAGAGCAATGTTCAAAAATGCACGAGGTGGTACGCGGGACTGTATCCAGGACCTCTTTCGCCCTCCAGCGAAGCATCATCTCACATCGTGCCGCCTGTCTCCTTCTTGACAGTTGACACGGCAGACTCAAAACCACACAATAACAGAGAGTACACGACGTTCCCTGGGTTCCAGAACTTCATTCATTCAAACGTACGTAGATTCGGAAGCAGGGTCATACTCATAAGCTATCACACTGATCGACGCAAGAGAAAAGCAGGCATAGAAGAGACATCCAAACGCCGCCAGTTTTCCCGCCCGTGGAACCCTCGAAATACAGAACGTCAGGGTAGAAGAGAAGAGTCGTTTGTCGCGTTGCTTCGGAGATCAAGGGGAAAAGAAGCATGGTGTATCTCCTCCCCCTCTTCGTTCGGTGTCTAGACCTCCGTCTCGACGTCGGGCTTGCGCCCGTTCAGCGAGCCGAGGTTCTTGACCTTCCTGACGGCAAAGAGGGCCTCATTCTTGGCGAACTGAGCGTTGCGCATCGGGCGCCACTGCATCAGGCCGCGGTGCTTCCGGTGCAGGTCTCGGCTGTGGTCCTTGTAATCCTTGTAAGCCTGGACTGGACTGTTACTCTTGGAGGCGTCGGCATGCAATTTACTTTCGCTGGTGCGGGTCGTGTCGCCTGACGGGCGGCTCGCCTCGCCATTGTCATCCTGCTGCTGCTGACCCTCGCTGTAATGGCTGCTGCGGCCGCCGTCGACCGACGAGCGGCCGTCCTTGGTGTTGGTTCCAGCTTCGGAGATGCCCAGGTCTACGTCGCTGTCGGACTCATCCATGTAGTCGTACACGTCGTCGTGATTCTCGTGGTCGTTGAGATCGACCTGACCGTCCTCGACAAATTCGGTGGGATCCGTGCCAAAGGCGCCAGACCAGTCGGTGCCATCCTTGGCGAGCCACTTCTCCTTCTCCTTGGGGTCGGCTTGGGCGAGCACGTCGCGGCCCTGCGTCAGCGAGTCGTCGTGCAGCTTCTGGATCGCTGGCGGGACCTCGATGCGGACCTCCTCGCGGCGTACGCCTTCCGCGAAGCAGGCCTCCCAGGTCTCGATGGTCTCACGCGAGTTGTTGTCGGAAACGAACTTGACGTGATCACTGTCGGTGCCAGTGGAGAAACGTCCTCGGAACTTGAGGCGGCCGACCTCTTCGACCTTGAGCGAAGGCAGGTCATGGCAGTTCTTCTCGGTGATGTAGTTCTGCGCGAGCCTGGTCGGGTTCTCACACTTCCAGATGGGGATATCAAATTCCTCCTCCTCCAGGTCCGCCAGATCTTGCAGCCATAAGCTGGCATAAGCATCGGCGTGTCGCTTGCCACTGGGGTAAAATTCGAAGAAGAGAGGCGACCTATAACGGTAGCGGACAGGGAGACGGATCCTCTCATGCTTGTTTTCGCCGCTAATGTCCCACTCAAGACCCTCGCCTTCGACGTGCTTGTTGCAGGCGTCGCGTCTGATCTTCGTGGAACTTCCGCCGGTACGAAGACTGATCTTGGTTCTGGAATGACCATAGCCGCTTGATGTGATGGAGTTGCCGAGGAACTCGAAGGTGCCGACATCCCAACCAAGTTGAGGTGGGGGAAGGATCAGTTCGACAGAGCGGAACAGGAGTGAAAGACGAATGCGTCCGTAGCCGATCCCACCATCCAGAGGATACCAGCGAGTGGATTCGCTGCTGGTCTGCAGAACATCCGATAATTTCAGCGGCACGACGCCGATGATGGGGTCGTGCTGCCGGTTGCGCGAATCTCGCACTGTCACAGTAACGACGCATGACCTCCAGTCCCTGACGAAACGCTCTGTGCCAGCGTTGAAGATGGGGTGAGATGAGACGACCTTGGTACGCGTCTTGTAGGTCAACTCGTCGTTGACGAGAATGGTGCAGTAAGAACTGGGCAACTTCTTGCTGGATTCCTCCTTGACCTCGCCAGCTTCGGGGCGAGCCGGTTCAAACTCGCGACCCTTGCGATTTCCATTGGAACCTCGGATATTGGCGAGCTCAAGGCCGACGATTTGGTGCACGACAATGCTGAGAATGCCAGAGGGCCAGAGAGGGTCAGGCGGGGTGTGAACAGCTGCATCCTCCTCTTCGTTGGAGATGGTACCCTTGTCGTCCTGGAGTTCTTCCTTGCCTTGAAGTTCAGTAGGAAGGTTGATATCATGGCCGTCGGTACGAAGAGCTTTGCGGAACTGTGCCTTGCCGTAGAACCCGACTTCCCAGATCAGTTCACCGGGCATCTCGCTGTCAGCCTTGACACCACGAAGCTTGGAAACTTGCGGGAACATCTTGCCCGGGTGCTGGATAAGTTTCTGAATGCTGAGTTCGACTTTGCCCACCACGTCGTCCGCAGAAGCACGATCGCTATCCCAGAGTTCGACGGAGAGCTGCTCGTCAGCCTTGATCAAATCGCTTGTGACCAGAAGGCCGCAGCTTTCCTCGAAGTAGGGGTTGAGATCGTCTTGGATGACACGGGTGCAGAACTGAGGCTTTCCGAACTTGCTCCAAGCAACAGTGATGTAGGGGTCCGAGCCGCCGCCTTCGCTTCCGCGGCGATCCTGCTTGCTGAGGCCCGTGGCGCGGTGGATTCTGACAAAAACAACACCAATTGCCTGGGTTTCCTTCTTGACATCGTCGCCTTGCAGCATCTTGTGGACATCGAGTGTCATGCTCTTGGGAGCCACGTACATGGAAGCGGCAGCACCGATGGCCCAGTTGACAAAGTTCGAGATGATGGGCAGGTTGAGGATGTTGACGCCCTTCTCAATCATAGGAGTACACCCGGCCTCGACCTTGGGGATTCCCATGAGGGTGAATGTAAGCGTCTTGAGAAAGGGTGGCTCGGGAACAAGCTGAAGTCTGATGCGAGCGGTAGCGACGAGGCCCTGCAACTCGACCCAGATAGGGAGGGGGATCCCAATCAGGCCTTTGATACCGAGGTAGAAAATGAGCTGCATTCCCATGTTCCTAGCCTTGGAGGAAATATCGGCGCCTGACGGCTTTGCGTGGTAGGCAATGGAAGCCTCAAGGTTGTAGTACGAACCAGCCTCCTCCATAGCAGCAAGCTCGTTGGGATCGGTGTGCTTCTCATTCTCCTTGCGAGTTTTCTCCTTGACTTCCGACATGTGTGAGTCGGGTAGAGCGCGTAGGCTCAGCACGCGGATCGGGTTTGAGCCTTGAGAGATGTCGGCAACGCGGACATTCTCGATGATGCCAGGAACCGAGGCAACCATGACGTCTTCGAGGGTGTCGGCGACGCTGGCGAACATCTCAGGGTTGATCAGACCCCACATGATACCGAGGGCGGTGTTCATCCATTCGACAGACTCGGGGATCAGGTTTGCCGTGGCCGTCTCCCCGCGCTCCTGCTCGCTCGACCATTCAAAACTGCGACCCTGTCGGATGAGGTCCTTCACCCAAAGGAAGACACCGCAACTGATGAAGATGGAGAGGGGCATCAGTCCCCAAAGGCTGCCGCCGAAGAACTTGCCCACGAAGAGAATGCTGAAGAAGATGCCGGCGCAGAGAACGTTGGCGCGCTGCTGAATGGCGGCGAACATGGGCTCGTAGCTAACGCTTGGAGTCTTGTAGAAGAGAATGTTGGTCTTCTCGCTGTGAATGGGGACGTCGGAGGTACTGCCAGGTTGGATTGGATCGGGAGGAGCGGTGACATCTTGGGCGTAGCGGTACTCCTCGCCCGACTGCTTCGAGTTTGTCGAGATCGTGGCTTCTTTGCCAAGGTTCTCGTTGGGGACGGACAGCTGTGGGTTCTCGACGGCTTCCTTGAAGTCCGTCTTTGCATTCTCGATCTCAACGTCCTTTCCAGTGACGGGGTCACGGACGGTCTTTGTCTTCTTGTGGGAGCGGTGCTTCTTCTCGGGTACGTGGTCTTGAGCCTCTTGGTGATTCTTATTCGCTTTGAGCTCGGCGTCAATGGCCTCATCCCGCTCCTTCTTCTCTTTGTCGAGCTGGGCAACAAATTCCTGGATGTTGGGAATTCGGTTGCGACCGCTGTAGTGCTGCCCGGCGACGGGCGGTTGATGCTCATTCATGGTGGGCGAGCCCTAAGAGGGGGAGGACGCGATCACGGTGGGAGATCACAGGTGTTGGATTGGGCAACTCAGGAAAGAGGAGAAGGGGGAGGGACTAGGATGGAAATTGGGTCGCTATAGGACTTTAAACGACGGAGTCCCAAACCTGATCAAGCCAGGACAGGTTGTTTAGGAGATGGATAGTGGTAAGTTGCACGAGGTATGGTAGAAGGGTGGTAGAAGATCAGACAGTAGCCGCCCGTCCACCTACGTAAGAGCCCCCAAAGGTAGCACGTCCCATCCAATAGCGTGGAATCACAATCATCATCATCATCGGCCTTCCAACTGTGCCTTCCGGTTGTCGAGGAACCTAGGCGCGGTGGACGGGAAGGTAGGGGAGAAGTCTCCGTTGATGACGTCGTGTTAGAGCTCCGACCAAGCATGTTGCAGCAAGCTCCAGTGGGGCCACTTACGCTGGAGAAGTCCCGGGTACTTGGCTGAAAGCCTGAATTGGCCCGTGAACTGCCGTCGATCAAAGTCTCGTCGACCGCCAGTCTCAGAAACATATGATCGACCGTTCCACGCCAGCCAGCGTGGATTGACAGCACTAGACTTCCCCTGTCCTGTCTTTGCCAGGGTTACACGTCGCAATCCTCCCAGCCTTCCGTCACCCTACAGCAACATAATAGGGAGTTGTCCTTCGCGAATACATGGGAAGCTTCGTTGTGATTTCGGAGCAATGGGATTCTGTAAAGGTCGGCTTGCGACTACTAGGTTTGCAAAATCAATTTGGCGATTTCGTCACTTGAAATCTCGAGTCGAGCCTGCTTTGTCTCATCATCGGCCCGTCTGGCCAACATTCCAGACACGCATTCGGGCGCCAGCACCGCCCCGCGTGGCGTGGCCCGCCATCTGAACAAGGCCGGGGCAAAATGCCTTGCCAACCTCTGCCGAAGCACTCGGAGAGCTTGTCTCGATGCTTAATCGCATGCCAAGCTCGTGGCTCCATCTTCCCGCCGGACCTGGTCGTCCACGCATCTCGATCCGCAAGCGGGCGAATTGGATGGTCGGTCCATATTATCATGCTACAGCACACCCAGATCTACCGAGTCGAGAGCTGCTAACCACTCATGGTGAAAATGGCTTTGAGACGAACGTTCGAGCACAGGTAAACTTCGTCGAGTACCCGCTGCTCTGCATGTGTCGACGTCTGTTCAGCAAGACCACCAGCGAAGACAATCATAATCCAAGAGGTTATATGCTCATTCATCATTCATTGCTGATTATACATGTAGTCAACCCCAAATGCCCTCCAAACTCCACGGCCCCTACCCATGCGGTCAGATCAATTTGGCCTTGCGACCTCCGTAGTGCTCTCACGCCATCATCATGTCCGGCGGCACAGGCGTGTCTCTCCTGCTTCCAGTTTCTGCGTTGAACAATCCCTCCGACCCGAGCCGGTCAGACCTCGCTGCAGTCTCACCATTGAGGCCCTTCCGGGCACTCGTCGGCGTCGACACATCAACCTCCATCTCTCCTGGCGTCAGGCTCCTTTCCCCCGCCGCAACATCGCTGGAATCCAGCATCGGCACATCCATGCTCTCGTCGAAACTCTCCACGCTCGGCGTTGGCAGATCTTGCTCTTGTGTCTGCGAAGGTGGCACGATCAGCAGTGGCGGCGGCTCAGAAGCCGCCCTGGCCCGCGCAGCCCGGACGGCTGCCACTGCACCACCGACATCATCGTTGTCTTCCTCCGCGTCGTCCTGGCCAATAGTCCACACCCAGCGGCGCTTCTTCTCCTTCTTCTTGCGCTTGCGGATGCCCCCGCTTCCCGTGGGAGACAGCGGCGAAGAAGCGACCAGCCCGGCCATGCGACGTCGCATGTCCTCGAAGGGACCGGGTGTCTGGCCACCGTCTCGGATCTCGTCGCCCGTGTAGTCGAGGGCATGGTCGAGACTGGCGTCAGTGTCGTGTACCAGACTGGCCGGGGAAAGCGGCGATGCTTCGCTGTACCAGGCAGTGGTGGTGATTGTCTGCTCGATAGGGCTGTTGTACGCTACGCGGCGGGCCGCCTTTTCTTGCAGCCGTAGAGACTGGCGGCGAACAGAAGTTGGGGTGATGGATGAGCTCGGCGGTAGAGGTGAGTTGCGCAGGATACTGTGCAGCGTGCGGGGGTGCGTATAAGGCGGTGTCGATCCTGGGGCTGTCAAGCTCGACTGCATCATTCTTCGCCGCGGTGTCCGTGGCTCTGGCTGGGTATGGTGGGATGGCATGGAGAGAGCGTTGCCATCCGGGCCGGCAAAACTGAACTTTGGGGCCTCATCTGCATCGAAGGGGCCCGCGGACAGTGGCGGCGTCGACGTGAGGATTGTTGGGAATGCCAATTCCATGTGAACTGGGGAGGCGGGGTTGGCCGACAATGGAGTTTCAGGGCATTGCACATGGGGAGTGTGAATCTTGGCTTGGTTCTGCTTGAACAGATCCGTGTTCAGCTGTAATCGGGGAGGGCCCGGGTGGTGGGTGTTGATAGCTGTGACGGGCGTCGAACGCTCAATCGCTGTGACGTAGACATTGGAGAGGGTGTTGAAGGCTGTCGGTGATCCTGGAGTGGTCGTATGCAGCGTTCTCGATGTCTTGGGGGTCGGGTTGCTCGGCTTGATGCTCAATGTGAGCTTTGGCCTCCTCGAGGTTGCAGGCTGCGGGGTGGCCATCGCGAGCTTGTTCCTCGTGATCCTTTCAGGTTTGGGTTCTGTAAATGCTCAAGTCGGCAAGTATGCAAAGGAACGATCACGGTACACAGACCCTCTGGGATCCCTCAGGCCAGAAGAGGCAATCGTCAAGTTGGCGGACAGGTCAAGACAGAAGAGAGGCAGAGGTGCCACGCGGGGGGAGGAGGACAGCGTTCGGCGGCTATATCTACTCGACGTGTCCGAGAAGTCCGTGGCCCGAGACGACCTCCCTCCCAGCTGGAGGGCGGCCGATGAGGAAGGCCGGGGCACCATGTGAAGCGCCAACCTCACCGCATATGCATGCAGTGTGACAAGGACGCTCCGATAGACGCGACGGGACTGGCGAGCGATGCAGTCCAGGCTTCGCCATGAGTGACCAAGGTCGAGATGTCCCGCAGGAGGCACAGGCAGGAGGATGGTCGTCTTGAACGATGGTTGGCTGTGGGCATGATGCGGTTCGAAGCGTAAGCGCCGAGCAAGACCACGATCCCTGTCTCTCTGGCGATGCTCACCAATGGGAAGCGGGTGGTGTGGGTGGTCGCTTGTTCGAGCCAAGTCCGCGGCGTCTAATGGGCATCAATCTGAAAGGCTGGCGGGCAGATGAAGGAAGGACGGCCGAGGCCATCGTGGGCATGCATTTTGTTCCCAGGAGCGGTGCGCTCGGCAAGCTTTTGCTGGCCAGAATGATGCCGAACTTCAGGTTGTTTCTGATTGTTCTCGAAACAGCGGGGTTCTTAGCCGCGGTGTTGCTTTCCCTCCCTCGCGGTTGTTGAGGCGCGATTCTGGCCTGGACCCGCCTTTCTTCACGGCCTCTCAACATTCGAAGCCCATGGTTGGCTTTGGGGTTCTTCATCATGCTTCATCTAAACGCTTCAGATCAGAGTTCATATTCCTATTGTCAAGGGTTCAATTTGCGTCATGGACATGGCGTAGACAGCTCTAGGTGTTGAGAGGCACTACGGTCGAGGCCAGCAGGTCAATAGTACTGGTTAGCACCCTCACTCACCAGCCGAACAAACCCCGAACGGTTGGATGCCTGCCTACGATAAGGTCGGCAAGCTCAATTAATACATTCCCAAGACACAAGCCGCCCTGTCCGACATGCGGTTCCGTTACTCACATGGTCCTGAATAGGCATCATGGAGCGTCACAGGAAACGTCCCCCGCGGCGAAGGGACGAAAGAGTCGTTTTGCATTTCGTAGGTTGCCGTGCGCCCCGCGCATCATGTCTCCCCTCTGACCCGGCCGCCTTCCCCTAGGACTATGATTGCTTCTACGCCTCCGTCTTTGAGAATCGCAATCCTGCGCTCAAGTCTCTGCCTCTAGGCGTCAAGCAAAAGAGCATCCTTGCCACGTGCAACTACGTCGCCCGCGGTCGCGGCGTCAAGAAACTGATGCGCATATCCGACGCAAAGAAATTATGTCCAGATCTTGTCATCATCGAAGGGGAAGACCTGACGCCGTTTCGTGATGCCAGCAAGACGCTATGGGCCCTCTTAAGGTCGTACTCGTGGAACCACAAGGTGGAGAGGCTCGGTCTGGACGAGGTTTTCATGGGTGTGATAGCCTGAACACTGCTGGTGTGTATTGGCACTGACAGGTTGCAGATGTCACGGATATCATTGAGTTCAACCTATCATGCCTCAACAGGTCATCTCTGTCAGACACCTTCTTCTGTCTGTCAAAGCAGGACCCGGAGAGGGGGTTCGGATGTGACCTGACACGCCTGGCAGGCTGCGTGCATGGTACACCGCCGGATGACCAGCCGCTGAATGACCACAATTACATCAGGCTTCTGTTGGCATCTCATCTGGCACAGCATCTGCGTCTGAAGCTCGAGGAAGAACTGGGCTTCACGTCGACATGTGGCATCTCGACCAACAAGCTCCTCAGCAAGCTCGTTGGTGGTCGAAATAAACCGCGAAACCAGACGACGCTGCTAGCTCTTGAGGCAACAGACTATGTTGATTTCATCGATTCGTACACGATTCGCAAGATTCCCGGCATTGGATCCAAGACCACTCAGCTGCTAGAGAAGAAGTTGCACTTGAGCCATACCAAGATAGAGGCTTATGATACCGAGTCCTCTCTGTCGGCATTCGAAGTGCGCACACACCCCGATGTGTATCCAGAAAGCCTCGAAAGTCTTCTCGGCGGTCCGGGTGCAGAGCAAGGCATCGGCGTTCGGATCTGGAATCTTCTACACGGCGTTGATAACACCGATATCAAAGAGGCTAGCGATGTACCCTCCCAGATCAGTATCGAGGACACATACCGAGGCCTCAAAAGTCTTCCCATGATTTTGACAGAACTGCAGAAACTTTCGTCCTCGTTATTGAAACGAATGCGAGTCGATCTAGTCGTCGAGGAGGCAGAAGGTCAGAGGTGGCTGGCCCACCCCAAGACCTTGCGGCTTTCTATCCGAGCCTGGCCGAAGGACGAAGATCCCGGCAATTGGGACTTCAGCAGGACCTCGCGTTCGCAGCCGCTGCCGAATTTTGTGTTCAACCTCAAAGACCCGGCATCGGCCAATGCAGAGCGGTTGGCATCCGAAACCCTGTTCCCCATGCTGAGAAAGTTCCACCCCGAAGATGATCACGAGTGGAACTTGCAACTCATCAACGTATGCGTCACGAATATGATTCCGAGCGGAAGCGAAGCCGGGGGAGGCAGTGGGAGGGACATTTCTGCCATGTTCAAGAAGCAAGATGACGTGCTGCGACAGTGGAGGGCCGATACGGCAGTCATTGACGTTGGAGAGGGCATAGCCGACGAGGAGCTGGAAGTCGAAGACGTGGATGATGGTGACTCGTGGGAAGCCAGTCAGGACACAAACAGATGCTCTTTGTGTGGCCATTTCATTCCCACGTTTGCAGTGCCAGCGCATGCGAGATACCACGATATGGGCGATTAAGACAGGAACAAAGAGGGACACCGTGATTATCGACATTGTAGGAAAACCAGTGTTGTCAACTTCCCAAAAGGAAGACTTCATTGTAATGTGGCATTGTTGCAGCGTACCCGCTTGACATGCCATTTTTGCGCTTCGTCAGGGGCCCTGGTTCTGTCTTGGCACGGAAGGCTGTAGGTACTTGCAGGTATGAGTCGTCGACCCTCTGCTGTCGCAAACCTGGAAGCCCACGAGGAGGATACATAAGGTAGGTAGCTTCATTACCTTCTTGGATATTGCCACCTTTCATCTCGGTCCTCAGCATCGGCTTCCAATCGATTTGTACCTTCTCATCACAAGATAGGATACACCTAATGAACGGGAAGGAAGCAAACGTGTTGTCGGTGATCCTTGGCCAATTCCAGGAGGACGGCTCCAAGCTGCAGACTGCACAGCACATGTAGGAAGCCGTGTCGAACCCACAAAGTGAGAGCAAGGCCGCTGTTGGCCAGTGCTCTCATCATCATTGGGCAAGCAAGGATGTGGATGTGGTTTGTGACACCTCTGCCCTTGCCGTCGCTGTCGTTTACATGGACAGAGCCATTCCGTCTCTAACATGGAATTTTTGGAAAGAAGATCGCTATTCTGGCCCAAATAATAAGCCACAGCCTTGTATCAGTCAACAAATTGAGGACAACAAAAGTGTGGGGGGTGTCTTCCAGAGGCCGATGAGGTCTGTGTCTCACGAGTCGCAGCTTCCCGCGCAGTGAGCTTTGGAAAGGACGTACCTGCCCCGTACCTTAGTAACAAACAACTGGCTCGGCCAGATGCGACGTGAGGCAGGTACTAACCTGCTTGTGACTCCATGATTCTTCCTTCCTGTTTGTTTAGGCAAGACCTTCCCATTTCAGGAAGGAAAGGTGAACAAGCCACCGCTTTCTGCCCTGTGAATGCCTCGTCAGTATCCAAAAGCGGCCTGAGGGCACTTGACTCTTCCCCTGGCTGGGAAGAAACACATATTGAAAGACGTCTGTCACATCTCAGGGACCCAATCGATCTTCTTCTCCATGCCCAAGCTTTTCTCAGATGCCTACACCCGTAGGCACCTTACTCTCCTCTGCACGCGAACATCGCAAATCCCACCTTCAAGACTGATCAGGATTCTGTCAGACCAGACGTGTCTTCCCACGAGCAGCATTCAACAACACTTCCAAGCTTATCAGAGCCGGAACCTCGAGGGTCTTGTGCTTTTGGACCAACGCTGCTTCCATCTTGTCGTTCATCCCACGTTGTGACCTCCTTTGAGCTGTACCCATAGCCAAAGCTTCGACAGGCGAGTTACCTGCATGGTAAGATATCACCAAAGCAACATCCATTTTGATCCTTATTGACCTCTCTGGCCATAGTCAACTTCTCTACCAGAACAAATTCTCAAGCACACGCTTTTCAGTCCACAAGACCACAGTACTTCACGCCTGGCCATTGTACACTACTCTTCTTGGAACCTCTCAACGCAGTCAGCTCATGTTTCCTCGACCCCTTCGGCTCGTCTTGAAGACTCCCTCTTCAACCCCTGATCTGTAATCTCTTCCGCAACTCCAACGGTCCCCTTTGGCAGACCAAACATGGCTCCTCCCCGAGGTGGCAATGCCAGACGGCCGACTTTCTCTCGCAGTGGCAGGTCCACGGATGTCACTGGCGTCCTGACCTTAGAGGAGAAGCTCGCCTTGACTTCCCTCGTGTTCGACGTTGTATCCCAAATGGAGAACCAGGTGTCGGGGAGATTTGACAACATTCGTTTGCCAGCCCGCGCTGAGAATCGCCAGCATTCCCTTCTGCGACACACTCACAACTCCTCCGACTCCGACAAGGAGAATGAGCCCCCTGGTGGAGTCCGATCCTCCAGCGCAGCGTCGTTCAGGCTTCCCAATGGCAACTCATCGGGGCAGAACAGAGCTCATGGCCCCGGCAGAGGAAAAGAACCAGCTCCCATGATGCGAATGGGCTCATCCGAAAGGGCAGGGGCAATCTCGGCCCATTTGGAGCTGAGAAAGGAGCTCATGACTGTGTTCCAAAAGTGGCAGAACACTCTCATTGCTCGTGTCAAGGATCTGTCTGTTCGAAACGCCGAGACGAACGGCGCGACTTCGCAAAGGGGAGGCCGCGGAGGCCGTGGCAATCGAGGCAGTCGGGGTGGCAGGGGCGACAATGGCTCGATATCCAATGATGTCCGTCAGACAGTTCATGGTGGCCGAGGTGGAAACGGCATGCCGTATTCTCGAGCTGCTGGTGAGTTTCCAAAGCCCACATTCTGTTATTGCAAGACGCTGACAATTGGGCTAGGCCAGACATCAACCCCTCTTGAGGGGGAGCCGGTCCTCGTTCGCCAATTCCCGCCCTTGCCGACATGGCTTGCGACCCTACCCGTTGACAAGAAACGGCTCGTGCTCCACCTCCTGTTGCTCATTGTCATCTCCATGGACGGCTATCCCTCTTTCAGCCGTGTATTCATGCTTTACGTCACTTCCTCGCTTCATCTTCCATTGAAGGCGTTGCAAGAGGACGAGATTCGTCTCGCGCGAGGTCTGGGAAAAGCCGCCGAGGAGCTGGATCTGGACTTTGTCGCACAGCAGAAGACCACTGAGAGTAAGAAGTCTCGCAAGTGGAAAGCTGCTGGCGCCTCTCTCATCAGCGCTCCCTCCGGCGGCCTGGCTGAGCCGTTTGTCGAGGCTGGACTCGGCACTGTCCCGGAAAGCAACCTGCCTGGCATCAATCCAGCCACAGTGGCGAAGATTTTGGGAAATGTTGCTCACAATGGCATCATCGTTGGTAACATCGTCGGTATCTATGCCGGTAGGGACACGGGAAACATGGTGGATCAGTACGCCAAGGACTCGGCTGATTTTGCCTTTCTTCCCATCGATGGCTCGGGCGAGGACGCATACCGTGATTCCGGGAGTATTGCCGCGGCGGATCGAAGGATGCGCCTGGTGATCGGTATCGGTGGGTGGCTCACCCAGGCAGACGGCAGTACCGAACCATTCCGTTGCCTCCGCAGCACCAGTGCTGAAACGTACGCGCTTCAGTACGAGGTCGCCAACCTATTGACCCTCGGCAGCTCTCTGGAACATGTCATCTTCCGGAGTGCTCTTTGGACTGAGATCTCTAAGGAGATGTCAGGCCGCAATGGTGAGTTCTGAAGTTTCAGTGGAGATAGTCAACTCACTAAGGTGTTTCGCAGTATTCTCCTGCCTCATGAATGACAAATGGCCCCTTGGCATGTTGAGGCTTAACAAGGTCATTGAGAACCCCTGGAACATCGGCATGATTCGCTCAGAGAAGGCGGGTATGGCTCTGGCGGAGTGCATTGGCCGCAAAATCCAGGGTGACCGCCCGGTGACACTCGTTGGTTACAGCCTCGGAGCCCGCGCCATCTACACCTGTTTGATGGCACTGGCCGAGCGCCGACAATTCGGTCTTGTCGAGAACGTTATTCTCCTGGGTGCGCCTACGCCCGCGGATCCTCGTTTGTGGCTCGGCATGAAGAGCGTGGTGCATGGCAGGCTCATCAACATCTTCTCAGAGAACGACTGGCTTCTGGGATTTCTCTACCGCACGGCCAATCTTGAGTACGGCGTCGCAGGCCTGCAACAAGTAGTGGGTGTTGATGGCGTCGAGAACTACAACGCAAGCGGAATGATCAAGGGCCACCTCCGGTACCAGTACATGGTCGGCAAGCTCCTCAGGGCAGTTCATTGGGAAGACCTCGACGTCGACCAGATTGCTGAGGATGATGCCACGATGATGAAGAAAGACAAGAAAATTCGCCGCAAGAGAACGCCTGTCTCCCCTCACCTGCCCGTGGAAAAGGGTCTGGAGCCCGCATACCGACCTGTCGAGAAGGAGGATGGGAAGAACGTCAACGGACTCGAAGTGCGCATGATAAAGATGAAGATCCAGGGTTAGGCTACGGACAGCATCTCAAGCAAGCCGACACACATGATTATCCAGGGAGATCTCGGCAGTGGAGAGGGAGGCAGTACGGAACGACGACAGATGCTTCGAAGGGTTGAGCCAAGGTGGGGGAACCTGTGCTCCGAAAGTGTCGGAATATGGCCGGCGTCAGTTGCCTGTATGAAAACGAGCCCGTGTATTATTTGCGATGGCCGGAGTTGCGGCGTTGAAGTATTAGCCCATGCTGGCGGAAGCAGCATTCGTATGCCTGCTTTTTTTGTCGAGCAACACCACAGACTTAGCATTGGTCGGTCAAAGCCATTGTTAGCTAAGTACCATGAAGCAGTATTAAACTCGATTTTCGACCATAAACAAGAAAGCGGGCCTGTCAGTGAAAGAATGTTTTATCCTCTCAACTCTGATGGAAAGGCCGAATGGGTCGGTAAGTCGGTAATGCCTCCAAATCCAAGAGATGTCGTTGGAAGAGTCTGGAAATCTGCCCGGATCACACTAAACCAAGGGAGGTTTAGCGTGTGCATCTCGGGCATAGCGCATATCAGGGGCCTGGTTTAACCGAGCTCCGAGATAAATTTTTGGGGGCAACCGGAAGCTCGCCCAAGCTACCATCATCAACCATCACCTCTGTCTCCTTCCGTCCACCAATTCCCTCTCGGACATCTTGTGCTAGTATTACGCGGCACGGCTATTTCTACTGCTGAATTCGTTTCTTTGTGTGTTTCATATACCCCCTCATAATACCCAGCCAAGATGCAGCGCGCTCTTACCTCCCGGGCCAGGGCTTCAGTCCTCTCCTCGGCATCCAGCCAGTTCCGCCAGGGCGCCGCCATCGGCCAGGTCCGCTACGCTCACAAGGTCAGTCGCGTCGCGTCTTACGGTGGCCGAGTTCTTCAGTCGCTGACATATGAGAATAGGAGCTCAAGTTCGGTGTCGACGCTCGCGCCTCGCTCCTCGTCGGTGTTGAGACCCTCGCCAAGGCTGTCGCAACAACACTTGGTCCCAAGGGCCGCAACGTCCTCATCGAGTCCAGCTTCGGCTCCCCCAAGATCACAAAGGGTGCGTAGCAAACATTCAAGCACGATAGATTGGTCGCAAGCTCGGGCTAACCTCCATCCCAGATGGTGTCACTGTCGCCAAGTCCATCAGCCTGAAGGACAAGTACGAGAACCTGGGCGCTCGCCTGCTGCAGGATGTCGCCTCGAAGACCAACGAGGTCGCCGGTGACGGTACCACCAGCGCAACCGTACTGGCCCGCGCCATCTTCTCCGAGACCGTCAAGAACGTTGCTGCTGGCTGCAACCCCATGGATCTCCGCCGCGGCATCCAGGCTGCCGTCGACGCCGTCGTCGACTACCTCCAGAAGAACAGCCGCGACATCACCACTAGCGACGAGATCGCTCAGGTCGCTACCATCTCCGCCAACGGCGACCACCACATCGGCAAGCTGATTGCCAACGCCATGGAGAAGGTTGGCAAGGAGGGTGTCATCACCGTCAAGGAGGGCAAGACCGTCACCGACGAGCTCGAGGTCACCGAGGGCATGCGCTTCGACCGCGGTTTTGTCTCTCCCTACTTCATCACCGACGCCAAGTCCCAGAAGGTCGAGTTCGAGAAGCCCCTTATTCTCCTTTCCGAGAAGAAGATCTCTGCTGTTCAGGACATCATCCCCGCCCTCGAGGCCTCCACCCAGATGAGGCGCCCTCTTGTCATCATTGCCGAGGACATTGACGGCGAGGCCCTGGCTGTCTGCATTCTCAACAAGCTCCGTGGTCAGCTTCAGGTTGCCGCCGTCAAGGCTCCCGGCTTCGGCGACAACCGCAAGTCCATCCTTGGCGATCTTGCCGTCCTCACCAACGGTACCGTCTTCTCCGACGAGCTTGACATCAAGCTCGAGAAGGCTACCCCCGACATGCTCGGATCCACCGGCTCCATCACCATTACCAAGGAGGACACCATCTTCCTGAACGGTGAGGGTGCCAAGGACTCCATCTCCCAGCGCTGTGAGCAGATCCGTGGCGTCATGAACGACCCCACCACCTCCGAGTACGAGAAGGAGAAGCTCCAGGAGCGTCTCGCCAAGCTTTCTGGCGGTGTTGCCGTCATCAAGGTCGGCGGCTCCTCCGAGGTTGAGGTCGGTGAGAAGAAGGACCGCTTCGTCGATGCCCTGAACGCCACCCGCGCCGCCGTTGAGGAGGGTATCCTGCCCGGTGGTGGTACCGCTCTGCTGAAGGCTTCCGGCCTGGCTCTGTCCGAGATTAAGCCCGCCAACTTCGACCAGCAGCTCGGTGTCAGCATCGTGAAGAACGCCATCACCCGCCCTGCCCGCAGCATCGTTGAGAACGCTGGCCTCGAGGGCTCCGTCATCGTCGGCAAGCTCACCGACGAGTACCTGAACGACTTCAACAAGGGCTTCGACAGCGCCAAGGGCGAGTACGTCGACATGATCGAGGCTGGTATCCTGGACCCCCTCAAGGTTGTTCGCACCGGTCTCGTTGACGCCAGCG
Organism: Furcasterigmium sp. R96-07A1; assembly: GCA_037042015.1. NCBI lineage: Eukaryota > Fungi > Ascomycota > Sordariomycetes > Glomerellales > Plectosphaerellaceae > Furcasterigmium > Furcasterigmium sp. R96-07A1. The sequence continues at coordinate 256,457 of JAXQJP010000333.1, read as the reverse complement.
GTGTTGCTTCTTTGCTGGGCACCACCGAGGTCGCCATCGTCGAGGCTCCCGAGGAGAAGGGCGCCGGCGGACCTCCCATGGGTGGCATGGGTGGCATGGGCGGAATGGGCGGCATGGGCGGCATGATGTAAGAGAAAAATGGCTGTTTTCTCGTCAACTCTTGTATCAAAAGTGATTTCGGAAAGGTTGGGGGGCATGTTTTCGGTGTTTTACTATGGATGAAGGATCAATTGCGGCCTTGTACATCTCTCCCCTCTACCCCCGTCTGCTAGACCTTGTTCGATTACGACGACACCAGATTCCCGCAAGGCCGCTTGAGCCAGGGTCCTGTACGATAGCACCTCAAGCATGTAACACCAGGAATCGAAAGAAGAAAGAGAAGTTAAAGACATGATGGCATGACGCGCTTTGAAGTGATGGGGTGGGTGGCCCTTGGAATGATGCTCTCCAGGCAACTACGTTCACATACTTATATGTTCTACGAGGCAGAGGCTAAGTCAAGGCAGAAGCCCAATGCATGCTCGCGTGACACGCAGAAATCCAGGCAGAAATGGTGCCCGAGATGCACGGTGACTTGCGTCTCACTGAGGCAGGGGAGGGTGGGTTGCGTATGCACGAAGGATTCGTCAACGATGGAGTTCCTCGGGCCTGCGGTAGGAGGTAGGAGCTGGGGGATGTAGAGGAGGCCACGTCACGTGCTCCGCGTCTCACCTGGCCAACCCCACCATGCTACCTACCAACGGGCTGGCGGGGCCTGTTTTTCTCCCACTTCCCCTCTACGCCCGGCCAACTTGCCAGTCCCGAGAGATAGCAACGACACCGACAGCTTGTTCACTTGCATCCCGACACGACCGAGCAGCGGATTCCTCTTATTCCCTCCTCCCTACTTGCAACCGTCAAAAGTAGGCCATTCCCGCATCATTGAATTGCACTAGAATCCCCTTTTCTGAGCCCAACCCTTGAACTTGAGAGCTATTGCTGACTTCCCCTCAGCACTCCCCCAATCCCACTTGCGCGCCCCCGCCATAGCCCATCACCATGGTGAGTGACTTAGCCCGTGGCCACCAACCACCACAATTCTGCTCCCTGGATGACCTCTAACCATGCATACAGTCTCAATCCGGGTTGGTCCTCCCCTTCTTCGTCTTTGGTACCAGCTTCATGGTCGTCCGATGCACTCGTCAGCCCACCTGATGACGCACGCCGCGCCGAGAACGAGGTGTTTCCAGACCATCACCACGACAAGACCGCTAATGTAGAGTTCGCCGCGCAGAGCCTCCGTCTCGCAGGAATGCGTTTCCGCCTACAACGACCTCAAGCTCAACAAGAAGTACAAGTACATCATCTTCAAGCTGTCCGACGACAACAAGGAGATCGTTGTTGAGGAGGCTTCCGACGACAAGGACTGGGAGAACTTCCGTGAGAAGCTCGTCAACGCCACCACCAAGTCCAAGACTGTACGTTGAAACTCCATATGCGAGTACTAGTGCGACGTGCTAATCAAGCCCAGGGTGCCGTCGGCAAGGGCCCCCGCTACGCCGTCTACGACTTCCAGTACAGCCTTGCCTCCGGCGAGGGCGAGCGGTACGCGAGCCTTGAAATTATTTTACATGTAACCGCTGAACTCGACTGACCCCCTTCAAGCAACAAGCTCACCTTCCTCGCGTGGTCCCCCGATGATGCTGGCGTCATGGTCAGTGACCCCTATTTTCTCCTCCCACTGGCCCCCTTCTAACCACCGCCATAGGCCAAGATGATCTACGCTTCCTCCAAGGACGCTCTTAAGCGCGCCCTGACTGGCATTGCCACCGAGCTCCAGGCCAACGACTCTGACGACATTGAGTACGAGACGGTCCTCAAGACCGTCAGCAAAGGCCTCGCTGCCGCCTAAGCGGCCCCTTTCAACTACCATACACCCGTACCCTTCCGACCCTTTTCTTGACGCGAGACGGCGAGAGAGCATATACTCTGGGCGGCTGCAGTCTAGCAGAGATGACTTGATGACCAAATGAACCGGAGAGAAGCTTGTTGACGAGACGAAGAACACATCGTTGAGTATGGTGGCCAGGAAGGAGGTTATTCCGCGCAGTAGTTTCCTGGAGGCCCCCAGCGCGATGGGTCTTTTTTGCCCCAAGCCAATTCGGAAACATTGATCCCCGTTGCTATTCCTCGCAATTTGGCACTTGTGCATATTATGACCATGCTCCTCCAAGTCACTTGGGGGAAAGATTCTTTACTCATCCATTTCGTGGTCCCTTTCTCGCTTGCTGTGCATTGCTGTTTCTACCCGTAACAGATCCGCCATCCAATACATCCCAACAACGCCTCCCTTTACCGCCTGGACTGCCACTCCGCTCTCCATGCCCGTGCCAGGTCTTCTGCCTCCTTCTCGTCCTTGAGCCTCTGCATCAGGTAGCCCTTGAGATCCGTCCAGAACCCGTCCGTCTCGAGCGCCGCCGCGCCCGTCGGCTGGGATTCCACCGCGGCCTGCGCGGCCTCCTGCTCGGGGATGACGGCCGCCGCGCCGCCAATGACCATGACGGAGAACTCGACCACGGCCTCGTCGTCGCCCGCCAGGTCCTTGAGCACCTTGCTGTCCGCGACAGGCTTCTTCTTATGCAGCAGCTTCATCTTCTCGACGGGTATCCGGGTCTTCTGGGAGACAGACGTCTTGAGGTCCAGGACCGAGGTGTTGAGCGGTTGCGAGGTGAGCTTGACGTCGAGCGGGGGGTTGCGCAGAGACTTGATCTGGACCGTCACGCTGCGTTCCTGGCCCGGGGCGAGATTCTGTGGCTTGCTGAAGGACTTTGGCATCTTAGGAAGGATGGTCTGGGGGTGAGATTGGCGTCAGTTGATTGAACTCGGTACCATGGAGCTAGGGGGTGATCTTACAGGCGCCCGCGAGGGGAAGTTCTTCGGGTCCTCGACATGGTCGGGCGACAGCTTGACGGGTCGCGACTCGAGGGTGGAGAGGAAGCCTCTCGCGAAGATCACCTCGGCCATGACTTGCGACGGTCTGGTGAGTTTGTTTCGAAAGTTTGGATGTGTGGAAAGAGTATGGTTCCTGACTTGTAGCACAGAGTGTCGTTGAAGTTACGCGGTCGTCGATGATAATGGCTTCAACTTCCCAGAGGTCGCTTTGTGGCGTCAACCTGCCCCACGTTGCGCGGGACAGCTCGAAAGCGGGTTGTCTTAGATAAGCATACCGAATTGGCCCCACGTGATGCCAGTGCTTGGTGGAGTCTAGACTCTTGGGGTCTCTTATCGGGCAACGTCCCTGGCGATAAGACGAAAAGTTCAGTGGGGGACCGACTTTTTTTTCGATTGGCATGTCCGAGTCGCAGGAACGAGGCCCCATCACCGCATCTAGGGGTCACTTATCGTCAACCTCGCTACCAGATTATCAACAGCCACAATGGGTGTCGGACGCCGCATGAAGAAGCAGGGGCCTCCTGAGCCCCTGTCCGAAGCTCACTACGCCAAGTTGAAGCGCAAGGCCGGCCTCCCCGTCGAGCCTACCGAGGCGCCCGAGTCGAAAAAGAGGAGGACGACCAAGGCGCAGACCGCAAAGGCCAATGCCGTGGCTGCGGCGGCCAAGATCAACGGAAAGAAGCCCAAGGCCAATGGTAGCCAGCATGCTGCCGCTGCCGCGCCAGTGAACGGCGCAAAGACGGGCGGTCGGGGACGGGGCAAGGTCCAGGCGCCGGTAGAGTCTTCCGACGACGAAATGGATGATCTCGACGACGACGACGACGAACTGATCGACGATGATGATGATGTGGAAGTTCTGGGCGACGACTTCCTTGGCTCGGACGACTCAGTCTTTGACTCAGACGACGAGCAGCAGCAGAAGGGAGCCAAGCATGTCTTCTCCGAAGATGAGGACTCGGACGGCGAGGAGGCCCTGACCGCTGCCAACATCGAGGGTCTTTCACGGAGGATCGAGCAGAAAGAAGCCGAAGAGGCTGCTGAGGCGCAAGCAGAGCTGGAGGAGATGGGCATGGCCACCAACATCGAAGGCGACATGCCCCACGTGCTGGGCGATGACGACGACGAGGAAGGCAGTGGCCGCCCCAAGGCCGCCATGCTGGCGCCTGACATGCACATGCTCAGGCAAAGAATCACCGACACCGTCAGAGTGCTCCAAGACTTCTCCAAGCTGGGCGAGTCCGGCCGCTCGAGGGCCGACTACGTCGAGGCCCTCCTGCGCGACGTCTGCAGCTACTACTCGTACAGCCCCTACCTGGCCGAGAAGTTCTTCAACCTCTTCTCGCCGACCGAGTACCTCGCCTTCCTGGACGCCAACGAGTCGCCGAGACCCGTCGTCATCCGTACCAACACCCTCAAGACGAGCAGGAGAGAGCTCGCTGCCGCCCTCGTCAACCGCGGTGTCGTGCTCGAGCCCGTCGGCAAGTGGAGCAAGGTCGGCCTGCAGGTCTTCGAGAGCTCCGTGCCCCTGGGTGCCACGCCCGAATATCTTGCCGGCCAGTACATTCTCATGGCTGCCAGCTCTTTCCTCCCCGTCATGGCCCTTGAGCCGCAGGAGGGCGAGCGGTGCCTGGATATGGCCTCCGCCCCCGGTGGCAAGGTCACGTTCATGTCCGCCATGATGAAGAACAAGGGCCTGATCGTCGCCAATGATCCCAGCAAGGCCAGATCCAAGGGTCTTATCGGTAACATTCACCGCCTGGGGTGCAAGAACGTCATCGTCTCCAACTACGATGCCAGAGAGTTCCCCAAGCCCATGGGTGGCTTCGACAGGGTGGTGAGTATCCTTGCTTCCAGATAATGACGGATTATCAACTGACACTGCGTTAGCTCCTCGATGCTCCTTGCTCAGGTACTGGTGTCATCGCTAAGGATCCCTCGGTCAAGACGAACAAGACGGAGATGGATTTCATCCAGCTCCCTCACCTTCAGAAGCAGCTGCTCCTCGCGGCCATCGACTCGGTGGATCACAAGAGCAAGACTGGCGGTTACATCTGCTACAGTACCTGTTCCGTGACCGTTGAGGAGAAGTGAGTTTTACCATGAGATCCCCACGAAACGATCGCAAATGCTAATACCCCTTCCAGCGAGCAAGTCGTCAACTACGCCCTCTCCCGACGACCCAACGTCAAGCTGGTCGAGACCAACCTCGCCTTCGGCAAGGAGGGCTTCACGTCCTACATGGGCAAGCAGTTCGACTCGTCCCTGAAGCTGACAAGACGCTACTAGTATGTCTCCTCCCGCCACCCCCGAAAGAAAGGCATGAACTGACCCCCTCGCAGCCCCCACACCTACAACGTCGACGGTTTCTTCGTCGCCAAATTCCAGAAGATCGGACCCACGCCAGCCAAGGCGACCCCCGGCCCCGCGGACGCCAACAAGCCCAAGTCCAAGACCAGCGCCGCCGCAGCATCCGCCGCCGACGACGACGAGGTCATCGACAAGACCCCCATCGACGCCGAGGACGGCCCCGCCTCGGCAAGCGACGACTTTGGCGGCTTCGACGAGGAGGAGGACGAGGGATACATGCAAAAGGCCAAGAGGAACGCCATGCGCCGGCGCGGCCTGGACCCGCACGCCTTGGAGAAGGGGAAGCACGCCGCCTCCGCGCCCAAGGAGAAGAAGAAGGAGGCCAAGGCCACCGAGACCAAGGCTGCTGTCGAGGAACCCGTCGAGGTCGTGGTCGCCGTCGAGAAGACAGACAAGGCCGCCAAGCCCTCCAAGAAGGAAAAGGTCGTGAAGAAGGCTATCGTCGAGCCCGAGCAGGTTGAGGTTGACACTGTCGTTGAGAAGAAGGACAAGCCCGCAAAGGTCGCCAAGGCGAAGAAGGGCAAGAAGACGGGCGGGAAGTAATCTACGCGCCTCAGTGCAGGCTGGCGCATTGTCGGCAGTACCCCCGTTTTCGAGTATCTTTGAATTCTCTCGAGTTGATGTGCATTATACGGAGTCTTGGAGCCGGTCAGGGAAAAGACAAAAGAAATGTCATAAGCATCGCAATGATGGATATCTTTCAGACGTGACATGTACATTCCACCGACAGGTATAATCTCTCGGTTCTGGGGAATCACAAGGAAAGCAGGCATGAGTGCAAACATGGAGAGAGACTTGGAATACGCCGCTTCAAACGCATGAAATTGCTATCATTCATACCATCAAACGTGTCGTCGTCAGCTGGCTCTCGCGGCAACGCCACGAGGAAAGCAGCCTCTATAGCATGGCAAATAATACAATGAACCTCCACGAAGTAGGATCCTACGAAGGATGCCACCCCACCGGTTCCTCACTCTCCTCCAGACTTCTATGTTCGACCTGCTTCCGCCATGGCGAGCAGTTTTCCATATCCACAACTTTTTTGTTAAGGGGCCGAAATTGTATACACTGAGCGCGCAGCAGTCGCCTGCGCGCATCGAGGGGCCCGGAGGAGCAAGCAGAAAAGCAGAATCATATCCCGTACGATGCAATGCGTCGAATGCTTTCGTGCTCCAAAACTCCGCGGCTTATGCAGCCGATGGTCATGTCTTCGTCGTCGTAAGGTATTAAAGGTGTAGGGTGTGGTATAGATATCCGTGTATGACAAGGTTGGTTGGTCGTGCTGGTTGTTGTGATGATCGCTCATTGCGAGGCGCGCTGGAAGACGAGAAGATCGCGGATGCTCCAGCGCCAAGTGTTTTGGTCACGCTCGACGCCGCCCACCCACTTCTCGCATTTCTTCCTCCAGCGGTCCTCTTCTTCGCGCTGTCTTCGGACAAACTCTGGTCCCACGTCGAATTCTTCGCCAACGAGCCAGTCGTCCTTGATATCGCTCACGCGGCCTTGGCCGACCTCGCCATTATCGGCAGTGATGTCGTCGAGATCGGGTATATCCTTGAAGACATCGTCTTCATCGTCAAGGGCATTGAAACCGTCCATAGGATCTTCGCCGTCTGGCTGCGAGCTGGTTTCGGGCGCCATCTTCAGCCAACACATGTTTTGGGGATCGAAGACCATGCCGCCAACGACCTGCACGCCCTTAGTGCCAGTTATGTTCGTAATGAGGGCTGGTCGAGGCGTGGTGGCTTCCTTCTCCTTCGCCATGTGAAGAGGAAGAGAGGCTGTCGAAGGCGACGAGGCAGGAGGGTCGAATGCGTTGAGTACGTTCTCGTTGCCCTCCCACGTGTGGGTCTGTGGGTTGTAGACCATGCCCTTCTCGTCTTGAGCGTTGTTAGTGGTGATACATCCCAAGGAAAAGGAAGAAAACGTACTCTTTGTTCCATTGTCCTTGTTCATATTGGTGATCAAATAGGGCTTCAACTGAGGAGGTCGCTTGTGCTTCTTAGACCGCACAGTCGACTGAGGAACGCCAGGATTGTTGAAGTTAGTCCGGCTCGAGAGTTGAGTGACACGCTGCGTAGTCAAAGGAGCCAATGGACCGGCCGAGGGAGTGCGATGAGCCAGCGACGTTTCGCGGGCCCTTCGGCTGGCAGCTGTGTCGCGAGCAAAATGCGGGGTGCTGTCAGCCCGAGCCGGCGAGAAAGGCACAGGTGACGGGGTGCCTGTACGATCAGGCATGACATGCTGGTAGATCTTGTTCCTCAGAGGCGCTCTAGCCGCCGGTTGGCGAGTATATTTGGCCTCGGTATTGGCCGAAGTCGGCAGGTCGTCGAAGGCATCAAGCTCATGCCCGTCGCCGAAATTCTTCGGCTTGATCTGATAGAATTCGCCACGGGCACTGCTGTTACCAATTGAGTTCGTGCTGCGGTGCAGACGTTGCGGACTGGGCGAGCGCATCATGTTCCGTGAGAAAGCCCTGGATCCGGGACGAAGCTCAATGGAATGGTCCGAATCATGCCTACGGAACGAGCGCTTGGCAGTAATATGGTGTGATTGCGAAGACGTCGACCCTCCTGCAGGCAAGAAAGGCTTGCGAGAGAGGGAGCCAGAGCTTTCTCCGTGGCGGGCGCGGTCCACGGGGGTTTTAGGCCGCAGACCCGACTGAGGGCGGTCTCCAGTCCTAGAAGAAGGCCTGTCGAATCGAGGAACAGGTGGCTTCCCCGGCGAAGGGGCAGCTCGCATGGCCGGCAAAGACCTCTTGAATCGAAGCAGCTGCGAGCTCGTTGTTGTGGGTTCATTGCTGGATGTACGGAGCGAGGTGGTGGAGTTCCTAGTCCCGACCTCACGTCTCCGCGGCGTCGCTGGCTGAGTAGTTTGTTGGGGGGAGGGGGTGGTAGGCGTAGGAATGCTGGAGATGGAAGAGTGCGCAGAGTGACCGAGCCGAGACTGCGATCTCCTTGTCTTCTGTAGGATCGGACCACCGCTTTCGGAGACGGGTTCCAAGGTGGAATGAGCGCGCTCATGGTTAGGTCTAGGAAGACGAGACTGGGCTGATGCCACTGTTTTGTTGGTGAAGGTGATGGACACGGCTGTTTTTGGCCGTGCCGGACTGGCGGGACGGTTTTGACTGACACGAATGTTGCGATGGAGGGTAAGCTTCCCAGCATCAAAGACATCGCCATCGCCAATGTCGAGACCGTTGAGGAAATCCTCCTTTTCGCCGCCAGCTTGGGGTTGGGGTGTCTTGACCTCGGAGGGCTCTTCTGCGATGCTGCGAACAGGAGAACGGCTGTCTCGGTGCTTCTTCAACCTGTCGCCAAAGTTCACAGGCCCGCTGGGGAGAACCAGGCCTTCGAAAGTGTCGTCTTCGCTTTCGGCAGTGAATGAGCTAGACACACTGGGACTCAACGCAGATGCCGAGGAGCTCCTAGCAGAGCGTCCGTCACGACGAGTGCCACCAAACCTCGTACCGAGGCTACCTTCGCCCCAGTCCAAGTCGTCGCCAATGGAAGATGAAGGCGTTTTGGGGATGTTCTTGCGCGTAGACAGCTTCAACTTTCCATCCGAGGGAAGCTCAAAGTCACACTCGAAATCTTCAGGCAGAGCTGAGGGAGTAGCGTCTTCATCGTGCTTCTGCGGGGTTGGGGGCGTGATGAGCGATATGGGCTTCGGCGGCTGAGCCTTCGACACCTTGATAGTATCAACACCGTCGCCAAAGAAGTCGTCATCATCGTCGTTGTCCTTGAACTTATCGAGGTTGGTGGCGCCGGACAATACACTGGACATCGACATGGTCGACTCCCTCCGGTCATCCTTAATGATGGGGGATAAGTTGCTCATCGTCGAAAGGATGCTGGAGCTTGGGGCTTCGGATCCACCGCTGACTTGCCTCAGCTGATCAGGGAACTTCGAGGCATCCTGTGCCTTGATGCGAAGAGGCTGCGAAGAATCGGGCATCTCAAGGTCGTTCTCCCAGTCATCCTGAATAATGCGCTTGATCTTTCTCCCGCCTAGTCGTTTGATTGTACCGCCCATGAGTGCGGAGGAGGGCACGCTTTGAGGGATGGGAATGCCGGCTTTAGTGGCCGCGGCGATGGCTTCGATGGTTGATTTCTCGTCGTCTCCCGGCAGATGAAGTTGCTTTTCGTCGCCCTGCATAGATTCGAGCTCTGATCGGAAGGACATGACGGAGGAATGGGAATCTCGTCGGCTGGAGGGGTTGTGCTGCTGGGTGGAAGAGCTGTTGAAGGTGAGGTCGGCCTCGTCGATCTGGAAGTCGCCGTCGTCCCAATCCTCCACTTGTTCCTCCACCGGTTGCCTGACCTTTAGGCGTAATGCGTCCATGATGCTGATGTGTCGCGGGGTCGATTCGCGATGTAGAGGTGCTTCCGGGGAGCGCGATGGATGGTCCGGGAAGTTTAGGTTCCGACTAGGCTTTCGGGATATTAGTGGTGCGAGATCATATCGTCAACACCATCAACATCCCAAGCCCGTCGGCGTGGTGGCGAAGGCGGGTATTCGACTTGAGGGTAATCGCGGTGAAAGTTTGTATAAAAGTCGATCGAGGCGGCGCAAAACGAAACGATCGTGAATCGCTGTGGAAAGATGCCGAATTGAGGGGTTCCCACGGGTGGTCGATGAAAGCGGAACGCTGTTCGTTACGTGTTCAGGGAAGTCTGCCGAGCGGAGATGCACCACGACAACCGGAGTCGGCGAACGAGTGAAGACGAAAGTACAGTCGGATGATTGCTATCGAAGGTTCCAAGGTTCCTGGACGGCGTAGTAGACATTCAATATCGGGCGATGGAATGACGTTAATCGAAGGTGGGTGGGCGGAAAAAAGCTGGCGATCCCGACGTACTCTGGAATGTAGGAGGGTTCGGGGGTGAGGTCGGGGGACGGAGAAAGGATGGCAGAATCAAGCAGGTTTCCACCAGGGCCGAGGGGGTGGTCGGGGTTCAGTGCCAGGCAGTCAGCCAACGGAAGGTGCTGTCCACTGACGGTGGGCAAAAATAGGCGGGCTGGGGACCCGGTCGCAGAGCACGGGCTTTTTCTTTTAGTGCAGCTTAGGGGGGCTGGTCAGTGGCCCCACGCCGCGCTGGCGCATCCCAACGGGTAAGCTGCCCTGACGAAGATGGCCAAGAGCCCCCAAGCCCTCTAGAAGCTCAGGGGATCACGTGAGATTGCGGGGCGAAGTGCCTGGTACCCATTGGGCGGTGGAACGATAGGTCAGTGCACGAGCTTGACGCGTCGAGCGCGACGTGCCGTCAACCGTCTGTTGTCGTTACCAACCAGCATCCGTCTCGCGGCACCATCAGGATAAGGGCCAGTTATTTAAGAGGCTCATCACTTCTCATGGGGACACCAAAGAGAGGATCGTATGGTCTAGATCGTTGCTACGGAGGAGCAGGACATCCCTTCGTCAGGGCGCGATCCGAAGTACAAAGCGTGTGGGCCCGTCGTCAAACGTGGCAGCACATTCCAGCTTGAGGAGAGTGAGATTCTCCTTGCGTGAGCTACGAGTCAGCATTGATTACGGCACGTCGCTCACTCAAGAGAGCCTGCTGAATGACATGTAATACTCGTCAAATGTGATGAGCTAACAAACAGTCCGTTGGACCTGCCCTAAATCTGCCGACACACCGGTCAGCCTCGATACCAGCATTTGGACTCGGAATGAATCAGGCCCATTGGGGCATGGCAAGACCCGGATCCAAGCATGTCCTAGCCAAAGCATCTCTCTCGTTATGAAACTACCCTTGGGGCTTCTGCTATTACCTGGCTTGAGTCCCTCCAGCTCTCACTCTCATCTCTCACCTCACCCTCAGGGCAACATCAAGCAGGGCATGCCCAAACAGGGCGGCCCCACTGTTCTGCCTGGGAGACACTGGAGCTTCAACGGCGCTGCCTAGCCCATAAGTACAAGCTACTTAACGACTTGCAACTCGCGTCAACCCATATCCAAGACTACTTGAAAGCCACAGATCACGACTGACCGTTGACATTTTTGACGTTGAAGTCGCATCTAATTTATCTGTGTCTGCAAGCCTCAAGCAGGCAAGATGGCGCCCTCCCACGTTCTACGCATACCCATCCTCGATGCCGATGGCACATTTGTACTCGTGCACACGACCCAGGTCCGATCCAAGGCCCTAGACATGAAGCTCACGGGAACGGACGGACTTGCACCGTATTCTGCCACTAGTAAGTCTGCCATTTTCTTGATGCTGGCGTCTCGAGATATCCTACTGAGGGCGGCAACAATTCAGCGCTGACGCTGCCCACTAGTTCGACACAGCCAGGCTCCGAGCCTCATGGTGAAGAACTCTCCTGTCAAAGAAGAGGAGTGGATCGATGTTCTCTCCAAGATGCTAAGACAGGAGCGCGTCGAGGCCATGGAGGCGGTAGCATCGGTCGACAGCGAATCGGCCATTGTCATCACATTCCGAAAGCGTGTGAGAGGCATCACGGTACGTTTCCACGATCTCGTCAGGCCGGAGCTCCATTGCTGACGGCGACAGCAACGCTTGGGCACCATCGAGCTCAAGTATAATCCGGATGAGGAAATCGAGCTGTACGACTGGTGCGGCATGTCGCTCGAGGTCGTCGCGCAAGCCCAAGGGACGTTGGCTTCCGTCACTGCCAAGACCTCGGAACTAGAGGAGACAGTACGGCAACTGCGGAATCAGCTCGAGGAACTGGTCGAGGCGAAGAGATCCGACGAGGCCGAACTCCTCGAGAAGTTCCGCGATCTTCTCAATGAGAAGAAGGTCAGGATACGGCAACAGAAGAACGCCATCGACAACATGGAGAAGGCGAATCCCGAGTTTATCAAGTTTGAGACACTTACTCAGGACGACGCCGTGGACGTTGAACGACCCGCGGCCAAGTCCCGCGGTGGGAAGAGGAAACAGGTGGTTCAGGAAGAAGAGTCTGAGGATGACGGTTTCGAGGCCATGGACGTCGATGATGGTCCAACAGAGCAGACAGCAGATGCATCAGATGAGGACCGTGCTACGACCGACGCCGGGACGGAAACGGCGAGCGAGGCTGAGGACGAGGATGAGGAGAAGATTGCCGCCGACCCCAAACCAGCGCCCAAAGCCGGGGGGGCGAAGCCTTTGTCAAGTGGCCGGTCGGCGCAGGCCACGAGCTCAGCGTCAGCGTCGCAGCAGGATGATGAGCTCCCGGCGCAGCGGGAACTGCCCTTTGCGCGGAAGAAGCAGCCGTCGCGGGCCACCAAGGTTGCGCCGCCGCCACCGCCGCCACCCGCAGGAGACGAGACTGAATCAGACGATGAGCTATAGGGGCATTGGATATTGTCATTCTTATTTGTCGATATAACGGGTGCGATAATACAACGCCGCGGCAGGTGTCTGCACGTCCTAGTTTATTCGCCTCTGCAGCCAGCAAACACGCACTCTACGACTTGTCATTGGGATCGAATCTGTCGTTCCAGAAGGACCGGTGATGCACCGTCCTCCCCGCCTTGGAAATATCGTCAACCTCTTTGGGGGTCAGCTTGAAGCCAGGAATCCTGGTCATGTACGCCTGCAGCCTGTCCTCCTGGGAGCTGGTCGTGATGGCTATAAGGCCCTGGTCGATGCACCAGCGCAGACCAATCTCGCTGGGAGTGACGCCGTACTTCCTTGCGTCGAGCTCCCAGAGGTGCGTGACGGGGCCCTCGACCTTGCGCGTGATGGGCGTCAGGGCCGCGTAGCAGGCAACGGCAATGAGGTGCTTGCGGTGGAACTCGAGGAAGCCGTCGTCGTGTTGGAGATAGGGGTGGAACTCAACCTGGTTAACGGCGGGAGTCACCTTTGCAGTCCTGAGGATGGTCTCAAGGTGGGATGGCAGGAAGTTGGAAACGCCGATGGAGCGGGCGGCGCCCGAGTCCCTGATCTTCTCGAGCTTGGCCCAGGCGGACTGGAGCTCCTCGTCGGAGCCCTCGGCGAACCAGGGCCCATGGAGGAGATAGAGGTCGACATAGTCGAGGCCGAGCTTCTTGAGGGAGGTATTAAACGCCTCGAAAATGTCCTGCTTCTTGGTGCCGCTGATCTTGGTGGTCACGAAGAGCTTGGAGCGGGGGACGCCGGCTTTTTTGATGGCAGCGCCGAGTTCCTCCTCGTTGCCGTAGACTGGCAATGAAGGTAAGCTGGTGGTTCATACAGAGCCTGACCCGTAACGTACCTTCTGCTCCGTCGAGGTGGGTGTAACCCGTCTGGATGGCTTTGACGGTGATGTCTACGACTTCATTATCGTAGCCAGCACCTCCTTTCTTGAAGTTGGCACTCCCGAGGCCGTAGGCCAACTATTCATAAAATGTCAGCATCCGCTATTGACACAGTATCCCTGTAGTCAGTCTCGCGTCCAGGCTCCTTGTCTGGGCCGAGTCAGGCATGCATTGGTCTGGTGAGGTTGATGTAGCCAGATGGCAGTGTAAGACGTACGAAAGGGATTTCATTTCCGTCGTTGAGCTTCAAATTAGGGATGTAGGGGACCTGTTTAGGTGATTTGCCCGAGGCATCTGGCACCCATTCTGCGGTGATGGAGTTCATGATGTTGTTCTGGAGGACGTCGGGGTATGACGTAATGCCGTGATGTGATGCGATGGTAGGTTGCAAGTGGAAGACAGGGACAGGGAGAATGGCAGTTGGCTCGGCAGCGACCGATTTGGTGATCTACGCTTAGAAGATGCCTGGATTTATAAGATGATGTTTGAAGATGGTAAGTATCAACTCAGTTCAGTGGTACCAGTAGGTGGTCTTTTTAGGAGGGGAAGTTTCCCTGGTCGTGGTTGCTCGGGGTCTTGTCCGGCAACAATCGCCCGCAAACCGGACTAGCAAGTTGCTGCCCTGGAATCTAACCAATTCCTCCGGCAGCCTGGCCGAGACCATGTGCAACGATAACGGGGATTCGTCATGTAATCGCGACATTTGGCACTACTCCTTGCGGCTTGCATAAGGTAAGGTACCTATAGTCCACGAAGCCTGCTTGGCCGCTGTCGTCATTGACGCTAGTTGGAAAGCAATGGGGATTCGGGTTTCTCGTGTCTTGGACGGCCACAGAAACCCGGTGTGCCATGGGCTTGTAAACATGGGCTTCTACTACAAAACATGCTCCACATTTGATTGTGTTCCGCATACACATATCCGAGGCCGTCGTAATTATATACACTGTCTCGTCCCGTTGTAGCTTTGGCTCCGTCTTCGATGGACCCCACTCTTGACTTACACGGCTTCACCACTTCAACTGATAGGTTGACTGATGATTTTACTACCTTACTACACGTGTACTACTAGTACCCTCCCACCGTCAATCATCGCGGGGAGCAATGCGGGGACGACACGGCTTCTGTAATTCATGAACCGACAACGGCTTTCCTACCCGTTGCCGTTTCAAACATCGTGACTCACGCCGAGGGGATAGGCTGATCTGACGACTTGTATGCAACGCCGGTGACCAATCTTCGCCGACTAAACCCAGATATTAGTATCAGCGAGATCAAAACCTTGGTAGGCATTCACTTCATCAAGACTAGTACGCAGCTCCTAATTATACCATACCGCTCAACGACCCAAGTGTCCGTTCTCGTTAAATCAACTCATCTCATCACCATGGCCGATCAAACCACCTTACCACTCAATCTCAAGACCCGCCTCAAAGCCTCTTACGATGCCATCGCCCCGAAATACAACGAGTGGACAGCCTCGCACTCGACTACGCGCCTCCATTATCTGGGGCAGCTCCTCAGTCGCCTTCCCGCCTCGACGGCCTCCCGCCCTGTCGCCGTGCTCGAAATCGGCTGCGGTCACGGCGTCCCCGTCACGCAGGCGCTACTGTCCCAGCCCGGCTTCACCGTGACGGCCAACGACCTCTCGAGTGCGCAGATTGCCCTCGCCCGTGCCAGCCTACAGGCCGACGCCGCGAGCGGCCGCCTGACGCTAATCGAAGGGGACATGCTGGCCCTCGACTTCGCACCGGGGAGCTTCGACGCCGTGGTGGGCATGTACTCGATCATCCACCTGCCGCGGGACGAGCAGGTGGAGATGCTGGGCAAGATCGCGTCGTGGCTGCGGCCGGGCGGGTGGATGCTGGTGAACTTTGGGGCGGAGGCGTCGGCGGGGTTGGAGGCGAAGGAATGGCTCGGGGAGGAAGAGGGGTGGATGTTCTGGAGCGGCTGGGGGCGAGAGGGGTCCTTGGAGAAGGTGAGGGAGGCCGGACTGGAGGTCGTCGTGGAGGAGACGACAGAGGATGCTGATGATGCTGATTTTGTCTGGATTCTGGCGAGGAAGAGCGTTGCTTGAGTCTCGGTCGTAATGTGATCATGGAACAGTGTGAAGTTTTCTCCAAGACTGATGGCTCAAAATCACGGTTCTATCTTCATCTTTTCATGTCTCTCGCACTAGTGGTGAATGTTTCGAAATGTCATGCAGGAGATGATGGCGTTCGTCATGCTGGGACTTTCCTACCTAAGATTTTGTCGACTTATAGCTAGAGAGGCTCAAATCAAGCTGCCCGACCTTCCGAATATCCGGTGAAGACGGGACGGAAGGCGGTAACACCAGGGGGTGCTCCAGGGAGCTACCGTTGTTGCTGGCGGGATCTTCAGGCCCCGTTCCAGCTTCAGTCCCCACGATGCGACAGTATCGATAAGGTGCCGCTGCACTCCAGGGCTGATGACGTAAGAATCCATCACGACAACCCGATCCTCAACTTCGCCTCCTAACTTACCACACCTTCATCAGGTCGACCTGAGCTACTAATTTGTGACTGCGGAGGACGATCATCTCCGAGGTATATGATTTGTCATTCTACATCATCTCATAGTCATCCTCTTACTAGAATACTGCGGGCAGGTCCGAGTCACAGACACTTCACCCCGCCATCAGCCCCCATCACCATTATTTCCTCCCGAAGCAGTCGAGCCGGTTTCTCGAAGGGTCCATTTTACCAACTACACAATCCCGGCCACATATAGCCACCAAAAGATCGCACAATCGAATTTGATAAAACCCAGCATAAGAACGTCAGCTTCTGCGCTCATGCGCGTGTTGCGCCGACCTTCTCGCGGGCCCCTTGCTCTGTCACCCACCTCGCTCTTCCGATATTCCACGTTACCCAGACCTGCGCGTACAGCAGCCATGGCGGATTCCCATACCGACACAGGTGTTTCCATTACCGACCTTCCAAAGTCATGGAAATATACCGCGGCCCTGCCGCCGGACGCCCTCTTCCCTACCCCCGCCGACTCTCACAAGACCCCCCGTGACAAAATTGGCCCTCGCATGGTCCGTGAGGCTGCCTTCACATGGGTGCGCCCCGAGACTGCGGTAGACCCGGAGCTGCTCGCGGTGAGTCCCGCCGCCATGAGGGACATCGGAATCAAGCAGGGCGATGAGAAGACGGAGGAGTTCCGGCAGACCGTCGCAGGGAACAGGCTGCACGGCTGGGACGAGGAGAAGATGGAGGGCGGATACCCATGGGCGCAGTGCTATGGCGGCTTCCAGTTCGGTCAGTGGGCAGGTCAGCTTGGTGACGGGCGCGCCATATCCCTATTCGAGTCCAAGAACCCCTCGACAGGAACCCAGTACGAGCTGCAGCTCAAAGGCGCCGGCCTGACCCCGTACTCGCGCTTCGCCGATGGCAAGGCCGTCTTGCGCTCCAGCATTCGGGAATTCATCGTTTCGGAAGCCCTCCACGCCCTGGGCATCCCGTCAACGCGAGCCCTCTCGCTCACACTACTTCCCCACTCCAAGGTTCGCCGCGAGACCGTCGAACCGGGCGCCATCGTCCTGCGGTTCGCCGAGTCCTGGATCCGCCTTGGCAACTTTGACATCCTCCGATCCCGTGGTGACCGCGAGCTCGTTCGCACCCTGGCCACTTATGTTGGCGAGAACGTCCTGGGCGGCTGGGAGGCCCTCCCCGCGCGCCTCTACGACCCCTCCAAGCCCGCCGAGTCGGCCACCCCCGCTCGCGGCGTTCCCAAGACAGAAACGCAGGGCGCCGGGGAAGAAGCGGAGAACCGCTTCGCCCGGCTCTTCCGTGAAGTCGCCCGACGCAACGCCGAGACCGTCGCCAAGTGGCAGGCCTACGGCTTCATGAACGGCGTCCTCAACACGGACAACACGTCCATCGCCGGTCTCAGCCTTGATTTCGGCCCCTTCGCCTTCATGGACGACTTCAACCCCGCCTACACGCCCAACCACGACGACCACCACCTCCGCTACAGCTACCGTAACCAGCCCACCATCATCTGGTGGAACCTCGTCC
The DNA here is from genome assembly GCA_037042015.1 of Furcasterigmium sp. R96-07A1. Taxonomy (NCBI): domain Eukaryota; kingdom Fungi; phylum Ascomycota; class Sordariomycetes; order Glomerellales; family Plectosphaerellaceae; genus Furcasterigmium; species Furcasterigmium sp. R96-07A1. The sequence goes on along the minus strand of JAXQJP010000333.1, from coordinate 238,886 downwards.
GCTTCGGCGAGTCCCTCGCTGAGCTCCTCGGCGCCGGCGACCGCGTCGATGACCCGGCCCTCATCGCATCGGGCATCAGCGAGGCGGACGCCGACGCCGTCATCGCCCGCGCAGAGAAGCTCATAGCCCAGACCGGCGACGAGTACAAGGCCGTCTTCATGGCCGAGTACAAGCGCCTCATGACGGCCCGCCTCGGCCTCAAGCGCTGCAAGGACTCCGATTTCGACGAGCTCTTCAGCGCCCTGCTCGACACCATGGACGGCCAGTCCCTGGACTTCAACCACTTCTTCCGCCGGCTCAGCGGGACGACCATCGCGGAGCTCGAGTCCGACGAGGCGCGCGCCGCCGTCGCGCCGCGCTTCTTCCACGACGAGGGCGCCACGGGCGGCGTCAAGGAGAGCGATGCCACGGCGCAGCTCGCGTCGTGGCTGGGGGCGTGGCGCGCCCGCGTGCTGGAGGACTGGGGCGAGGGAGGCGCCGACGCCTCGGCGTGGGACGAGGAGCGCATGCGCGCCATGAAGGCCGTCAACCCCAATTTTGTCCCGAGGAGCTGGATCCTTGACGAGATTATCCGTCGCGTCGAGAAGGAGGGCGAGAGGGATGTCCTGCGCCGCGCCATGCACATGGCGCTACATCCGTTCGCGGAGCGGTGGGACGGCGAGGCCTTTGAGAATGGCGAGGTGTATGCCGGCGACAAGGCCGAGGAGGAGAGGTGGGTGGGTGATGTACCGCGGGTTTCCAGAGCGATGCAGTGCAGCTGTAGTAGCTAGGTGATCGCCCAACGAATAATAAAGAACTGCATAAATCAAGTCTTTCCGTCCATGTTACTGCCGCTTTCCACCATCCAACAGCGAGGGATCACAGCAACACTGACATCACATCACTGAGACCACATAGGCGTATTTACTTCATTCCTCTCAACTTCTCACCACCCCGCCGCCCCTCCTGCAACACTTGCATAGTCCTTTATATGTACAAGCAATGCAACCGAAGCTCCATCCGCCTCAATAAAACAAAAGGAACATCCCGGCCTTTTGCGGTATCACTTTGCCACTCCCGCCTCGTCTAGGTGGATCTACTCGGTACACGCGCGAGGCTCCTCAGCCCCCTCCTCGAAACTCCCGCTTTATGCGCCGTAGGCGACCTGGCCCATGGGCCTGTCCTCCTCGATGCCAGGGGCCATCAGGTTTGTCCTTGGGTCACCAGTCTCCTTTGCCGCCGAGCAGCGGGCCATCGTTGGCGAGCTAGAATTCACGAGTCAGTACGCTTAAGCGTGTATCCGGGACAGAGAGAAATCTTACCTCCTCGAGATGACATCTGTGAAGTAGAAGTTGTCGATGACCTTCTTGAGAGGGGCACCAGTGGGCTTGGAGCCCTTGTTCTGGTCCACCAGTTGCACCTTGCTGAGCTGCTTCAGGGCCACGGGCTCGGAAACATCGTACGCGGCGAGAGCAGGGCTGATCTCGGCCATGCGGTCACGGACCTGAGAAACGTCGTCGTAGGGAAGGGGAGCGCCGAGGAACTCGCTGACGGCGCGGAGGATCTTCCAATCTGTCCTGGATGCGCCGGGAAGAGAGGTAGCGGCACGGGTCATCTGGACGCGGCCCTCGGTGTTGATGTAAGTACCGGCCTTCTCGGTGTAGGCGGCACCGGGGAGGACGATGTCGGCAATCTGAGCACCACGGTCACCGTGGTGGCCCTGGTAGACAACGAAGGCATCCTTGGGAATGTCGGCCTCGTTGAACTCGTCGGCGCCGAGAAGCCAGACAAACTTGGGCTTGGTCTCGGCAACAGCGGTAGAGGGGGTAACGAAGCCAACCTCGAAGGCGCCAGCCCTGGAGGCGGCGCGCTGGAGGACGTTGTAACCGTTCCACTCCTCGGTCAGGAAGTTGGCGGCGTTCTTCTCGACGTAAGCGCCGATGGTCTCGTAGAAAGCCTTGGCGTCAGCGTGGTCAGTGACGCCAGAGCCGACAATGATCATGGGACGCTGGGCGCTCTGGAGCTTCTTGCCGAAGGGGCCAGCCAGGGCCTTCTTCAGCGCGGCGTGGTCGGTGCCGAGGTGCTCGAACTCGAAAGTGGAATCCCACGTCTCACCGACAACGGCAATCTCGAGGTCAGAGCGCAGCCACTGCTTCCTGATGCGGGCGTTCAGAACGGCAGCCTCGTGTCGGGGGTTGCTGCCAACAATGAGGATAGCATCGGCCTCCTCGATGCCGGCGATCTGAGAGTTGAAGAGGTAGTTGGAACGAACATCAACACCGTGGGCAACAGGCTGGCTGCCGTTGGGCATATCGAGGGCAAGGTTGTCGGAGCCGAGCTTGTTGGCCAGATCCTTCATGACGACGAGAGACTCGACCTCGGTGAGCTCACCGGCGATGGCCTTGAACTCGTTGGCCTTCGGCTGGAGCGCGGAGTAGGCATGGGCGATCTCGGTCAAGGCCTGCTCCCAGTCGGCGGGCTCGAACTTGCCGTCGCGGCGAACGAGGGGCATAGTCAGGCGCTGGGTCTTGAGACCGTCGCAAGCGAAACGGGTCTTGTCGTTGATCCACTCCTCGTTAACATCGTCGTTCAGCCTAGGGAGGATACGCATAACCTCCAGGCCCCTCGAGTCGACACGGATGTTGGAACCAAGACCGTCGAGAACGTCGATGGACTCGGAGTGCTTCAGCTCCCACGGCCTGGCGCGGAAGGCGTAAGGCTTGGAGGTCAGGGCGCCGACGGGGCACAGATCGATGACGTTGCCGGACAGCTCAGTATCGAGGTTCTGCTCAAGGTAAGTACCGATCTGGATGTCGTTGCCACGGCCGGCTGAGCCCATCTCGGGGGCACCGGCAATGTCGTTTGCAAAGCGGATGCATCGCGTGCAGTGAATGCACCTGTTCATGGAAGTCTTGATCAAAGGGCCAATGTTCTTGTCCTCCACAGCACGCTTTCCGCCAATCTCGTGGAAACGGCCGCGGTCACCACCATATCGCATAGACTGATCCTGGAGATCACACTCGCCACCCTGGTCGCAGACAGGGCAGTCAAGGGGATGGTTGGCGAGGAGGAATTCCATGACACCCTCGCGGGCCTTGTGTGTGAGAGGAGAGTTGGTCTTGACGACCATGCCGGGCTGTACCGGCCAGGCGCAGGAGGCAACAGGCTTCGGGGCCTTCTCGACTTCGACCAAGCACATGCGGCAGTTACCGGCGATCATGAGCTTTCTGTGATGATGTCAGTAATTGTTCTCGGGTGTGGGTTCGTCGGTGGCGGTCGAAGGAGTCGTACTCGTGGTAGCAATATCTGTCGAGGAATTCGATTAGCACATGATCGTTCCTCTGTGTTATTGGGTGAGCAAGACAAACCTGGGAACTGTCGAGCCTGCCTTCTCGCAAGCCTGAATGAGAGCCGAACCGGCTGTTGGATGTCAATACTCGGCACACGCATCATAGCTAGAACCGGAAAGCCTGACCTTCAATCGAGACCTTCTTTCCATCTGTATAAACTGTCAGCAGCTGCCGACAACCCAATTGACCTGGTTCGGTTGATATTCCATACCAATGGTGAGCTCAACCTCAGCATTCCGCTGAGCCGTGGTTGCGAAGGATCGGGAGGCATTGGCGGCCTGCCGGCCAGTCCGCCAAGCCGAACGAGCCAGAGTGTGCCGGAGCATCGTGTCGCCTTGACGGATATCGAGATGCGGGTAGGGCACAGGGAGGTAGAGAGGAGAGGCTTGGGGAGGCCAAAGTGAACAGAGGTCGTTGACGTCTCGAGGATTGAATAGATCCCGGTTGCTGTCCGGCTCAAACTGGTGGCGCTAGCGTCGCGATTAATTTACATCGGCCATGATTGGCTGCCAGCTCATAGAGGGCAGTTTGTGCCTCAGGCACAACTGCTTACCTAAGTCAGTCCACCAAGACCCTCCCAGCTGTCGGAGCAAAACTGCTGAGCGCGCGCTCCGAAGCGAAGCTTTCCTTCTTCTTTTTTTCTCTTCATGAATTGTTTGGGCACAAATATCGTAGGTGAGCTTGAGTGCTGCTTCATTGCGGCCTCTTAATCGAGCTATCCTCTATCTTGTGCTCTAGAGAAAGTACAAGACGCCGTTTATGGAAGCATGGGAGAATTTCTCAATGACCGCTGCCTCTTACCGCCGGTCGTTACATCACATCTCACTGATGGTCGTGGATCATGATTTTGACACGAAAGCTTGATGCATCTGAGGCCTCTAAGTTAGGGTCCTTGATGCAAGCTGCGTTGTATTTGCAGAGCTCTGCTGCACGCGGGCTGGGTTGTTGAGCTGCGTATCTCAGCTTGCTCCTCCATTCCGTGCCTCTGCCACGACCTCCTTTGCAATGGCCTGGCGGTATTCCATCTTGATTCGCTCAATCATGCCATCAAAGCCACTGATGTTATTCGCGGCCCTCAGTGCAGCGGAGCTTATCTCGTCCATTGCAAGGTCCTGATCGCCCTCGAGCCAGTTTCTCAACTGTTCCCTGTAGATGTCATCCCGGGGGACGGAGTAATTGATCCCTTCGACAGCCGGTGCCTTGGCATTGCTAAGCATCATCTCCAACTCTTCCCGCCGCATGGCAGGCTCTCGAGGCGCGCCTGCCTGTGCTGCGGCGCTTGCAGCGTTTTGCTGGACCCTGTCTCGTTCACGGGTGAACATCCACATGAGATTTCGTTTGACATCGTCCGCATGTGTGTCGATTCGTTTGAGCATCAGCTCGAGCCGGGCGATCCTATCGCGAGGCAGCTCGGCTGGGTCCAGAACAGTTTCGTCGATAGGAACAAAGATAGAGGAGACGATGGAAAGTAATGGGGGGATGGGTTCCGCTTGAGGCGGGAGCTCTGATTCTGGGCGCTTCTCGCCTTGGCGATCTTGCGAGTTGGCATGAATGCTGCTGTTTTTCCGCGGCAGCCCAGGTCTTCTTGTGATGTTCGGCGACCCTGCTGATGATGAAGACATTGCGGCATTTGTTCTCAGCGCGGGCTCTTGCATATGAGCGTGATTTCCAAGCGGGTTGGTTGTGTTTTGGAGTGTGGTGGTGGAGTTGTGAGAGGTCAAGTTTGCCTGAGATTCTACATGATAGGGGCATGAACGTCAACCGTCCCATCAACCACTGCATATTTCCAAAACAGCTTCCAGCCCCAACACCTGGCGTATATTCCTACTTACGGTTGGCTTTGGGGATCATGTAAGCATCTTCCTTTGCATCCCAACAATAGAACAATTCCCTGATCGTGCACGAGCAACCCTTTCGGTTCGGGCAAGGCGACTGCCACGGCCAGCCACCACCAACGACAGCCGGGCCTTAGTTCTGATTGTTCTTGAATCTCATGAATTAACTAAATAAAATCGCTAAACAGAACAGTTCTACGGGGAAATCCTCCGTGATGTAGAGGAAGCACATGTTGCGCCGTCAGTCATGTTTGCCTTCCCCAATGACAATACTAGATTGTAGGGCGTGCGGGACTCGGTCCCAAACTCCGCGTACCGTTCGTCATTGTGTCGTTGTTCGTTATTGGCGGCGCGTCTACCAGGAGAGCACCGTTGCGATCATCCGCTGACGGGCGCGCTTGACGAAAGCGTGTAATCAGGGAGCTACAGGTCTCATGCAGACTTCCTCCCATAAAACGGCGGCCGAGGCCGGGCGGCGGAAGTGCCCAATTTGTAAAATGGTGTTCGCCGAGGTTCTTGACGAGTTGATGAATAGCAGACCATGGTCGCCAGAAGCGATCATGTCTTCTGTTCCCTCATCGTGAAGGGACAAATTCGCGAACATACTCCCGCACAAGCCGCAGTCCCGCTCTAACAAGATCTTCCAGTCGACGGTCCTTCCGTTTCCGCATCCAGAGCAGCAGCGCCATGAGCAGAACGGCGTCGATGGCGATCTTTCTCACGATCGCCCAAAATAGCCAGCCGAACCAGGACGGCCAGCTCCTATCCCTGGCCATCCTCCACTCACGACCGGCGGTGATCTGCTCTCGCATCGCCGCTATCTCGGCGGACATCTTGACGAGAGCGTGCTCCACGCTTCGTGACCAGGATTTGTCCTTCCGAGTGGCTGCCGGCTCGTCGGCGTCGTCTTCTAGCCGTGGGTTGGATGTTCGGTCCGCGGCATCATCCTCGCTCATTGGACTCAGCACCCTCAAAGGCCCGTCGGCGCCGGTGACAGGTTGCTGGAAACGCCGAAATAATGTGGGCTCTGACGCCTTGGAATCTGAGCCGCTCGGGGTATTCTGTTTGATCTGGTTCCAGACGAATTCAAGCTCGGCAACAAGCTCCTTCGCATCACTGCCCCGAGGACTGTTAGTCATATACCGGGGGGCGGCTTGCCGCGCAAGGTGGAACGTACGGCGTTGTCGCGTAGCGGTGCATCGTGTCAATCAAGGCCTCGATGTACCGCCTCTTTGCCTCCGTCTTGGTCAGGCCGCTTTGCGAGTTCCACGCATCCCACTTGTCCTTCTCCCTCTGCAACTCCTCGACAGACATGCCGGCGCCGACGGAGGGTCTCTCCATGACGCCGTCAACATCACCCTCCATTGCTTGCTTATAGAGGCCATAGAGTCGGAGTCTGTCGGACGGCGGGGGTCGCGAGGCGCCGGTCTTGGGGATCTTCTTCACGGTGTTGAGGGCGTGGACGAACACGCGGTCTAAGAACAACAGCAGGTCAACAGACTGACCAAGAAGGACATTGAGCGGGTAGCCATTGTAGACTTACCGACGGAGTCAGCCATCTTGGTCTATGGCCCCCAAGCAGGGCGAATTCACGATGTATTCGAGGCAGGTGGAGCCGAGGGAGAACGTTATCACAGGCCGGGCGGTAGTCGAATGGCGGCCCCTCAGTGAGGTGTCGCGATGGAAAGATAAGGGAAGACCAGGGCACGGCAGATGTCCAATTCCCTACATTCACGGAGGGTATGGATGGCTTGCGCGAGCATCGCGTCCCTTCCAGTTTGAGCGAGTCAGGCGGAGAAATTGATGATGGCAAGATGGAAATCGATATCAGATAGTGCCGGGATGGCGCGCCTTCGTTGACGAGTCCGTTGCAGCCCCCCGGCTGGGGAATGATGATTTGCCTCGGCGCAACAGCCCAACGCCCCCGGACTCCGGCATTGGCCCCGACGTCAGGTCTGCGCTTGTGAGACGTTGATTATGTAAGCGGTACCTGTGGGGGTAAATCATAACGAGGTCGAGACATGTGAAGGTCTGGATAGGTAAACCAGGCGGAGCTTGTTTAGAAGATATACGCTTTCGTTCAAAAGACTGTACCACGATGCTCCAAAGACCACACGTACTTCCAATCATGTAATCGGACTAACGCCCCCGGCGATCCAACCCGTAGCGACGAGCGTCTCGTCCCTTGCGCGTCTCGCTTACGCAAACTCGTCCTCTGGAGCCTCGATCCCGTTCTTGACCTTGACCAGCATGGTCGTCTTCCACCGGTCCAGCTTGGAGACCTGGTCGTACTGGTACAACTGGTCTGTGAACTCTTCCTGGTCGGACTTCTCGATGGCCGCCAGCAGCTGGGTCAGCAGCGTGTACTCACGCTGGCCTTGGAAGGTCGGGTCCATCTCGGCGTACTTGTCCAGCGCGCGGTGCGATGCCACGACATCCCCCGTCGCCAGGTGGCAGATTCCAGCCTTGAGGAAGTAGTCCTTGACCGAGTAGCGCATTAAGTTGTTGTTGACGCTCGCCGAGGCAACGCGCTCGTACGACTCGATCGCCTTGTAGTAGTCCCCTTCAAGCGCGGCCGTATCCGCAACCTTGAGCCAGAGCTTGTTGGCCAGTCTGCGGTATGTCAGCATAGAAGAAGACGTCGTGAGGACAGGGATGTCACGCACGCAGTCGAGTTATCGCCCTCGTACCACTGTGCCGCCGTCTCGTAGCTCTGCAGCGCCGCCTTCGCATCTCCGAGATCCTGCTCGTACACCTCGCCCAGAGCCTCCTTGTGTCCTGCTGCACGGCGGAAGTTGCCCTTGGCGCAGTACTGGTTGACAGCCACGTCGAGGCAGCGCACCGCCGCTTTGGGGTCGACTTTGCGGTAGGCCTTGAATGCGTCGACAAGCGTGTTGGCGGCGTCATCGGGTTCCTTCAGGTTGCTCGTCTGGATGCTCGCGGCCTTTTCAAATGCCTGGCCGGCTTCGGCATCTACTCATGGGCACGACACGGTCAGTCTGACTTGGCGGTGGCGCGGGCAGACGGGGCTGACGTACGCTGCTGGTTCATTCGGAAGGCATTGGCAGCCTGAATGTACAGGTCGGCCGCATCCTGGTACTTCTCGTCGCGACCACCGAAGAAGCTGAAGCCGCCACTGGCGCTCGAGAGCTGCTTGTCGGCCTGTTCAAGGAATCACCAGTCAGCTTGGTTGTCGCAGAGAAGGGCTGCCGCGTGGATGGCGATGCAGTCGTCGCCAATGGCGGGGCACCGCGGGGCAGGGTGATAGACCTTCTGAAGGAGAGCTCGCGGATCCTGAGCCATATTGGGTGGTGTGTGGATCGTAGCTATTATTGCTGACGACTAGTCGAGATTTCTTGCGACTTGTAAAGGGGTTCTTCGAGTCGAAATGGGGAGGTCAGAAGGCAACAGGGTTAATGGGAAGTTGAAGACTGGCCGATCCAGGGTCTCAGGCGTCGCACGTTGGGACTCGAGCTATGACGCCCCAAGGTTACAGGTTACAGTGGAGCCCAAGGAGCAAGCGGATCCAGATGGGCGTCAAGTTCCTTTCCCGCCTTGTACAGCGTTGGAAGACTTGTGCACTATCATTTAATTCCACGTTGCCTGGCATCTGCAAGGAAGCTCGATGCCTTCGACTCGCCATCTTCAACATTTCACAGTATTACCCTTTCTGTCGTTACATAACGACACTCACCATGGCTCGGCCTTACTGCTCCAGATGCTGCAACTTGGCAATGCGTGTGTCACGAACGCCCCAACTCGACAGAGCGGCCCCGACAGCAGCTTTCACCAAATTCAAGCTTTCGGATCGGCACCCTTCTAGACGGATGCTCTCGACCAAGCCTCCCTCATCCAGTCCTAAGGAGATACTAGCGAAACCGACCTGGTCTGTTTCTGCACTAATTGACGCATCATCGTCGCCGCCGACATCTGACGAAGAGATCACGCCCAAGAAACTCCACCACCTACTCCGATTGTCGGCCCTTCCGCTCCCCTCAACACCAGAAGCCGAGACCTCTCTCCTCGACTCTCTTCGCGCGCATCTCCGCTTCGTTCGCGAGATTCAAGCCGTAGACACCACAGGCGTAGAGCCCCTGCGCGCCATTAGAGACGAGACGACACGGGGAAAGGAGCAGATTACGGTACGACTGGAAGATCTCGAGGAGGCGCTGTCGCGCGAGACCAGGTTCGGCTACAGAAAGCGGCCTCGGAGGGTCAAGACGGCAGATGGGGCCGGCAGCGATGTTACAAGAAGAGCAGAGGATTGGGACCCTTTGAAGACAGCACAGCGGACAGCAGCGGGCAAGTACTTCGTCGTGGAGAACGAGAAGAGCGCGGACTAAATCTAGAGATACCCCGATTGCAAAACAGCGCCATGCGGCATCCGCAGGTCACAGTAATACATCAACTGGGGCAGCTCTGTCGTCGTACTGCACCAGTATTTCTCGCCAATCTCCGACTTTGAAACTTCGCTCCTCGGCATCACTGCTTTAAGCCGCTGGCCAAGCTCTCCTGGGTCTCGAAATCTCCACTCTATGCCCAGAGAAACATACATTGACAGCATTTGACCAGTCGAACAATCATACCATTGTCATGCTCCGACTGGGCAATGTTATTATCTAGCCCTCGAGCGACGGCGCAAAGAATCTGGCCGGTCATTCACAGTGCCAAGGGCAATCTCACTTATCCGGTCACAAACCCCAGGTGATGGTGCAAGCTCTTTCGTCTGATATCTTTCATGAGATGATCTGATAGAGAACCGATCCCTTGTGGAAACTTCTTGCTATCGCCTGTTGAACTTTCGTGCCGATGAGCTTGGCCCTTCTATCATCGCGATAGTCGTCCTGGTCAGAATGATACAACCTGCCCATTCAGGTACAGAGCCCTGATCTCGAGTGGTTCGGTGTACAACGTGAGTGATTCTTTGAACATCCAGAGAAGTAATGGGGAGTGCTTGAGATACTCGAGAGAACCTTGGCTAACAAGACGCCGCAGTTGTTTTCTAATACAGCATAACCGAGCCGCCAGGGTAGCCTTCACGATGACATGACAACTCCGCTCTTGCGAGTCCTGCCTTTCATGTTTATCATTTGTGTGAAATGCCCCCATTCTTCCTCTGAGCACGTGATCACATCTCCCACGATTCTATACAGCCTTCTCTCGAGTACAACCTGCCTAAGGTGTAGCATTGGATTGCTGCTGGAAAGGTGAGCGCACGGACCATTGCCCCTGACTTGTCCCCCCTTTTCACCATCAGGCACCACGCGCCAGGTCGAGCTCTTGCATATCGAGACCAGTCCTTTGAAGCAGGAACGAAATAGTTTTGATATGGTACGCGATAAGACTCATTAAATTCTTTCTGTGGTTCGTGCCCTTCTGCTTGTTGTTGCCCAACTCAATCACGTCTACCTGGAAGTGAACAAACTCCTCCACCTATTCTTCAACCCCTCGCATCTGAGCTACCAACAGTCTCAAATTCACACTCAAAACAAACCACCCATACCATCAGGTAAGTCCTGGAGCTGAGCATGAACTTGTCCGGAGTTTCAGTCGGCGCAAGTGCCTTTCGCGGCAACATCCTCGGTTGTCTGGATCTGAACCGGCCGTACTTCCCAGAGCTCTGCAGCTTACTGGAATGAACCGAGTGAATCCATGGACTTTGTCTTTGGTTTTCACTTCCCCCCTGTTCCTGACCATTCGTCGACTTGCTTTCCAAACCTCCCTCTTCTCTGGCACCCAGACTATAATCATTTGATCCCATTCATACCTCCTGCTTTCTTTTTTCTCCAACTCAACAAACCTACCATCCTGAACGTTTTCTGTCCCTCGACATCTTTCTCTAACCCGTCAGATTTACAGACAACCACGGACAACATTCATCATGTCTTCCACTCCCAAGTCTGCCGCTCGCACTTCCGAGACCCAGGACCCTGTCCATCAGGTCAAGTTCCTTCTCAGCGTCTGGCGCAACTGCACCGATGGCCGCGTATGTCTCTCTTCAAATTTGAGACCTTTGACCTGAGCTCATTGTTGCAGATCTCCTAGGACCCCGTCATGCAGGAATTCGGCATCCCCACTCAGGGCGCCGCGTAAGTCTCGCTCTCGCCCCCGACAAATGCTGACAACTGACATACGTTCACCAGTGCCAAGCGCCTTGAGCGTCTTCTTAAGTCTCACGACATGAAGGTCTCCAACACGACTAAGCATATCCCCAATGCCCAATCCACCGGCAACGGTGAGGGCCCCGGCACGCCCAACGCTGCTTCGGGCTCCAAGCGCCCTTCTCCCCCCGAGGACGGCCGTACCCCTCTTCCGACCAGCTCTAAGAAGCAGCGCACTACCAAGCCCGCCGCGGCCAAGACCAAGGGCAAGGCGGCCGCCAAGCAGGAGGTTCAGGATGACTCCGAGCAGGAGGATATCCCCATCAAGGATGAGCGTACGTTTTGACTATCTACCATGAGACCAAGCATCTGCTAATTCATCCCCACAGCTGCCGGTGAAGGCGCCTCTGTTGCCTCCGCCGAGGTTTAAATGACTCCAATAACCTTCATTTCAGACTTGCCGACTTCTTTGTCTGCTTGACAATTTGGTCTTGAATTCAACGAACAAGACTTTCCAACAGGCTTGGGGTGAGTTCCCATCGTTCGATCAAATGTTTGCAGTCACTGACTTGTTGCAGTGTGTCGCTACTCAATGTGGCAGACAGGAGGCATAGAAATGATGGAGACATTTGGTGCTGAGAGTACAGGTTGCGCAGGTCAGCTCCACGACTGCTGGAGGTGGTGCTACCTGCTTGCTGAGCACGAGACCAGGACATGAGAGACATTGGGACAGGCTCTTGATACCACACGTCGACTAGCATAAACGAGGAATCAACGAGGGTTGATTCACGCATTCCACATAAAACTGTCCGTGATGCTGGTAGCCTACTAGCCTACCTCCGCCTGCCTTTCTTTGTATAAACAGCTCCTTCTATGTTGGTGACATTGCAATTGTCCGAAGTTGGAATTCTCTAGGTTCCACAGAACTCAAACACTCAACAACGACGACAGCTCATACTCGAAGAATTCCGCTTGCTTCCTCTACTGCGCTGGTCCGGTATTAGGCTGTAACATGCTCCTGGTCCGCTTCTATGAGACCATGACCCCGACCGACGTGTCGAATATAGTCCGTGTTCATGTGGATGGCAAGCAACTACAAACACGTCAAAGTGTGGTTTCCCACAAATCAGGAGATGCTGCTCCCATAGACTAGATATTAGCTATTCAAGTAGAACTACAAGCTTGTCTTCGTGAGAAAGCCCCCCTGGTGCACTTCATGTTGGACCTCAGCGCCTTACAAGTACCTGAATCAGTCAGGAAACATCCAGTCCTTGCATAGTGAGGACAAACACATGGCAGGCAGCACCAGGTCTCAGGGCCCAAGATACATCGTGATAGTGGCGGCCCTTGCCTCCTGAGATCTGTCACCTTCCTCACGGCTGAGGAAATCAGGCAACTGCTTGGCTCCTCACGTACTTCCACCTGCCTCCCACCCGCTTCGTGAACAGAAACTCTTAAAACCAGGAGCCAACTTTATCTCTCCCTTTCTACCTCCTCTTCTCTTCCTTTACCAACGCACAACTCTGACAAGCAATCAACTGTCAATCACCTTTCAACACAACACACTGTTCTACACATACACAACGCCAGCCACAAGTAACAAGCAAGTACTCAACGCCTTACATACCTCCTATATTGACTAACACTCCCACAGCACCATGTCTTATGCGCCCACCGCCCAGGAAATGAAGGTCTACTTCTCCATCCTCAAGAACTGCAAGGTCAAGCCCGACGTGGACTGGAATGTAGTCGCCTCAGAGTGCGGCTTCAAGAACGGCGAAGTCGCCAAGGTATGCGCCCTTCTCACCGTTGCGAAACTTCCCTATCTGACCGCACCTGCCAGACCCGCTATGGCCAAATTCGCAAGAAGCTCGGAGACGCCTTCTCTGATGAGAACGGCACCAGCGCGCCCTCCCCCAAGGCCGCAACCACGCCCAAGTCCGTCAAGGCCAGCGGCGTGAAGAAGGCCACGGGCCGCGTAGGCGGCAAGGCCAAGACCCCTCGCAAGACACCCGTCAAGAAGAGCGAGGAGGACGCCGAAAATGAGGACGTGGCTCTCCCGCTTGTTGCAGTCAAGCCTGAGCAGGACATCAAGGCCGAGGACAGCGATATGGAGGATGCCCAGATGCTTGCAAACGCCCAGAACTGGGGTCATCACGGCATCAGCGACAGCCTCTTCAACTAAGGCGTTTACCTGTGCTGTGCGATGAAGTGGGGTTTCGATACACTTCTCGATGATGCAGGGGCTCACGCGCACATGGAAAGGCGATTGGCGACCGGATCTGGTCTTGGGCGAGGAGCGGCCCTTGATGATTTGGCTCAGATGAATTCGAGATGCTGGAGCGGAGGAGGCAGGCTCAGGACACCCTCTGGCCATGTGTACAGTCCATAGTACGGTCTCGATGATGACGGTAACGGAGAACGGAGGTGTTGAGCGGTGCATGCACGGCAAGACTTGCCCCTGAGATAGTCATACCATCAACACTTGCTGGTCATTACCCCACAACATCCTGATCAACACACATGCACCACGAGATTACCTTGCTCATGTGAAGGACTGCATACATGCTCAGTCCCCAGGAGACAATAAGACGCATAGCCTCAGACACGTCTCATATGCACCGAAGCCTGCACCCATGTGATCGAAAGTAGAAGCACTTTGCCATCAAGTCATTGCTATGGTCGAGAAGAGAAACGCCTACTATTATTTTCGCACACAAAAGGCCAAGCACAGCCTGGTCTGGCCGGGAAGCAGGGTATTGATTCACCCCATCTTCTCCTCACTGCGCGAACCGGAACCCTGTATCAACCTTGACGTGGCCGCCCCCCTAAACTCCGGAATACCATTTTGTAGATCATTAAACCCCTTTCATCAAGTCTTGCACCCATATTGAGGAGGGGAGTGGTGCGTGTGTGGTGTGTGCGTGTCGCAGTGGCGAGTATGTGGCTCAGCCAGTCCCGGCGAGCTTGCACCCCATCATGGCGAACCGCCGGTGTGGCGGTTCGAGTCTGTTGTAGTATTCTATCGTCTTATTACGCCAGCCACATTAGTGCCGCTCGGCGTCCCACTGCTCCGTCTTGACGTTGGAATGGCCGGGCATCATGTTTGACATGGTGGGCGAGCCATGCATGCCGTCCATCTGCCCGTCTGTTCTCGGGAACATGGCCAGCTCGGGCATGTACTGATGCATGTGATAGTCGAGGCCGGGGAAGACGGGGCTGCCAGCCCAGGAGTTTGGCTCGTTGCTCGTGCCGTGGTCGATGTCGTGGTCATGATCGCATGGCCCGCACGCCAGGTCGAAGCCGCTGAGGAGGTTGGGCTGAGGGCTGAACTGGGGGTTGTGCTGGATGGAGAGCATGTCGTCGCTGCAGGGCGTGAGCAGCCGCAGAGGGTGGCCGGGCGGGCAGTCCTGACCGACCGGAGAGGCCATGGACAGTGGCGTGGATTGATAGCGATGGAAGCCCGGTTGGCTCATCTCGTGCTTGACGTTGAGGGCTGGCGAGTGGGGTCGGAGATCGGAGTAGGCTGAGCGGTCGCTGGTGCCGGGCTCGTCCTTGATAGGGTCGTCGTCTTGCTCTCTCTTGGCTGCGATCTTGACGTCCTTCTTCGACTTTGTGACTCTGTTCTTGGTGTTGGGGTTGCGGTTCCTCTTCTGGGGCTCGAGACCCAGCATGGAGGAGCGGAAGCGAGAGTACCTCATGCGCGCGGCATGGCCATTTGTGATGGGGGCGGTGAGGATGGGATCACGAGCGACAACGTTCCAGTCGATCTGGTGATGAGTTAGAGGGAGTGAGGCGACAGCCTTGATGAGGCTGGGTCACTTACATCCTTGAGGTTCTTCTGCTTCAGTATGGCGAAGAGGAACCTTGTCATCTGGTTGTCTGTGGCAGACATGTCGTTAACTGTGAAGACAGTTGGCAGATGTGTCTAGTTGAGGTGATTCGAGATTGTGTAGAAGACCGGTGCCAACTAAGCTGCACCGCACAGGACAACGATGTGAGTGGTTTGATCGACGAACACGGTGAGGAAGTGTCGTGGCAGGCCGGGTGGGAGAAATGAGTCGGTGTTAAGGATAGTGAGGCGGGAGGGCGAGGTATATGAACGGCCGAGTCGATGGAGAGAACGTCGGATGGCGAGGAGCGACTGCCTGGGGTCGTCTGGATCACCAAACCCAGGGTGTGGGTGGAGAGACTCAGTCAAGGAGAACGAGGCTAACAAAGGTCGGCGGGACAAGGGGTGATTCTTCGGTGCAGAAGTGGACGGCGACGGTGTTGAAAGACGGGGTTCATAGGGGACCCCTTCTGGTCTGGCACATGAAGAGGCTTGGAGTTTGGGGCTGTTGAAGGGCTGTTGGCAAAGACGGGGCAGGCTTGTTTGTGAAGCGATCCGAGAGCACTCAAGGGGTCATGTCATGCTTATGAGAATGAGGTGTTGGACGGAGAGACAGCAGAAAGCAAAGGACCGCCTCACTTGATGGTGTTGTGACCATGAAACTGCAAGAGTGCGGCGACCTGTTGGTTTTATTGAGGCAGGCCATGGCAAACTGCCTAGCCGAAGTGCGTCGACGGTGGCCCCTGTTGCCTGAAGGATGGTGGGATGGATGGTGAGGTGGATATGGGGGTGAACTGGCGGTGGGAGGGGCACGGGTCGCTAGGTCGACTCTCTGCAGCCGTGCCACCGCGTAAAGTGTCTGTAATTCTCACTTACCATCCCTGTCCATGTCTGAGAGCCGAAAGACCTCGATCGGTCCAATGCGAACACCGCACCCACGGCAAGACGGGCATGGTCCCCGGGACGAGCGTCATGTGGAATCCTCGCACATGCAGCCCGTGGCTAACTCGTTCACTGGCTCGTCAATTGACCAACAGCAGCAAGATTTTTTTTTTTCGACGGGGCGGACCAGAGGCCAGAGATGCACGATCCAGGGACACCGTAGCCAGGAACATGGATGCCGGCGACACAAGGCGGCCACATGCTGACGGTATGTGAGGGAGCGTCGCAAGAATCGTGTGAGTCATGGTGCAGAAGATAAGGCGATTCGGCAGGGAATGGAATGCTCAAGCGACTTGCACCGCCCCGGAAAAAGCGACTACGCATCTGGGGTGACCCGTCCCATTTGCGTTTGCACCGTCAGTCCGGCCGACTCGACTCGGCCCCTACCCTCGACTTGTCGCAATGCGCCGACGACAAGAATAGTCTGGGGCGCCCAAAAGTCAAGCTTGGGTCGAAATGAATCGTGTCTGGGGGTTGCTGCAGGCTGATCGGCGGGAGCTGTTGGAGGGGTCCAAATCCGGCGGCCGCATTTGGGCCATGATGGGCCATGATGTCCAAATAGAACCGCCTTGAAAGTAGTGCTCGCTCGACGAGCAAAAGTGCTCAGGGGACGCGGTAAAATGGACAACACATCAACAGAATTCAATTGAGATGATAATGGCGCATATAGATATGGTCATCGGGTTTTCCGTCCGGCATGTTGATGCGATGAAGTTGGTGGGATGAGGTGAGGTGAGCGGGGAGACGCGTTTCGCGATAGCTCCGGGCGCCACTTTTTCTGCCTGCTCTCGCCAAGTTGGCACGACTTCACGTGATCCGCCCCTGTCTTTCCTGGTCAGCCATTGGCCCGCTCCCTGTCCCCCCCTTGGCTAACCCGAGATCCTCTGCTCCTGCGTCACCAATGCGGCCCCAGGCCCTCTTCTGACGCATGCTTTGACCGGAAAACCGCCCGTCTGGAGGACCCAAGGTTCTGCGGCATATATCCCTTGCATTAGCTGTTGAACTCGGTCTTGGTCTTCCATTCTGTGGCTGCTGCGGGTGAATGTGACCTGTCATCATCAAACAGAGCTGGTTTCCCTTCATTGAATCAGGGGCATCTGAAGCCTGCAAGAACTTCAGCGAGTACGACGACGCAGTGTACACTTGACCAAATCACTTTTCATTTGTAGGCGCACCAGACTTGGCTTGGTATAATCAATCAACATCCGAACAGTCCGGATCCATTCCGGGTCAGAGTAGCAGAAACATGGCCCTCCACAGGCCGGACAAGTAATACGCTGACCAGAGCGCCATACGTACTCAGCCGGTCTCTCCCAACCGCGGCTTGCCATCGTCAAAATGCCCCGCCGCTCATCGCTCGTCATCCAAGCTGCGTAAGAAAACCAACTCTCTCCAGGTGTCCATGTCATCGCTCCGTTCACTTCGCCACGTAGGCCTCGACCTTTACACTTTATACAACGAGGCCGCTCAAGCCTCTTCCTGTATTACGGATCGCCCCTCGGGCTCCGCGACAATAACCTCGGAGCCCTGCGTGAAGAAGAGACGGGCGGGCTGTTCGTAGTCATTTTGAATATTGTAGTAATTCCCTTTTCCGCAGTATTAGCCAAATCCTTGCTTTTGCCGCCTGCCCATCTTCTCAGAGTTAGCTTACCTCGAGGGACGTTCCAGAATCCGCCCGCACTGATTCTGAACTGCGTCTCGTTGACTGTGACGAGCACCTTGCCGTAATGCACGAAGAAGATCATGTGGTTCTTGCGCGAGTTCTTCGGCTTCTTCTCTGCGCCTGGTGGCAGGTCCACTATGCCGGCGCCAAAGAATGGCATGCTCAGCACCTTGGTGAATCGGAAGGTGGCGTCTCGGACATCTCGTGTCTCTATGGCATTGGAAGATACGGCGATCTCGTTGACCTCAAAGGACACGGGCTCGTTGGGCGCTGGAGGGTTGTGCTCGTAGTCAGGGTCCCACACAATAGTCTCACCCTCGATCCGGCCCTCCTGGAGCTCCCACGGCTCGGGGGGCTCGACGTCGTCTTCATCTTCCCGCTTGGTTCTACCCTTGGCGGTCTTGCCCGTCCTCTGTGTTCTCTTGCGCTTATATGGAGCTGGCTCTTCCTCGACGCGGACTACACCCTTTGTGCTGGGTAGCACGAATCTGTCGTGCTTCGTGCCCCGAGATGTGCCGTCATCCCACACGTCGTTGTCATCATTATAGACAACACGTTCGTTGCGCCAATAGTGCAGAGGCGCATACGAGTGTCGGCCAGATTTTGTCGTGATGATGGCGTCCGCGTCTTGGCGCTTGATGGAAAGGAGACCTCGAGATTTGGGAAGGGGCGGTCCCTTCTGCACCTTCTCAAGAACCGAATCTTCTCCCACATTGGACTTGCGTGGGCGGCCACGCTTCTTCGGAGGAACCTCAGCCTTGGGCTCCTTGGGTTTGGCTTTGCTGGGGCCGGCGACAGGCTCCACGGTGGGATCTGTGACGGCCGGTGTGGCTTTTGTTGCTTTCGGTCTTCCGCGGCCAAGTTTCGCGGGCTTGTCGGCATGCCGCGGGCGTTTCGCGGCGCGGGGTTCTGCGTCTTCGTCCTCCTGCTCCTCGGCCAGGGATTCTGACTCGTCCTGTATCGACTCGTTTGCGGCCTTGGCTGGTCGTCCTCGCTTGCCCGGCTTCTTCTTGCCGACGGAGCTCTCCTCTTCTTCAGGAGATTCAGACTGCTTCCCAAGCTGGTCCATCGACGGTCTCGCTGGCCGTCCACGCTGGACAGGCTTTTGCCCGGGGCCAGAGTCTTCCTGAAGCTTGCTTGAGTCCTTGGGAGGCCGGCCTCTCTTGCGATTTGGTTGCACAGATTTCGGTTTCGGTTTCGGTTCCGGCGTCGGCTCTCGAGAAACGGTCTCGGCCCTGTCGTCCTCCTCTGGCTCATCCTGGAAGGGTTCCGGTTCTGATTCGGATTCCACTTCAGGCTCTGGCTCTAGCTCTGGCTCGGGTTCCCTGACCTTCTTGGGGCGGCCGCGAGGTTTCGATGATGATTTTGGCTTTGCAGCTTCCACGACTGCCTCGATGATACTTGCCTCAACATCTGGTTCATCTTCTTCTGGGACGGGGTCAAAGTCATCTCCATAATCACCCACCATCTGTAGCGAGTCATCACCGCCGCCGTTAGTGTGCGGTGACTCTCCTCGGCCACGCAGGATGGCCTCCTCTTCATCGTCATCTTCATCGTCCTCCTCTTCGTCCTCCTCTTCGTCGATGGGGATGCGGCGACCGTTTGTCCTGGTCCCGTTGGCGCGCCCAGCTTGAGGTCGCGCGCCATTGCTGTCTGAGGAACCAAAGTTGAGCCTCCGCGCAGTGTTCTTATTCTGGGATGGCGGATCTGATTCGACAATGGAACCACGAACAGGGGACGATGAGCGGCCGAGGTGGGGATTTCTAATCGCCGGCGAGTGCATGTTCGTCTTCCGGGGCGAGGTGCCTCGAGGCAGCAGCTTATGCGCGCCCTTCAGGATAGACAACGGGCCGGGACCTGCGTCTGGAAGGTGTCAGTACACTGAGAGGTCAGATCAAACCGACCATGACCTACCCGACTCCAAGTCCATATCCATCGCGCCCTGTGTCCTATCATCGCCGGCGAGAGGGGTTCCCTTCTCCGGAGAGGAGAAGAGGCCGTCGATAGGGGCCATGCCATGTTCGTCGCGATCGCCAAGCTCGGGCAGGCCAATACCTGTTTTCCTATTGATGGAGCGCGTCAGACAAAGCCACGGGGTGAAAGGAGGTTGTGGCAACAGCATACCGTCCCACGACGCCGAATTCATGGTAGTCTTCTGAATGCGCGTCCTTGCGCCGGCCGGCGGCACCGCGAGGAGCCATGGCGGGTAACAAACAGCGATCGCGCGTGAACTCGGGAGGCGACAGTTCAGATGAACCAGATGTACAGCGCGTGCGCGCGTCGAAGAGTATGGCTCTGTGACGAATTCAAGAGAGTATGCCCAAAAACAAGGTACTTTGATTCGGGTAGGAAAGTGCCGAGTGCAAAGTTGGGGGGCAATAACACCTGCTCTGTTCCTGCTCCCGTCTGCTATTTGGAGAAGCTCCGGGGAGTAGCGTCCACCAGTGCCTGCCATGCGTGAAGCAGGCGCGACAGCCCAATACAAGGCGCCCAACGGCCGGGTTTAGCGGGGCTACAGCCACCTGGACGCGTCCCAATCCCCCAGCCTTTTCCAGACGCGTCGAGGGGTGATCCGTCCTTCACATACAGCCCACGACACCACCATTCCCTCATCCAAACACAGACCCTGCCAGTTGTAAACCTCACCACGAAGAACAATAGACTGAATCTCTCAGATTTCCCAAACCTCACCGTTTCCAGATTCTCGAACCCACAACCATGACAGACACACCGATGTCAGAGGAGATCCCAGAGACACCATCGTCTATCAGCTACTACATCCCTCCCTCAGTCGTCCAAGATGCTGTCCTCTCGGGAGACTCCTACACCTATTACTCGCCAATCCCCCCTGCTCTCCTTTCCTCGACGACAACGACAGAATCCTCACCAGATGCATCAGCCACATCCATCAGACCGTCCGCCGACTCGCCCCCGGTCTGTCTCGGCATCGACGAAGCTGGCCGCGGACCAGTCCTAGGTCCCATGGTCTACGGCGCCTTCTACCTCCCCATTCCTCTCTCCGACCCCCTCCTCCGCGAAACTCATCACTTCGACGACTCGAAGATTCTCACTCCCGCCACGCGCACCGCCCTCATGCGCGCCCAGTGCGACCCCACGTCGGACCTTGCAGCCTCGTGTGGCTTCGCTATCCGCGCCCTCTCTGCCCGCGACATCTCTGCCGGCATGATGCGCACTGCCACCTACAACCTCAATGCTCAAGCCCTTGACGCCACCGTAGAGATCGTGCGTGGCGTCATCGACCGTGGCGTCCGCGTCGAGGAGGTCTACGTCGACACAGTCGGCCAGCCCGCCGCCTACCAGGCCAAGCTCCAGCGCTTCTTCCCCAACGTCAAGATCACCGTCGCCAAAAAGGCCGACAGCCTTTACCCATGCGTGTCTGCCGCCTCAGTATGCGCAAAGGTCACTCGCGACTCTGCCCTCGAGGTTCTCTACACAGCCCACCGGGCCGCCGTCGGCGCCGGCGTCGCTGGCCCCGACGAGGGCATGGCGTGGGGCTCGGGCTACCCCTCCGACGCGCGCTGCGTCACCTGGATGAAGGCCAATATGCACCCTGTCTTCGGCTGGGGGCCGGAGTGCAGATTCAGCTGGGGCACCGCCAAGGACATGCTCGAGGGCCGGGGCGGGGTCAAGGTCGACTGGCCCGTCGAAGAGGACGGAGACAATAACCGCTTGACGGAATACTTCAGCGCGAGCAAAGACAGGGACACGGACGAGCTCGGCACCTGGTTTGGGAGACCTGCAGGCCTCGAGGCTTTTTGATTCTTCTTTCCGTCCTGTTGTACAGTCTACCGAGGCGAGTGGCCTCTCCCAGTCCCTTTTTGTACCATCATGATTGAACGTGAACACCCAAAGCGTAGGATAGATACCCCGGTGGGAAGTAGGGTCGTATAGACATTAGATCCTGCTACGCTAGTTCATGCATCGTGACTCGCCCGACATTTCCCGCGTCTCCAGATTCAGGCCCTCTCGGCTGGCCTTCCTTCCTGTTCTGTTTTCTTTCTAAATTTCGTCGTCGTCCTCGGTGGCGGCCTTCTTCTTGCCCCGGCTGTCGAGGGTATCCATGCTGACGGCGTCGCTGTCCTGCCTGGCTGGCATGTTGAGCGCCTGGCGGGCGGCGTCCGAGTTCTCGATGAACTCGCGCAGCTTCGCCTTGCCGATGTCGACGCCTTGGTTCGCGGCGGCGTTGGCCATCTGGGCCATGGGACCGAGCATGTTCATCGTGTAGGCGACGTAGGTGCCGCCGGCAAGCATGATGAGGAAGATGAAGAGGAACGGGTTGCGAAGCACTGTAGCGCGAGACTGTCAGCTTCGCCCCTAAAGGGACCAGGTTCGGGCATGTCAAACTTACCGGCCACAATCTCGTTCCACCCGAGCGCCACGAGCAGCGCGTAGAAGTACAGCGGCACCTGCGCGACGCCGCCGATGGCGCTCCTCTTGGCCTCGACGTAGACGCCGTCGGCCGTCTTCTTGAAGCGGATCACCAGGTCCTGGCGCTTGCTCTCGCTCAGGACGGTCATCTCCTCCTCGAGGCTCTTGCCGTCCTCCTCGTCGACTCCGCCGATCGGGGCGAGGTCCTCCTCGTCGCTAGCCTCGACGCCCTTGGGCTGCAGGCCGATCCAGGCGGGGAGGTCCGGGGCGGCGTACGTCTCGGCCAGACGGAACCTCGACAGCAGCGGGACGAGGGTGAGGGTCGACTCGCGTGCCTTGGTGTAGATGCCCTCGATGTCGTCCGTGGGCGACCATATCCTCGGCACGCCTGCCTCGTCATAACGGAACTTGTCCTCGAAGTTCTCCCGCAGCTTCAGGAGGATGTTGCCCTCCATGACCTCCTCCTCGATCTTCTCCCGAAGCGCGACCCAGCTCTTGCGCCGCAGCCTCCAGAGTCCGATGTCCATCTCCCCCTGCGTGGCCTCAAAGCTCTTGGCGCGGTCAGTGAACCGACTCTGGGCCTCGGTGACGATTTCCGTGAAGACGTTCCAGATGCGGTCCCAGAGGTCCTTCTCCGTGGGCTTCTCGCCTTCCTCGGGGGCGCCCGATCCGGCCCTACCGGAGCCGAGCTTGTTGAACTCGAGGCTGATTGACTCACCGAGGCGGGACTTGACCCAGCGCTCGACGCGGGTGGCCAGTCTCCGCATCTCCTCCTTGCGCAACTTGCCGCTGACGTCGTCGAGCTCCTGCTCAAAGAGGTTGTACTGCGCCTTGAAGTTTGTCCAGGGCACGTTCTCCATGGCCAGGCTCTTTGCTTCCTTCTTGAAGTATTCGAGCGAGCGGTTCTTCTCCTCGTCAACGATCTCGGCAAACTCGTAGGCGGCGCCGGACTTCTGGCCCGTCTTGACAGCGGCGGAGACGGCGTCGCTGAAGGAGGTGATGCCCATCTTGTGGGCGGCGGTCAGGTGCGCGAGGTACAGCGTCTTGAGGCGGGCGTCGACCTTGCTCTCCAGATCCGCCTTCTTCCTCGTGTAGACGGCCTTGTGGTAGCGGCTGGCCTGCGTCTCGAACGCCTGGAGGCACTTCTGTCGCGCGCCGCTGCCGGTCAGACCCAGGTCCGTCAGAACGGCGGGCTTGCCTGTTCTTGTCGCCTCGGACTGCTTCTCTTCGAGCGGCCCGATGCCCTCATCGAAAGCGATCAGGACCTCCCTGCTGATCTCGTCGCAGCGGAACTGCGCGAGCAGCTCCTGCTGCGTCGGGAGATCCAGGTCTTTGTTGTGGACGATCTGGTCCCAGATACCCTCGGCATAGACGGAGAAGCCGTCGGCAGGGATGCGGCGGTGGTATTCGGGGAGGAAGAGGCCGCCCTCGAGCTCCTGCGCATTGGTGTCCTGGTCGCGGTGGCCCGTGGCGAAGCGGGTGCCGAGCTTCTGGACCTCGGTGGTGAACTTGTCGGGCTGGAGGATCTTGTGGGGCAGGGCGGCGAAGCCAAAGTCGAAGTAGTCCTCGATGCGGGAGTTCTCAAGGCCTGGGGGTTTCGAGATGGAGGACCAAATCTTGGTCAGGTCCTGTACCAGCGTGTTACGCAGGGCGGAAAGTGGCGTGACGCCCAGGTGATCTCGGATGACGAAGAAGAGGAGGGATCGGAGGTTCGATTGCTTGTCCTTGAGGAAGAGTTGCAGGTTGACCTCGAAGACGGTCTTGAGCAGGCCCATGTTGGCGCCGTTGTACAGGCCGACCTGGGTCTCCCAGATGTTCACGATTAGGACCTCACTGGTAGCGAGGGCGAACAGGGCACTCTTGCGCTCAAAGTCCTGGTCCTCGCCGCGTTCCCTGCCGTCCGTTCCCTCGACATCCATGACTAGGATGTTCTCGGCCATGCCGGTGGCTTCCTTCTTGTTCTTCGACAGCCATATTCCCTTGGTGGTCTGCCGCCTTTCGGTCTCGGACATGACGGAGAATGCGGTGCCGAAGAGGTTGTTCAGGAGAGTCGACTTTCCGGTCGACTGCGACCCGAAGACGGAGATGAGGTGGTAGTTGAAGCCGGACTCGGCAACATGAACCTGGCGGAGGTAGTCGTTGAGCTGGGAGCTGGGCGCAAGTTAGCCGTGAGCTGGCCGGGCACCGCGCGCGCTGCATGTGTGGCATGTCGCATCAGGGAAGGCCACCCACTTGAACTCCTTCTGGTCATCAATGACCTGGACGCCATGCTCATAGCTTTGAACGCCCGGCTCAGCGCCGACGGAGGCGAAATGTCCGTTCATCGCGAGATGCAATCCGGGCTGGTTCATGAAGTTGTGGAGGTGGTCGTGCGCTGCAGGTGTCGCAGGCACGAAATCGACAATGTGGCAGGACTCGCAATCAGGGAAGCAGGGGTATTATCAGGCACTCCCTTGTCCGATGATCCAATACCTGGTCATTCGAACGACTCGGCGTGACATATGCAATTGGCGTGGGGTGGGCGCTGTCAGCCACAACATAAGGCGCAACCGAGGCGCATCACGTGCAGATGGAGGTGGCCATCACAAAGCTTATTTGCTCCCGTCGGCTCGGGCGACCCATCCCTGTGATGACCGTCGGCTGCTCGACGCTTTGGAATCCCGGTGGTTGCTCATTAGTCCTTCATGATTATCATTAATGCCACCGAGGCTTATATGGTCTAGAATTTTGACGCCATGGCGACCCGCCCAAGACCACACAACATGCTTAAAACCGCCGCCGCCTCCTTCTCAGGCCGCCCCTCATCTTCGTCACATAGAGATCCTTCAGCCTGTCCCTCAGGTGATGATTGAACCCATACGTCAGGGCATTGGCAAACCCTACAAACTGCGTCGACACCTGCAGCGAAGCTGCCACTTTCGCCGAGGCTGAGTGTCCTGTCGCCTCCAGCAGGCGGTTCGTGATCCCCGGGAGCCAGAGCAGGATGTATGCGATCGGATACGCGTTGAGGAGCATCATCCTCTTGATCTCCCGCTCCGCCTGATGAGACTCCCGGCGCATGGGGAACTCGCTACCGTTCGTCGCAGTCACATCTCGCGGGGTCGAGTCGGGCACGCCCAGATGCGCTTGGTACGGCACCGTCGGGGTGATCCGCTCCATGTCCTCGATGAGCGATCGCTTGTGTTGGAGAGCCCTCGAGGGCTTATCATTCATCATCTCGTCCAGCGTAGCGTCGTCGTCCATGTCGTCCACATCGAGTTCTTGGCTCCTGCATTCCGCGCTGAGCGCCGGCTGTCTCGCGACTGTCTCTCTCGACGAAGCCAGCGAGCCAAAGGCCTCGCCGTTTGGCCCACGCGTAGGCCCCATCTCGATGCTGGCGCCTCCGCTCATCCTGTGCGCCACTCCTTCCTCCTTGCGAGGAGCGTTGTCCTGGATAGAGCTGACATCGGACGATGTTGAATGGTATGACCACCGTTGGGATGCGTGCATTAGTTTGAACTGGTCCCGCAGGTACGCCCAGATGAAGATGTAGATGCCAATAGTTCCGAAGATGACCGCAAACCGCCACCCGTGGGTCAGGGCGTACCGCAGGTCGGTGCGCTCGGACGAGATCCAACACCAGTTCCCGCCTACGGTCGTCATTGCACCGAGGGCGGTCGCGGTGATGCTGGTCACTATCGGGACGACCCAGACGGCGAAGCAGATGGCCGTTTTTCTGAATTTCGAAGCGTTCGGCATGTACGCCGTGCGCGTGACAGTGAGGAGCGTGACGACGGCAATGGCTAGGATGGAAAAGTCACCTGCCTGCACCGAGAGCTGTCCGACGAAGCCGTTGACCGTGCATGCTGTGCCGGGTTGCAGCCGGCCCTGGCGCACAAAGATGATGCCAGAGACGGAGTTATTCAGCGAGTTGACGAATTCTATTCCCAGGTCAGTCCCATGTTGCGAACGGTCAGCCGAGACGGGTTACCAGCTAGGGAGAGGTTCAGGACGAGCGCATGCCGGAAGCTGCTCATCTGATGGCGATATATCGCGAAAGAAAGAAGAACGCAGCTCGTTGCGAAGCAGGACATTAAGCTGCCGACTAGTGTCGCTATCGCGATTGGGCGATATTCCGCTGCCTCAGCCATGGCGAGTTCGCGCCGCGTTGGGATGCCCGACGTCCAGCGCGAAAGAGTCGAAGGTTCGTGATCGCCAGATGGGACATCTCGGCAGAGGTCAATCTCTCTTTGTAGGCCTCATGCTGCCCCCCGTGTAGTTCCCTGGGGCCTGTCCCTTCTCATATACGGCACCCCTGATGGAGAGTTTCAAGTTGGTACGGGGCCTGGGTTTCTGTATGGAAGCAGCGTTCGCCGTGCCAGGGGCATGACTCGCACGAGGAACGGACAGACTCATCTCAACGGCAGAGCAGAACTTCATCGCCGCCGCGCCAAGGCCAGAAACAAGCATCTGCTGGTCGGCCGGGGTCGGATATGTCCGTCGGCTTCAAAGTTTTCCCGAAAGCAGACACATTCGAGTCGGGGCAGGTGGCTCTTGGAGACGGGTGCTTCGCGATGCAGGAATCGCAGACGAACATGGCGGGTGCTGATGCTGTCGCCACGACATGACGCCCGTGGACCGCCATGCAATTTCGCATCTTCGTTCCATTCCCTCACCCTCACGATGTGCCAGCAATGGTCAGCCTTGCACAGGCCAGAAACGCCCATGATGCAGATGGCAGTCACGAAGTGCGCACCGGCCACGGGCTTGGCACCTCGTTACGGCAGTGGAGACGCGGGCTAGAATCTACGTGCGGGCCGAGAGATGTTCGGATGGCATTTAGACAGTCTCCAGTGGTATGCCATAGATCATATGACGACCACTTCGAGTTCTCCCTTCTCACGATCTGGAATCCATCCACTAGAGTGATATTGCAGGTGACATACTTTGGCTGGTCCCTCCCGACGAGGCACTCAAGCACGTGCATGATCAGCGTCTCTTGCATCTTCAAGATCATCTTCAGATCTGTCGAGGGAACACCGCACTTTGTCTCAAGATCAACGGCTTGGAGGGGTAACGTATACGCTGCGCGATAATATCGGCAGGCATCGCTGCCGAAGCTGATGGAACATTGATGTCAAAAGACCCCTAGGGTGACCTAGTTGTCAATGCGCTCTGTTCCAGCACGACTCGTGGCTGGTAGACCGAATGAATTGCCTGAGAACCTCACTGTTTCGGGACAGGTCGGCTCTTGGCAGCCAGGGTACTCCGTGATCGAGAGCAGACATGGGGATTGCTTGGTCAACGAGAGCTGTCGAGTCAGTTGGCCCGACGGAAAGGCGACGACACAACCACTCTTGTCTCTTGCTATTCGGTCGCATTTCCATATTTGGAAATCAACTTCCTCATACCCGACATGGCACTCGACTTGTAGCCGCCCCCAAACATGGCATAATGATTGAGGTTGTGGTATCTGTCAGATCAGCAGGTAGCTCGGTGATTTTATCGCACCGCAGAGACTCACATCTCATAGAGGGTCAGCCGGTCCTCCCACTCGGCAACCGGCTCCGACTTGGGCATCAGCTTGTCGTACTCTGACCAGAAAGACCTCGGGAACCCGCCGAACAGGCGCATGATCCCGAGCTCATACTCAGAGTGGCCGTACACCGCGCTGGAGTCGTATACGACCTCCTCCGCGCCACCCTGGCCGGCAATCTGTCCCCGGCTGGCGTTCCCGCCCCACAGGTCGCCGTGTATCACGACCGGCTTGATGTCCTTCATCGTCTGCTCCCCAACGAGCCTCGGCACCACGGTGCCTGCGAGCTTCTCGACGGCCTTTTCCAGCTCGGCATCGGGCCCGTTGGACTTGACGCTCGCGCGATAGACGGCTCGGATCCGGTTGTCGGCGTAGAATTCTGCCCACGTCTCCTTCCAGGAGTTGTCCTGCGGCGTCGACCCGCAACAAGTGGTCACCGGAAATCCGAACATGGGCTTCTCGAAACCCTCGGGGATCGGTGCTGACGTGCTATGGAGCTTGGCCAGCTTGGCGGCTAGTGACACACCAGAACCACCGGTGGCCGAGGAGTTCAGGTCTAGGAAATCCGTTGCGAGGAAGTACTTGTTTGCGTTCCCTGCGAAGGCGCCGTGGGCATATGACTTTGGGCAGAAGTTGGGGACGGCATTGTGAATCGCGTTCAGGGACTCATGCTCACCTGCTCGAGTGTCAGTGTCGAGTGTGCGGCAGGTCGCCCGAAGAATAGTGGCTGAACTCACCCTTGAACATCAACTCCGACTCCTTCCCCGTGCCAGTCTTGACGAAATAGTTGACTGGTTTCCCGTCCTTCGTTGACGACAGCTTGAAGGATGTTGAGAAGCCGGCCCCGCCATGTGAGGCGATCTTGGTGTTGGCGAGGTCGAGCCCGAGGGCCTCGAGAATTGCAGGGTCCACACTTGGCGCCATGTTGAAGAGTCTTGATATTATTCTCTGAGAACTCATACAAGGTGAGGACAAGGTCACAGCTCATGCCATTTGATGGAGGGACGGGAGGTTTCGCTGAGGTGCCCATGGGCGCGGGGTGACGTCAATCACACATCAGAGCATTTTGTGGGCCACTCCGGTGTAAGTCAAATGCCCTGGGACATTTGAACAGACAAACTGTGGTAGTAATGTGCAAAGAATCTATATTGTTCATGAAGGCATTCCACGCTCGTTGGTCGAAAATAACGCGCATCTGCTAAGGAAAATCCAAGTCAAACTGAAAGAACCGCGGATCGCGCCCGTCTGTTCAGCGCGCAGCCCCGCCTGGAGAGATCCATCCCATCCCATCCTGGGAAACGATTCCCGCCAACCGAGGGCCCGTTTCCCTCCGACCATCGCTGGCATCAGACCGGCCGTTGCACTCATGCATTCAGCTGCCCTCGACCGAACGAGTAAGCTTACTTTAAGGCCTCACTCTAGCCGGGGCTATGCCCCTGACGAGCCTGAGGTGCTGGAACCTGAGGTGGACGCGCCGGTCTTTCCCCCGAACTGCCCCGTCCCGCAACCCCGCGCCAGGGCTTGGTTTCCCCAAGATCATCACACTGGCACCCCAGCATCCCCCCTGCGCCGTCGACTTGGCCCAGACATTTCCCCAACGCCCGCCCCAGCAATCGGTGGATGTCGATGGGTTGACCGCCGACTGCGGACGCGGGGATTGGGAGACCTGTGGTATGCCAAGCGCCGCCTGGGGAAGGTGGTCGTGCAGCAAGGCCCCTAACCACCCCCCTTGCTGCTGTCGAATCTCCATTGATCCGTCTTGCCATTCTGCGAGGTTCCATCTGGCCGTGCCCCGTCTTCAGAGAGTCTCCCGCCCGCTGACGGGAGGGGACATGGAGTCTGCGCTCTGTCGGGGCTGCGCCTCGGATCGAGTCGTGGATGTTGATGGGCGGCAGAATAGCGGTGTCAGGTCTGACTCGACGTTCATGGGCTTGTTCCGGAACGCCTTCTTCCATGATGAGGCGCCTGATGATGCGGATGCCGTCGACGTGTATGAAGATGTGGGCGACATGGTCGGCCGTTGAGGTGCGGTGGACGGTTCCCAGATGGGTGTGTTCTGCCAGCAGGAGGAGCAGGGACACATGACATTCCTCGAGGCCGACGGGGGTGGTGCCGTGCAATGGCGCTTCCACCAGCTCTGGCCTTTCTCGCTCGAGCTCATGTTAATGACAGGGTGAGGTGTGGGGAGGTGAAGGGGGGGATGAGCGATGTCAAAGGATTCAAGTCGAGTGCACACAATGTCCTTGGGGGTAGAGACACCGACGGGTCCTCCACGACTTATATACCCTCGGTATCAGGGAGGAGGTCGACAGAGGCACACTTATCAGGATGCATTGCCGGCCTTCAACTTCCGACATGGTGGGACCCTGACTTACTCGACAGCCAGTACAGTCCGGCGTAGTGACATCCCGGCATCCTGGATCTGAACCCTCCACGACAATGCCCAGAACTGGCCATGAACTTACAGGGCCGTCGCTCAACTCCTGGGCCGGCCTGGATCTGCTCAGCCGGCCTCCGGGTAGTGCCGCTTGGCAGACCCCTTGGCTCTAGTACACTTCTTCCCAATGAGGAAGTAGACAAGCGACGCAGATATGGACGCGACAACACCATGGAGGGTTCGTGACGACGAGGGGAAAAAAATTGATAGCGTTGAGAAGAAAACCTCGCATCGAGGCGAATCCGAGTGAAAGTCAGTACGTACCTCGCCCGTCTTATCAACGGTTGGCCAAGTCTCGGAGATGGCTCGCGAAAGAGACGGGAATAGCGCCATCTGTTCGTGAGGCTCCGCCAGATCTGTGGGACCTCGAATCATCGACCCCGAGGACAACGTTCGTTTTTTTCCGGTCATGATACGTCTGATGTATTCTCGCAGCTTCATCTGAGATGCTGGTTTGGAAGTGTCGTCGTCCACCTTTTTGCCCATTGCTCCGTCGCAGGAGCATCGGTCAGGAGACGCCACGATGCCGTGGGGGACCCTCCGAGCATCACCGACACCAACTGAGCTGTGTACAGACTTGTCTGGTGGCGAGCCGCATAAAAAGTTGAAGGAGTCATCAAATGACTCGTCAGAACCATCACATCGCAAAAGACTGCATCCAAAACCGGGAAATCGAAGAATCTATATACCAGCCCGAGTGGCCCTCCGGCCCACCCCTATCCCGAGGACTGACCCGTCCGGCGCCCGAGCCGCAAGCTTGTCTTCTGGATCCCGGCCGAGATGGGGCTCCCATGACATGGCTCGGGCTAGAAATCTGACCCTCAACGTGGAGCCAGATATGGGACCCCTTCATCCGAAGGACGCATTGCCGATATCTTGCGGAACAATGCGTGCTATAGCCGGCAAAGTGGACTCATACAAATCCAGCCCCATGGCAGTGGCCTCTGTAACTGTTGGATGGAAATAAAGAGCTTCTCATTTGCTCAAAGAGCTTACATACCACTTGATTTCTACTGATTTCACTCCTCAGTTGTGTTGTTACCTCTTTCTTTCCCTTTGTTAGCCGCCATATACTGGCGCGAGTCTTGAATGCTGACGATTTAGGACGAAAACACCATCTGCTACCGCACACAATGATCAGCGGCCTTTTCCTTCTTAGTTCTGCACTTTCACCATTGCTGAGACGTAAGCCACCCTTTTTGTGACCAAGACGCCATGTCTCTGCCACGCATCGAGACTCTGCCCTTTGGCATCTCAAGGAGCAGCCGCGCGCGACATCATGAGAATCGCTCGCCTCTGGCAGGTTCGACAGTCGATCAGTGGCTAGGTATAAACACCGTGTTCTTCCTGTTCTGGCAAGACAGAGATCATGGCTGTTCTGGCGTGGCCACTTCTGTTGTATCTACCTGATCGAGCACCAGAACAGTGTCCCCAAGTTACCTTTGCCACGCACTGCCCATGCCTGAAGCCAACACGAGCAAC
This sequence comes from Furcasterigmium sp. R96-07A1, assembly GCA_037042015.1. Classification (NCBI taxonomy): domain Eukaryota; kingdom Fungi; phylum Ascomycota; class Sordariomycetes; order Glomerellales; family Plectosphaerellaceae; genus Furcasterigmium; species Furcasterigmium sp. R96-07A1. The sequence continues at coordinate 207,361 of JAXQJP010000333.1, read as the reverse complement.
TCGTGAACAAGCACGGAAAGATAGCAGCAACAGCTTCATTCACGAGCCGTCCATTGTCCATATCATAAGCGGCCACCTGCCGCCGTCCGTGCCTTGCCCAATATGGCCTTCTTCTCACCGGCGTACGCCAAACACTTCTACACCAGCATCTTCAACATGACGCCTCACTCAGCCTTCGACCCCAACGAATTCATCATGACGCCGCGACAGGGAATCCTGCCCTTCGATGACAGACCCCGCTGGAGCAAGTCCGCCTCCATGCGCCGGGCCCCCAACACGGAGAACGACGAGTATCGCCAGTTCCAGATCGAATGCTACACATCATCCCCGGGCACGTCTTCTACGCCTCCCGGCGGCTCGGGTGCTTTCGCTTCTTCCGGCGTCGTCGCCGCCGCTGCCGTCGTGGCTGCTTCGTCTGCTGACTCCCTCATCCCCGTGCCCTCTGTTTCCCCTCCGCCGTCGATCTCCGTCGCTTCATCTGAGACGTCTGAGCTGGGCGACGAGGAAGACGACGGTGATGTACGGCCCAGTGTCGCCGACTTCGTCACTCTCATACTTTGCGACCTCCTCTGGTGGCCCTTTGTCAGGGCTGTCAAGCGACCCTACCACACACTCGACGGCATGTACAGCGCCTGGCTCGACCGCAAGATGCGGGTGAGGCACGCCGTTCCCCGAGCGATCTTCAGCATCGCGGCTTTTGCCTTCGTCTGCACCATGCTGCTGTCCTGGCTGTACCATGAGGAAGACGAGAAATGGACGGAGTACGTACTGCAGCACAGGTGTCAGGTGCTGTCGGGCCCGTTCGGGGAGGGAGAGGGCCTGATCCGGCGGTGACAGGAGCGAGGGTTACCGTGTCGTTGTCGGAACAGATGGAAGAGACCGGTTACAACAAAGTTGAGTACGAACATTCTGTTTTTTGGTGAACGATGAAATTCCGATTTGGTACCATTCCGGCGGTCAGGATATAAGCCGCGCGAATGATGCTACAAGTGACACACTTCTCCCTATCTGCCGTTTCCTCTCTATAAAGCGCGACCCGAGCCTCTTCAGCCCCCCGCCTCCTTATCGCACATGCCGTTAGGAACCTGCCGCTTAATTAATACACGAGGGTGTGTAAACCAGCTTTCAAATGTCAACGCTGGAGGTTTAGATACCCAGGCTGAACTCGACACCAACGTCGATGTCACGGGCTGCGAGACGCGGTTAGCGGAGGGTGCGGAGAGAGAGGGGGACGGAAGCGGAAGGGGACACATACCCATCTTGACAACCTTGGAGAGCTGGACGGACTTCTCGGCGGCGTTCTGGAGCTCGTCGATGGAGAAGATCTTCATGCCCGAGTTGTTGATGAGCTCGTGGGCGGCCTCCATGTTGGTGCCCTGGAGACGGGCGATGATGGGGATCTTGAGGTCCATGGCCTTGACGGTGTTGATGAGGCCCTGGGCGATGTGGTCGCAGCGGACGATACCGCCGAAGATGTTGACGAAGATGGCGCTGACCTTGGGGTCGCTGGTGATGAGCTCGAAGGCCTCCTGGATGGCCGCGGGGGTGGCACCGCCACCGACGTCGAGGAAGTTGGCGGGGGCGCCGCCGTTCAGCTTGATGATGTCCATGGTGGCCATGGCGAGGCCGGCACCGTTGACGAGGCAGCCGATGTCACCGTCGAGCTTGATGAAGTTGAGGCCGGACTTGGCGGCGCGGACCTCGTCGGGGTCCTCCTGGGTGGTGTCGCGCCACTCGAAGACCTCCTTCTGGCGGAAGTCGGCGTTGTCGTCGAAGCCGAACTTGGCGTCCATGCAGAGGACCTTGTGGTCCGAGGTCTCGGACAGGGGGTTGATCTCGATCTGGGTCGAGTCCTTCTCGGAGAAGATCTTGTACAGCTTCTGGATGGTGTCCTTGGCATCCTCGATGCACTGCTCGCTGAAGCCAAGCTTAGTGGCGATGTCGCGGGCGATCTCGTCGGTGACACCCTTCTCGATGTCGATGTAGGTGGTGTGGATGGCGTCGGGGCTCTCCTTGGCGACGGTCTCGATGTCCATGCCGCCCTGCGACGAGGAGACGATGACGGGGGTCTGAGAGGCACGGTCCATGAGGATGGCGAGGTAGAACTCGCGGCGGGCGAACTTGCGCTCGCAGATGTAGACGGAGCTGCAGAGACGGCCGCCAGCACCGGTCTGCTTGGTGACGAGGTTGTGGCCGATCATCTGCTCGGCGAACATCTCAGCCTCGTGGGGCGAGTAGATGACACGGACACCACCCTTGAGACCGTTGTCGAAGGTGCCCTTGCCGCGACCACCGGCGAGAACCTGCGCCTTGATCACCATATCGTCACCTCCGAGGCCTTCAGCGACCTTCTTGGCCTCCTCGGAGCTGGTCGCGTTAGCGCCAGCGGGAACGCCAACGCCATACTGCACGAAACGCACTTGTTAGGGGTCGATCGACGGAAAGGGGGATTTGATTCGGGAGAAGGCGAACCTGACGGAGAAGCTCGGCAGAGCGGTACTCATGGATGCTCAGGTTTCTCCGTTGGGAGAAAGTAGGGAGTCTGGCGGAGGAGGACTTGGTGAACTATCGTCATGGTTCAGTCAGATGGAGCTCGTTCGCGTAGCAGAAAAAGCTGTCCGGCAGGACGCAGAGCAGGATTTACCTTGAAGGGCTGGAAGGCAGAAGCCAGAGCGCGGTTGCGGCCGAGCTTGAACATGATGGCGACTTGCTGCACTCGCACAGTTGATGGAGAGCGGGCTGGAGTGGAGAGGGTTTGATCGAACAAAAGAGACAACGTAGGTTACAGTGTTTCGCGAAGCTATCTCAAGAACCTCTCAAACAGGGAACGTCACATTGGCTGGCTTCTCGTTGGCTGGCCCGGGCTCCCGCGGTATTTCCCGACCTCCGACTGGATGTGGACCTCGCTCGGAATTACGAGACGCCGCGAGGAACCGTTGCCCGGGCCGTGCAGTGCTTAGTCAGCGGGTTTCTTCCGCCTTGGCTCGGATCGCTTGTCCGATGGGAGGTTGATGTCAACTATCACGGGTCACCTTATCGCATCCCGATTCTTGTTGGATCTGTCAAGTTTATTCTTCTCCGAGTGACACTGTATCCCATGGCTTTGCTTTCATTCCCATGTGCCATACGAATACGAGCTGGCCCGGGGTGTCGGATTCTCTCCTGTGCGTGCCGATCATTCACGTAATGTCGTGCCAGACATCAAAACCGCCGTGAAGACCGGTGGATGTTCCAACCATGGCGCAACGCTTTCCGTTCCCATCGCTCTCCTCAAGCCAAAGTGCAGACCTGGCCCAATAGCATTCGAGGAGATCGACATCCGATGACTGCCTGCCACTGACAGGTTCCCGCGAGTGTGGGGTAATCCTTGTCCTGAGCATGTGCCTGAGATGTCTCCTCAGCGTCGCCCAAGGAGAGGAAGTACATCAGGTACCTCTGAACTGCTCTATTCCCTCTCATGTGGCAGAGGAGACGTGAGGAGTATGCCCCGGATTGCTTCTGATACCGCGGCCAGCGCATAGTCGAGGCATGTGTTCACGTTGTCATGCTGCAGTGATTCGAAGCTCGCTTTCATATTTATCATGATGGACTAGCCGCGAGAGATCACGGTGAAGCAAAGGGCACATAATCTTGTTGCAATCTTTGTCCCCTCACCGATAATTAGCGATCTCAACGGCTCACCCAAATACTTACTCATCTCAGAGCTCACAACCTCGTGCAGCGGTTTCAACATGACGGCTCTTCAATATGCCCTTTCGCACCCAGCCTACGTAGTGGCCGGGGTAGCAGTCGCCGGAGTTGTCTTCCTCATCCTCCTTCGTATCTTGACCGAGATTCGAGTCAGTCGTACGGGAGGCGTCAGAGCGCCAATCGTTGCCAGCAATCCCTTTACAGGTCTGCATCGCCCTTCTAAGTATACATACATGCGCCGTACCTAAGCTTACACCATGTCAGCACTACCCATCTTCATCAAGATGGCGCGGGCTCAAGTCCATCATCATATGCTCGACACATTCAACGGCTTCTTCCACGGAGCACCGCCATCGAGTCCGCATTGTGTCGAGATATGCTGGCTCGGGAACCGGCGGTATCTACTAACGACTGAGCCGGAACACATCAAAACGGTGCTGACGTCCAAGTTCGCCGACTTCGGCAAAGGGCCAGACTTCCACAGGCTCTGGCAGCCGTTCTTGGGAGATAGCATCTTCACCACCGATGGTAAGGCGTGGCAGGATAACCGCAGCCTCATCCGGCCCATGTTCATGAAGGACCGCGTCAGGGACCTCGCCAACTTTGGCAAGTGGACGGACGTCATGCTGTCGAAGCTTCCAGCGCCTGGCGTAACGGTCGACATCATGGATCTCTTCTATCGCATGACGCTGGATGTGACGACTGAGTTCCTGCTCGGCACAAGCGTTAACAGCCTGGACAAGTGAGTACGATCATTCCCACTGATGATCTCGCAGCCGGCAGTGCTGACAGCATGCAGCGCGAGGCACCACTTTGCCCAAGCATTCAACGATGCCCAGAGGCTTCAGACCTTCTACACCGTACTGGCGCACGTTGAGTCCAACCCGAGCTGCTAGCCGGCGATGCTGACCGTCTCACAGGCCGTTCGAGCTCTTCATGCCCCGGACACAGTTCAACAAGGCCATGAAGACCATCCAGCAGTTCATCGCGCCTTACATCGAGCAGGCGCTCTCCCTTCCCCGCGAAGAGCTGGACAAGCTGTCCCATCCCGACAAGACATTCACCTTCCTCCACGCCATCGCCCGCTCGACGCGCGACAAGAAGCTTATCCAGGACCAGCTCATCGCCGTACTGCTGGCCGGGCGCGACACCACGGCTGCCACGCTCTCGTGGGCCATTTACGAGATGGCTCGCCAGCCCGAAGTCGTGAGAAAAGTCCGCGCCGAGGTCTTGTCGACGGTCGGACCCAGCAGGCACCCGTCGTATGAGGATCTCAAGAACATGCCTTACCTCGCGCACTGCATCAACGAGACGCTGCGCCTGTACCCCGCCGTGCCGTTCAACATACGCCAGGCGCTCGTGGACACGTCGCTGCCCGGCAGGCCTGGGCAACCGGACATCGCGGTGCTCAAGAACGACATGGTCGCTTACAGCACGCTGGGCATGCAGCGGCGGCGCGACCTGTACCCGTCGGCGGGGCCGGGGCTTGCGGGTCCCGGCATCTTCAGCCCGGAGCGGTGGGCAGCGTGGTCGCCGAGGCCGTGGCACTACGTGCCGTTCAATGGGGGCCCGAGAATCTGCGTCGGGCAGAACTTCGCCATGACGGAGATGGCGTACACGAGTAAGTAATATCTTCGGCAACTGGTTTTCTGTGTGCTAAATCGATTGCCTGTAGTTGTCAGGATATTTCAGAAATATGAGAGGATTGAGTACCGAGGAGATTGGCACGCGCAGTTCATGAAGGCCGAAATTGTTGGGACGCCAGGGCAGGGGATACCGATCGCTTTGTTCGAGGCTGACGAGCTGCCTCCGAAGGCCTAACGTGGTTTCGGTTTGGATGCATTGGATGAAGGAAGACCAGATTGATGAAGACCCCAAGGGAAACGATATGAATGATGATTGAGATGTTCGGTACATCTTGTTGTACCTCTCCTTCAAACCCTCCAGGATCTGATACATGTGAGTATCGTGTCTTGAGCATGATCCATTGATCCGTGGAACACGCAGGACGATCAGTGATGTGCATGGCTGGTTGTCAGACGACAGAAGAAGAACCGTCGGCACGAGGGATGATCGAAGTCGCCAACCGCCGCCACACCAGACAACTGCTTCCCAAGCGCTCGTCCCGACCGAAACTCTCTGATCCGCCGAGCCGACAGGATCAGGTTCGCAGTCCAAATTCGCGAGGGGTAGGGGAAGAAGACGACGCATCTACGGGCGTAGGGCGGGGCTAGCTGGTAGGCCTCGAATCAAGCTTTCCAAAGTGTGGGCGGAGGAGGACCAGCGCTAGAAGGTCCGTCAGGCGATTGAGGGAGAGGAGAGGCGGGACCACCCTCGAGTCTTCGTTCGTTCTTACCTACGCAACGGGGCGTTGTTGTTCGACGTGGAAGCTTTCGAGAAGGCGGGGGAGCTCCGTTCGAGCGAGAGTGTGGAGAAGAGGCGGGGAGCTGATCTGGCGCGAGGTTCAAGGTGGCTGCATCGCACCCTGACTTGACTGGCTAGGTCCGTGATGCAAAGTCAGTTGAGGGCGGACCGACGGTTGGTGTCGTACGACCAGGAAACACCGAGCTAACTTGAAGTGCAACTTGTGGTGGCAAGGGTGGATGTCTGGGGAAGAGCTCTTGTTGGTACCTAAAGTGACCGGGACCGAATCATGGCCTGGCGAGCCGACATGAAGGGAGACCACGGCGAGCTATGATGGGAGGGGGCGAATGGTGTCGTTTCCTCATGCCTGCGGGAGCGACTGCTAGCCCAAGAGACCAGGCCCTAGTATGGGCGATGAGGACTGCAAGAGTGTCTTTGGGATGCATGGCCCGGACGGGCGAACGGCAGTATTCGTCGCTTGAAGCAAGACGAGTCGGATCATATTCATGCGAGGACAGGGAAGTTCCAGTGCCGAGAGATGCGGCGAAAGCGGTCCAGGCCTCATGCTTCTTCGAGCACTGGGAAGTGAGGTTGTGTTCCGCTGCCCCGCAGCACCCGCCTTGGCAGCTTTGACTTGGTCGTCCGCATCTTCCGCTGTCAACCGTCGAGCTGCATTTCAGTCAGTCAGGGTCTTCGAGTCAGCTCCTGATCAGGGTAAATGCCACCAGACAACCAAGTCTATTCGTCTAGACACAGAAAGCACTAGGTTGGCAAAGTGCAGCCATACAAGCGAGGAATGGTAGTGAATGGAAATACAAAGCATGACAATCCGTCAATTTGATATGCGGACAGCCATCATCGTGTGCACCCTTGAACAAGATGGAGGAGGATGTTCAAGTCGGCGTTAAAGAGTAAAGTAATGTGAGGATGGCACCTTCCATCGAGTAAGGTACCTTAGGTTCAGCTCATCAGGCAGGGCAGTCGAAGTGGAGGCGCCCGGGCTGCCTCGTGCCCCTGAGCAACAGCCTTTAGCGCCCCGGTTTACAGTGGTTCGACCACTTACACCCGCCGGGCGTGCGCCGTGTCCCGGCTGCACCGAACGCGGCGGGGCCAATCGCTGCAACAGCCGCTTCTTGCTTCAGTAGCTCGTCCCGCTTCCCAAAACATCAGATCATCACAATGATGCTTGCATCTCCTCAAGCTCCCACTCTCCAAGCCCCTCCTCCCTTTTCACTTGCTGTCCGTGGGCTTGCACCCACCGCGGGGTAGCTATCTAAGGTCTTCTACGATGGACCGTTCCCCTCCCTTTCCCCTAGCCCCGGATGCCGGATGAACCCGGTCGAGCTTCCCTGCAGACCATTTGGCGTCGAGGCGAGAGATGCGCGCCTGATTCGCGCTCGCTAGAACAAGCTCTGGAATCGTTTCTCGGCGTTGACTGCCGCCATCATCATACGTTTCCCTCCTAGCTCCTGCCGTGTCCGGGTCTCACCACCACCAACACCCCGCCCAGAGCGTGCCTGCTACGAGTGGTCGGGGATGGGAGCTGCCTTCGGCTTGCGCGGCGTGGACTGACCGACGTCACCCACGACTATATAAGATGTGACGTGCCCGGATCAGGACTGTAGTTGATACTCCTGCTCAATTCAACTCCCTTCGTACTGTCTTCCACTTGCTTTCCAGAACCATACCTAAAACCCATCTTCGCAACCATTTGATACCACTTACAACATGGGCGGACAGAACGGCACCGGGGCTTCGGTTCCCACCGAGCAGTGGGCGCAGATCTTTGAAAAGACCGGCGGTCGTATGTTTTCCCTCCTTTGTACACTCCCTAGATCCTCCGTTGACTCCCTCCCCAGCCATCGAATACAAGAAGATTCCCGTCCAGAAGCCCGGCCCCGACGAGGTCCTCGTCAACGTCAAGTACTCGGGCGTCTGCCATACGGACCTCCACGCCCTGAACGGCGACTGGCCCCTGCCCACCAAGCTGCCCCTCGTAGGCGGCCATGAGGGCGCTGGCGTCGTCGTTGCCGTAGGCTCACTTGTCGAGGATGTAAAGGTCGGCGATCACGCCGGCATCAAGTGGCTCAACGGCTCCTGCCTCTCCTGCCCTCACTGCCTCAACTCCGACGAGCCCTTGTGCCCCAAGGCTCTGCTCTCCGGCTACACCGTCGACGGCTCCTTCCAGCAGTATGCCATTGCCAAGGCCGCTCACGTCGCCCGCATCCCCAAGGAGTGCGACCTCGAGGCTGTTGCCCCCGTCCTCTGCGCCGGCATCACCGTCTACAAGGGCCTCAAGGAATCAGGCGCCCGCCCCGGCCAGCACGTCGCCATCGTCGGCGCCGGCGGCGGCCTAGGCTCCCTCGCCCTGCAGTACGCCAAGGCCATGGGCCTGCATGCCATCGCCATCGATGGCGGTGCCGACAAGGGCAAGATGTGCAAGGAGCTCGGCGCTGACGTCTATGTCGATTTCATGTCCTCCAAGAACCTCGTCGAGGAGGTCAGGTCCGCCACCCCTGACGGTCTGGGCCCCCACGCCGTCCTCCTCGTCGCCGTCCAGGAGAAGCCCTTCCAGCAGGCCAGCGAGTATGTCCGCAGCCGTGGCACCGTCGTCTGCATCGGTCTCCCCGCAAACGCGTATCTGCGCGCTCCCGTCTTTGACACCGTCGTTCGCATGATCACCATTCGTGGCAGCTACGTCGGCAACAGGGCCGACACGGCCGAGGCTCTGGACTTCTTCCGCCGCGGCCTGATCAAGGCGCCGTTCAAGACCGTGGGGCTGAGCAAGCTGCAGGACGTGTTCCATCTCATGGAAGAGGGAAAGATCGCGGGTCGGTATGTCGTCGACACGAGCAAATAAGCCAGATATCGGTGATTGGAAAATGAGGCGTTCATAAGGTGTACAATAGTAATTTTAGTTCTATGTGACATGCAAATACCGTCCAGTGATTTAGGCAATCGAGGTATCAGGGGTGACGGCCGTTATCAACGTGACCTTCCGCTGGTCTGATTTGCTATTGGGTTAGTAGACGAACAGAGGGAGGGCGACAGCTTCCCGGTTGTCCAGACACAGGCGCGTTGATGAAAATTGTGGTAACATTGCGAGGCTGCTTTTGGAAACACTGGTAAAGTAGGCTCTATAAACATCAAAAAACAGCCATCTATGAACCGCCGGGACCACCCAGCAGTGCAAACCTTCTGACGATGCTGGGGCCATACTCTTGGTACTGCGCGGCAGATTAGCACTTCGCCCTGAGCGGCAGGGAGGGGGAGACGACGTACCTCGGCCTTGGTGTGGCAGTAGGACCGGAACTCGGGCGTCTGTCCGAGCAAGCTGCCGCCAAACCAGGGACCGTGCCTTTGCCTCTTGTGCGTGATGACCTGGACCTCGAGACCACCGCTTCGGGCACCTCCGCTGCGGACCTCGCTCGCGCGGATGCGGGCATCGACCAGCTGCTTGATGTCTCGTTGTAACCTCCTGCCGAAGTCCTTGTAAAGCGTGCTGCCGCCAGAAAGCACAATGTTCTTGTAGAGACCCCTTCGGACATCAATAGGCGAAGACTGGATCACGCCGTCAACGACGTTGGGCAGGGGCGTCAGGAAGTCGGAGCTGTAGATTTCGGGGTTGAAGAAGATTTCGGGGGCGAGGAAACGCTCGTAGCCAACATCAACGGTGACCTTGCGGCCACCGGTCTGAAGGACGGGGTGCTGGATGAAGCGGGTGGGGTCGCGGTCGTAGCGGGAGAACTCCTTAACAATATCAGGGCAGACGTAGCAGTGTTGTTCCTTGATATCCTGCGCGGTCTTGAGCGAAGAGTCGGGCTCGCCACGGTCACGAAGCAGAGACTGGACGAAGTAGGTGAGATCGCGACCAGCAATGGGGATCGACTTGATGGAGGATCCGATAACGTAGCCCTCAGCAACGGGAATAACGTGAGTAACACCGTCACCAGAGTCAATAACGGTACCGGTCAGCGACCTGTCCTGGACCTTGGAAGAGGTCCAAGACGCGGCGAGGGCCAGCACAGCCTGGACGGCAATGTACATGCCGGCGCAGTTGAAAGACTCGAAGAAGATCTCGGCGGTGTTCTCGCGGTTCTCGGGGGGGTTCAGAGGCTAGAGCTGTCAATACACCATAATTGCTCGCCTGGCTACCAGACAAATACATACCGGCTCGGTCAGGAGGAAGAAGTGGTCCTCAGGTTCGACACGAAGGTACTTGAAGATGGAGTTCGACCAGAACCTCTCCATGTGATCCTAATCATGTCAACAGTAGCCCAAGATGTGCTTTTAAGAACCATAACACACCCAATTCTCTATTTGGCCGTGTCGGATGGGATAGTGCAGTCCGTAACCTGTTTTCCAGAGTTCCGTCAGCCGTCTGTCGACGCGTGGTATATGCGGCATTGCTGACCTGGTCCGTTCGAGGCAGCGATGGCAGCGTCGCCAATGAAGAAGTCGAGATCCTCCGTTCCGCGCTTTCCACTGAGATGACCGCCGGAACCAGCACCTCCAGTCAGAAAAGAGGGCTTGTTGGCGACACCGGGGCGTCCAGCGCCAGAGCCGCCGCCTCCGGTTGGGCCTTTTGTCGCGATGGCGGTCGGGAAGACGAAGGAGGGCGAGTCATTTCCGGCGAAACCTGGGGGCTAGGTTAGAGGAAACAGAAGCAATGGATATTGCGAGCTTGCCAAGGCAACATACCGAGCTTCGAAAAGCCGGTGCCGCTGTAGGAGGAGGTGGTTAGCTCTGGATGATCATCGCCATCTGGCAACGTCGATGATGCGGGGCAAGCATGACGACAGGAGCGACTCACTTGTCCATGACAACGGCGGGAGTTTGGTTGGCCATTGTTGCGAATGTCGGAGAAGCGCTCTTGAGGGTGCTAGAGGTCCGACCACATCAATGGGAGCGCGGGGAGGTAGGGTGGTGAGGGTAGGAAGCCGACTCTACGACGACAGTGTCGATGGGCGATTACGACGTCAAGGTGTGGGTTCTGAGTGTCCGCTGCCTTGTCTCGAGCTTCCCCCAGCCTGCCTTCCACCTCACTCTTGCGGCTGTGCAGGAGGCGGTTGGAAGTGGGGTCTTGCTACAGCATGCGCCATTGGCCGGACTGGAGTGCGAATATCATACATGCATCGAATTGACACTGTATCGTCAAGATGCCTCTCACCAGAGAATGGATATCATTGAGGTTTGTGATGCCGGATTCTGTCACTTGTGACCATCTTGTCCGAATACTGGATGCAATTGAGCGCAAAGCAACCGTTCTAGAAGAGCTCTCAGAGCTGATTGGGGTTGTGGCCCTGTCTCCAGTTATCCCCGAGCTTCCCTTCGAAATCGCAGCTCAATGCAGAAGCATTCACCCCGGCTCCTGCAGTTATTCAGTTATTTCCTCTCAAGCAGCAGCTACCCAGGAATGAGACATCGAGTCGTTCGGCTCGTCTCCGCTCGCTCCTCCGACTTTGCTACAGGCCAAGACCTCCCACTCGGACATTTTGGGCAGGACAAGTAACCTCCTGGACAAACCTATCATTAATCTGCCTTGGGTCTTCCGCACCTGAAACTTTCTCTACCACTATCATCACCACGGCCTAGGACTCGTCCTATGGCATCACAGGTCTTATCCCGCTCCACAGTCTTTCATGGCTGTTTCTCAGTATTGTTGCTTCTTCTGCCTAGACCCCGGACATTCTTTTGGCTGTTCTTGATGCCTTTGACGCATCGTCCATACCTCACATCAACGTCGCTCTCAGCATACCCCAGCCGACTCCTCCACTGTTAGAGGAACTCCAAGAAGCCATGGAAGAGAAGTTAGCTTCCGCAAACGGCGCCCTCGGCGTTTCTGCGTCTCAATCCTTTCTGGCCTCTTCTAGGACACGGTCACGTCGAAAGCCTTCCAGTTTTTCGGGTGGTGCTGACGGCGCCGTGGATCGAGCACTCAGGCGGAAGCCACGGTCTCAATTTTCCGGCGCTGTCTTCATCCATGCTGGAGCAGGCTTTCACAGTCACCAAAACGAGCGTATTCACCTTGAGGCCTGCAACGAGTGAGTCTAGCTTTCCAGGTCATTTTCCCCAGGCTTCTTCTGACGCAGTCCCAGTGCCGCCATTATGGGGATGAGGTTCTTGCGGTCCGGGGCAAGCTCTACAGAAGCCGTCGAGGCAGCACTGCGGGTTCTCGAAGACAAGGAGATTACGAACGCTGGGTACGGCTCGAACCTGTCCATAGACGGGACTGTGGAATGCGATGCCACCATCGTTGATCATCTCGGCCGGAGTGGTGCGTGCGGTGCTGTTCCAAGTATGTTGTCGACACACATAGCCCTTATCATTGACCGTAACCTGACAGATGCCAGACATCCGAAATCCCGTTTGCCTGGCCAAGCTCATCCTCGATAAAAGTACACAGCCACTTACACTTCGACGTGTCCCGCCGAACATCCTCGTCGGAGAAGGGGCCAGAGTTTTCGCCGAAAAGCACGGCATCCACGTCGTGCCAAACGACAACTTAATATCCAAGAATGCCCGCGACCGCTTCATCCGATGGCAAGAGGACCTCAAACGTGCAGATGAGAGGCTCAACAAGGAATCACCACAGAAGGAGGTGTGCCCTAATACACAGTCCTGTCAATCATATGACACTCTGTCCATGGGCTCTGGTGAGGTGAGCCGAGCGGGAAGTGCGCAGAAGAGAGACCATGCCAACGCAATCCTGACGGGCACTTGGAACGAAGGGCAGCCAGACTCACCAGCCCGCGGCACGCCAGCTTTGGAGAAGCAAGAGAAGCTGTCGGCAAACCCCATCACCGCCTCCAGTCGTGTCTCACCACCACAGGTCCCGGAGAGGAGTCCTCTTAGCTATCTTGGCAGCTTCACCCCAGGCAAAGGCCGGTCACCATCACCCAAGCGTCAGCAAGGAGCGCAGCCCACCACTGCACTGAGTGCCAGACCTGATCTGACACACGAAGGAAATCGTGATAGTGGGCGATCACCTCAAGTGCAACGCCACGATTTGAAGCAGCCGGCTACTTCCAGTACTCAGGAGGAAGTACCTCGTCCTCGCGGCATTAAGCGTCCTTGTCCCTTCGAAGACGATGGCGAGGGAATGCCTCGTATGGATCTGATCACAGACACTGTTGGCGCCATAGCTATTGATGGAAAGGGTCGCATCGCTGCTGGGTCCTCATCTGGCGGTATCGGTATGAAGCACCGAGGTCGTTTGGGCCCAGCTGCTCTGGTGGGTATTGGCACCGCTGTGGTCCCTGCCGACCCAAACGACCCCGATGAGATCTCCGTGGCCACTGTCACCAGTGGCACGGGGGAGCATATGGCGACCACTATGGCTTCGCAAAGATGCGCCGAACGCATTTACCGCAACACTCGCCGCGGGCCAGCAGGCCAGGACGTCGAGGAACTCGACGAGGACAAGATTCTGGAGTCATTCGTCGACGATGATTTCATGGGCCATCCCGGCGTCAAGAATTGCAATTCGGTGGGAGCCATTGGTGTCATGACGGTGAAGAAGACCAAGACGGGCTACTACTTGTACTTTGCGCACAACACCGACTCGTTCGCTCTCGCTTCCATGGGCGGCTCCGACAAGGAGCCCAAGTGCGTTATGTCCCGGCTGGGTAATGGGATGATGGTGTCAAGGGGAGCAAGAAGAATCCGGCTGGATTGATGACAAGAAAGTTGGCTAGACTCCGCGCAGGACTGGGCAGCAGTTGTGGTCGACTAATGAGGCAGGCTACTATGCGATAGACCTATTGTGTTAGACTTGTATATTCTAGACATCATTGATACCCCGCATGAATCCTAAGTATACCCCCCCATGAGACGTTTGTACAATCGAATTTTGAATGAATGATTCATATCGTGCAATTGCTCGCAAACCAGGCTGCACCTTGATCCACTGAGCCCCGGGGATGGAAACCGAAACGCCGTTCAACATCGTACATTGCTTTTCCCTTTCTCGCGTCATGGACTTTAATACAAGTGCCGCCTACCTCATAGGCGTTCCTGCAGCGCTCCCTGTCTCCTCTCTCACGCTACCGTTGGGCAGCACGCGCTTCCTCTTCTTCTTCTTGCGCGGAATGACGGCTGGCTTTGCCCCATAGGCGCCCAGGGCGAGATGTGTACCGCAGGTGAGACAGTCTGCGCCTTCGGGCACGGAGCAGAATATGCTGAGGCAGACGGAGCAGACAAAGCCCGTGTCTACGACGCGGCCGTGGCAGAAGCAGGCGGCTCGGAAGTCGACGGTGTGGTGGGTCGGGGGCACGAGGGCGGCGCGGGCGCCGTTGTCGGCCATGGCGTAGGCAAAGAAGAGGTACGAGAGGAGGCCGCGGGGGTGGGCGGGCTGGAGGTAGACGCCGTTCGTGATGTGGGAAGCCTGCTGGAGGAAGGAGTTCGTGGTTGGCTGTGCCTTGAGGTCGGGGAGGGCTGATGCGGAGTCCGTGGCGCCCTGGGCTATTGCCGACGGGGAGAGCGAGAGGACGTCAATGGGGATACCGGCGTGGGCCGCGGCGAAGACGGCGTTCATGGTGGGTATGTACTGTGACGGCTCTGCGTCGGAGACGGAGAGGACGAAGACGGAGGAGGAGAGACCCGGGGGGCAGGCGGCGTGGGCCTTCGTCGTGTCGGCCTTGGCGGCGGTGAAGGACTGGGCGGTCTTGTTGATGTGTGCGAGCGCGAGAGTGAGGGCGCCGGAGAGCTGAGTGGTCATGCTGTCGAGGTCGCTGTCGGACGTGGATTCGAGGAGCTGCTTCAACGAGGCGAGGACGGCCGACTCGATCTGGGCGAACTGGGGGTATTTGTTGGCCGTGAGGATGGAGCTGCTGGGCTCGTCGCGCATCTGCACATCGCCATCGGATGTGGTGTTCGGCTTGGTGGAGGTGGTCGGTTTTGTCGGATATAGCCAAACGGCGCGGTTCGTATGTGCAGCGATGACGGCTACCTGGTTCGCGTTGGAGAAGGCGAGATTGGCGTTGAGGAAGACGAGGATATTGGCGATGGCCTTGGAGAGGGGAAGAGTGTCTCCAATCGCTGCCCAGGCACGAGGGTTCGTATCGACGATTACGGCACAGAGAGATGGAGTTTCCTCCGAGGTCTCGACCTCGACATGTTCAGTTGCGTCGACAGCGTTCATGATGACGACGGCTGGACGCCGAGTGTGGGGGTAGTGTTATCGAGGTGCTTGAGTCATCTGGGGTTTCGATTTTGGTATTGGGGCGCAGGAAGGCCCGGCTGTTTCGTTCCTCGCCGGCAAGGATTTATTTCATCCCCCGTCCTTGTCTCACGCAGTTTGAACGTTCAGATCGCGGGAAGTCGCGAAGTTGGAAAGAGGCAACGCGGGATGGCTCGTGCGCAATCTTGCATCGAAACTGTCCATGCCAAGCCTTATCGATACGCATGTCTTGTGGGGCTGGGCCGCCCAAAAAAGCAACATGTAAAACAATAACGTCACACACCGAGCTCCCACGTCAATCGTCTCTGAAACACCAGCAGATCGACGCTGGGTGATCTCCTGACTTAGGTCAGCTAGATCTAGGATGCCAAGGGGCATGTTGGGAGGTAAAGTTCCGAATCTCTGCTGGTGGCCATGCCCGCACCAAGTTGGCGAGTTTTAGGAGACGAGACCAATCCAGCGCAAAGAAACGTTTGGTGAAGAGGCATTTGGTATTGCGGTTTACGACCGAGGTTTCGTTCGAGATCAAGACATTCGGATCTATCGATCGGTGCATTTGTTGAGAGTGCCTGGCAAAGGGACACGGACAGAAGCAAGATGCTGGACTGGTTGAGAGACAAACGATGTCATGCACATGCTCTTGCCGAAATGGCCAAATAGGCCTGCTAAAGAGGATGAGCGGCTCAGTGGCGGCTGCCCGCTGACAAGCACCTCACCCTAGGTAGGTAGGCACCTTAGAACGGGCCGCGGGCCGGCAGCTGCAAGCGCTAAGACACGTGATGGCCCCGCTGGCTGCGCGCACTTGTATGCTGTAGCGCTGAAAACCTGGAAAGCTTCCCGCGGGTAAGATGGATAGTAAGTAGGCACCTACCTCACCTTGAAGGAAAAGGTACATTGCCTCAGCCTGGAAGCCCTGGGCCAACCTCATTGTTGGATTGTGGGGGCGTCTTCTGTGACGCGGCAGGTCAGGGTGAGGCAACACTGAAGGTTCCAGGTCAGGTTGGCGGGCGTGTGGTCACAGGAAGGACCGATGACTTGACTCTACCTAAGAAGCTCGCCTCCACCCGTGCCTGTGCCTGCCGGACTCGAAGTAGACTGCCCAACGAGAAGCAAGATCGGTTGAAGGCCGTATCTTGCATCTTCGCTTCAAGCCTGTCGCGTCTATCAACGGCTGAACCTCTGGAAGTACACGTGCCAGCCAATAGAGTGTAATGCAGCAAGGAAGGCACAGACAGAGAAGGCACTCCCCCAAACCCCAAACCACCTCACACCAAAAGCTCCTGTCGCCTGTGGCCTGTGACGAGAAAGCTTAGGCAGGTGCGCCGTCCTCGGCACTATCCTCGGGCGCCCATTGGACGAAATCCCACACATGCGGACCTCGAGCTCTTCGGCCATCCGCCACCTCCAGACAGCCCGGCTGGACCCCTGCTTCCACTCCAAAGCTCCGTTTCCCTTTCTGTTGTCCACCTCATTTCTCTGGACCCGACAACCTTACCCCTCCACCACGCCCTGGAATCCCACCCACGCGCCGCACAGCTACCTTTGTCTGACACGGAACGGGGGTCAGACCCAACCAGCCAGCATCACATCAACCGGAGCGCCTTTTTCTGTCCCCTCCTCCCTACTACTTATACCTCAGATTCCTCACCTCGCCCTCGACCGCTCTCTCGTGTCACGCTCCCCTGCTGCCACACGCTCTTCGCTCAGTTACCACAGAGCTGCTCAGGACAAGTCAGTATCCAGCACAGCGTACTAATAGCCTATTTGTTTCTTGCACACAGGCCAGGCGCGCTCTAAAGCCGCTCTCCGCCTCTCATCTCACAGCCCGTGTTAGTCCACCGGTCTACCCGGCCACGGCTGAACCTCAGCGCACCGCACCAACAGTGCTCAATACTCCTCCCACACTCCATCCTCATGGCTTCTGTCGCGTCGGCAGCTCCGCCCACAGCGGCTGTGTCGCGTGAAGATGAGACCCTCATCATCCTCGCTCGACTAATGGAGGGTGGCCAAGAGGACGACGAGACCATCAGAGACCTCGATCACCTCACCAAGCTCCTCAACCAAGACGTAGAGCTCACCAAAGCCGACAAAGGCTCTTCATCCATCTGCACCCTCGTCGATGACGACTGCGTCGACACCATCTTGTCCTACCTCGACATGCGCCAGCCCGAAGCTGTTCGGGGCCACGCTGTCATCACCAATGCCGCTTATCTCAAGGCTGCTGGCGATGACGGTGCCATGAAGCTCAAGACGTTTTTCCTCGAGAAGGTTCGACGCGGCACTTATGACGACTACATCCTCGCCTTCTGTGTCGCCGCTTCCATCTTCCCCGTCGTTCCGGACCTCACCGCGGAGCTCTTCCTCAGCGAGGGCTTTCTCGCCTCACTCGGCCCGCTAATGCGCCGGAAGTGGAAGAGCCGCAAGGTCGAGACGGCATGCCTCGAGATGCTCAACGCGGCGTGCATGAACCAGGCCTGTCGTGACGCCGTGCAAAAGTACTGCACTGAATGGCTCGAAGAGGTTGTGGATCAAGACCCGGCCGAGATTGCCAAGGAGATGCAGCAGAACCCCGAGTACATCACACAAGAGGGCTCGCTCACCATGCGACGGCACTCCGAGGCGGTACAGAACCTCGCCGCCGTGATCCTGGCCAAGCTGAGGGTATGGTATCCAGACCTCTACCCTCCCTCCTCTGCCATCACTGCCTCCCCCTCTTCTACCCCCCCTGCTTCCCCCACCCCGCGGACCCCATCGCAGGTCCATGCGGCTCAATTCCAGCCACAAAAGTCATATTTCCCGCAAGGAGGCGAGTTGCCAAGTAAGATCTGACTGACTTCAGATCGAAGGCAGTGCCAGCGGCACCCTCGCTGAATGATCAAGGGGCCCAGGGCCAGGAAGGACGAATCACAACCGCAATCACCACCATTGAGGATCTAACATCTAGGTTTACCGGCTTATTGCTCAATGAAGACGATTATGGCAGGCAGCATTCAATTGAGGGCCTGGCATATGCATCCCTGCAGCCCAAGGTCAGGGAGGAACTCGCCCACAACAAAGACATCGTCAAGAAGCTCGTCCAGACGCTCTCCGACGCGCCGCCGAAGTCACCAATGACATATGGTGCGCTAAGCATCTTCGTCAACTTGACGCGTTATCAGCCGAGCTTGTCAGAGGAGGAAAAGAAAATGAATCAGCTCAAGGCATACGCCAACGCCGCCGGCAAACTCCAACCGGAGCCGTTGAACGATGACAAACATGTGGCCCAGAGATGTCAGGCCGTTTTCGACGCTGGCATCACACCGGTCCTCGTCTCGCACAGCAAATCTGGCTCGCCTGCATCTCTCTCCCTCATCGTTGCCATCATCTACTCTCTTTCGGTTACGTCCAGCCTTCGTGGACAGCTCGCCCAACAAGGCGCTGTCAAGCTTCTCTTGACGACTTGGAGTGCCCTGCCAGAATCGGAGGCTGCAGGGCGCAGGACAGCCTCCCAGGCGCTGGCTCGTATCCTCATCAGCACGAATCCTAGTCTGGTCTTCGGAGGCAGTCGATCTCACCCCCAATCGTCCGCAATCCGACCCCTAGTCTCCATCATCCCGCCCGATCCTGCTGCCGAGACAAGGGATCTCCTTCCCACGTTCGAGGCGCTGATGGCTCTGACGAATCTTGCATCTAACGACGATATCGATACCCGTCGAACGATCATTCGGACGTGCTGGACACACATCGAGGAGCAGCTTCTGTCATCCAACGCTTTGGTTTCCAAGGCTACCGTTGAATTGGTGTGCAACCTTGTGCAGGCGCCGGAAGGCATGGCTCTGTACGCTGACGGCAGCCCCCAATCGAAGGGACGCATGCACATACTGCTAGCGCTTGCGGACGCGGAGGATGACGCGACGAGGAGCGCCGCAGGTGGCGCTCTCGCTGCGATCACCGGCCATCCAAACTCTGTTAGGGCGATTGTGGAGCGGGAACGAGGTGTCAAGGTCGTACTGGATATGTGCGCAGATCAGAGAGAAGATCTGAGGCATCGTGGCGGATTTGTGCTCTACAACATGGTCGCCGCAGAAGGAGAGGCAGGCAAGATGGCTCGGAAGAAGATCATGGAAGAAAATGGACTGGAGATACTCAAGGAAGCGGCCAAGAAGAGCCGCAGGGCAGAAGTCGTGGAGGTCCTCGTCGAAGCGCTCAAGGTTCTATTGGAAGGGAACTAAACTTGGATGCATAATGGATACATAGACGGAGACGTGGTCCGCATAATTCCAACGCCTTGAATATTCATCGATGCGATCTGTGAACCTGCACTTTTACTGCACAACTTTGGTAATCGGCCGTTGCGTGTCACATTGTTATACCCATCATATGCTGGCTGTCACAGGATGCTCCTTCCCAGACACCCTCACCAACACGAAATAGGACGGCTGAATATGAGGAATGATGGGGGCATCATGTATTTTCCCGCTATAATGTATGGGCACGCCCCAATGGCCCGCAGTAGCCTGGCAAACGACTACTCATCTACGCGGTTGAGGATCGCGACGCCCTCGACGTGGCCCGTCTGGGGGAAGAAGTCGAAGCCCCGTATGCTCTCAATGTCGTACCTGGTCTTCTTCGCCGGAAGGCCGTCCGACACGTTGGGTTTCCACCCCTCGACCTCGCCGCGAACGAGCACGCCGACGTCACGGGCCTGCGTGTGCACATTGCAGCTGACGTAGACCACGCGGCGAGGGCCGAACTGGAGCAGCTGGCCGAGGAAGCTGGCGTCGCAGCCCTTGCGGGGCGGGTCGAGGACGACGACCGTCTCGTCGGGGTCGTAGGTGACGTGCTGGAAGAGCTGGGGTGCGTCCGAGGCGATGAAGCTGCACTCGTCCTCGGGGATGTTGTTGAGCGAGGCGTTCTTGCGTGCGTAGGCGATGGAGTCGGCGGCGATGTCGATGCCCTGGCTTGACTTGAACATGCCGGACAAGGTGATGGTGAAGAGGCCGGAGCCGGAGTAGGCGTCGATGAGATACTTGATCTCCTTGGAGCCGGGCGGCGGCGAGGGGGGCAGGATGTGGTCGCGGACGTAGGCTGTGAAGGGGGAGAGGATGGAGTTGTTGTTCTGGAAGAAGGAGCCGGCCGGGTTCGTAAAGACGAAATCGTCGATGTACTCGGACGTCGTGGCCTTGTTGTCCGTGGTGCAGATCTTGACGTCGGTGAACTTGTCCATCACCACCTTGACCGAGTCCTCAGGGATCTCTGTGGGTGGCTGCTCCGCGCCGTCGTGGGGGTATCGCTTGGTGCTCTCCCGCAGCAAGATGGTGGCGCCACTCTTGTAGTTGCCGAACTCGCGGCTCATGCGATCCCTCTCACGCTTCATGCCCAGCCTGACGACGTCCGTGCCGATGGGGCAGTCCTCGATGTCCAGCACGTGGCGCCTGCCCTTCTCGTTGAAGCCAATGGTGGGCATTTGGGTCATGGGTTGTCTCTGACTCTTCTTGCGGGGGTTTCCGGGAGGACCGTCGAAGTGAGGCGTCAGTTTTGTCCGGTAGTTGTATTGCAGGGGGCTGCCGAACGTGTCCAGGATCTGAGGGACGTGTTCAGGGGCCAGCTGTGAGAAGTTCTTGTACGCCTTGACGACGATAGACTTCTTGTGGCGCAGCTGCTCCGCATAGTCCAGCATCTGGAATTGACAGCCTGAGCATTTGGTGAAGTATTTGCAGTTGATGCGGGTGTCGTCTCGAAGCAGCGAAGGCGTGACGATCGAGATGTAGTCGGCCATGGTGTAGCCTTCTTGAGGGAAGTGCTTGAACACCTTAACGCGTGCCACGTCGCCCGGCACCATGAAAGGCGCGACGTAGATTTGAGGTGATGCCGAGTCCTTCTGCACGGCGAGACCATCTCCTGTCGAGGAGAGCTCGAGAACCTCCACGTCGATATGGGTCCCCGACTCGGGCAGTGCTGGGGCCACAGCATCTTCCGCACCGTCCTCTCCATTTACAGCTTCACTTGCTGCCTCTCTCCGGGACTTGATCAGAGCTTGTATGTCGGCCGCGAGCACCTCTTCCGTCGTCCCCTCCGTCATCGATCTCTCCCTCTTGGACTTTTGTTTTTTAGCCATTCTCGAATTTTGAGCGAATGGCCTTTTCACATTAGCCTTGGGAGATGCAGGTTTCGCTTCCTTCTTGATAGTGTCTGCTGCGAATGCCATTTTGAAAGCCTCTGCAGTGATCGACCGAGGCTTATTCAGTGTTGGAAAGTGAACTAGGAATGAGGCCAGTCGAGGCAGATGGCGCATTCTGCATCCCCGAGGTTTTCGATGTCACAATGTTGCAGTTTCCGATGCCCCGGTTCCTGTTCGTGCCGCGATCGGAGCCCCTCCAGTGGCCGGATGTTGAGTAGCAAGTAGCAATTGACTTGTATGAGATGATGAGAAAGGTCCCTGTCGCATCCTTACTTTTCATCCTCAAGTGTCACTCAGTTTTTTTGGGTAGTAAATATCTCGGATCTGATTGGCCGAAAGTGCTCAATTGAAGATTCATGTTGATTGGACGAAACGAGTCAGTCAGTTCGGCCGAATGACCAGGTCATTCGGCCTTCCTTATCGGGTCATCGTGAATTGATAAGCTCAAGCGATGCCGGACTGCCTCAAGAGTCAAGACTCGTGTCTTCGAGAGTTCTTTATTTCCAGAATCTGTGAGGCCTTGTCACTGATTCTTTATCACCCATAATAAGATACGTCTCCAGTCAAGGCTTATTCTCGAGACTTGCCAGAGTCAACCATCAGCCCCTGTGATCGCCAAGAGTGTTATCAAGAAGGACCACCTAAGTATGCTAACCCCGCGATCAAAAAAAGAAACGTACAATACATGGCTGACACGGCTTCCAGAAATGAGATACAAGTCGGTGTTGCTATGGGCCACTTCCCTTTCGCCTCTCGGCTTTTCAAGGGTATCATGTGGCGGCCTTGATCAGGAGGTGTTAAGCGAAGGGAACGATCTCGGCGCCGTGGCCAGTGAAAGCATCGAGTGCAGCAGAATAGGCCGAAGCCTCATCGCAAAAGGCGTGAGTGTGCTATCATAAACTTTCGGTAATTCTGACTGACTTCTCGCAGGGAAATGCGGTAGATGCCCTGGTAGGGACGCAGTTCTGCGTCGGAGTCGTCGGCATGTACCACTCAGGTATCGGCGGTGGTGGCTTCGCCGTGGTGAGAGATGGGAACGGCACGTACGAAGTGATTGATTTCAGAGAAACGGCTCCCGCAGCAGCGTCCCAGAACATGTTCAGGAAGAATCCGAAGAAGAGCATATTCGGCGGGCTGGCGGCAGGAGTGCCGGGCGAAGTCAAAGGCCTGGAGTACCTGCACAGTAAATACGGTGTAAGTCTGATTGAGCTTGAGAATGATACGATGTATAGCTTACCGAGGGTCTTTCAGGTGCTACCGTGGGCAGACGTGGTCATGCCATCATCACGCCTGGCAAGCGAAGGCTTCGTCGTGTCCGCCGACCTTGTCCGATACATGTTTTCCGGAATGAAAGAGGCCGGATCTGCTTTCTTAAAAAAGGATCCGACTTGGGCAGAGGACTTCGCTCCCAATGGTGAGTAATTTAGGTTACACCGACGATACGTGACACAGCTGAACGTGACACAGGCACGCTGCTTGGGCTCGGTGACACCATAACCAGGAAA
Organism: Furcasterigmium sp. R96-07A1; assembly: GCA_037042015.1. Taxonomy (NCBI): domain Eukaryota; kingdom Fungi; phylum Ascomycota; class Sordariomycetes; order Glomerellales; family Plectosphaerellaceae; genus Furcasterigmium; species Furcasterigmium sp. R96-07A1. The sequence continues at coordinate 184,461 of JAXQJP010000333.1, read as the reverse complement.
CGTTATGCCAAGTAGGAGTCTCCCTTACAATTCAACTGCACGAGCACGGACTAAAGAAAAGCAGAACGCTCGAGACGATAGCCAACGCAGGGGCTGAGGCATTCTACCAAGGCCCCTTAGCTGCCTCTTTCGTAAAGACGGTTCAAGATGCGGGCGGCGTTATGACCTTGGAGGATATGATTTCTTATCGAGTCGAGATACGTGAGGCTTTAAACACGACCTACCGGGGATACAAGCTGTACACAGCCGGCGTCCCGGCTGGTGGCTCTATTTGTCTCAACATCCTCAAAATCATGGAACAATACGACCCTGCCGACGACGCAGACCAAGGCCTCAAGATCCATCGCTTCGACGAAGCTATGCGCTTCGCCTACGGCGCTCGCCTTCTCCTCGGTGACCCCGCCTTTGTGGAAGGAATGGACGCTTACGAGTCCATGATCATCAGCGAAGCCTCAGCGAAGGACGCCTACGCCCGCATCCGAGACAACACGACGCTGCCCGTCAGAGAATACATTCCCCATGAGCTATACGCCGCCGACAACTTCGGCACCTCTCACGTCGTCACGGCCGATGCTTCTGGCTTAGCCGCGACCCTCACTTCCACCGTGAACCTGCTCTTTGGCGCCGTGGTAATGGACCCAACAACGGGGGTCATCGTCAACAACGAGATGAACGACTTCTCTATCCCTGGAACCCGAAACGCGTTCGGCTACGAACCCTCGGTCGCCAACTTCATCCGCCCCGGCAAGAGGCCGCTCTCGTCTTCGTCACCCGTCATCGTGGAAAGGGCCGACGGCTCGCTGTATGTCTCCGTCGGCGCGGCCGGTGGGTCGAGGATCATCAGCTCCACGGCCCAGGTTCTCTGGCACATCCTCGACAACAACATGACCATGGCTGAAGCTCTTCGCGAGCCTCGACTGCACGACCAGCTCATGCCGAACCAGGTACTGGTCGAGCCCGAGTTCGACAAAGACTTGATAGCCAGCCTGGAATCCCGGGGACACGATATTGTGCGGGCATCGGGCCTCAGCGCTGTCCAGGGCCTTCGAGTTCTCGAGGATGGTGTATTCGAGGCCGCGAGCGAGCCTCGGCAGAAGAACAGCGGAGCCGAGACGATTTAGGGCATATCATTTAGACTTGGGAACGGCGACAGACACCATGGCATGGCGAACATTGCATATCAATTTACAATGATTTGGTACTTCTTTTAGATAACGCTTGTGTGAACCCGCTGCGGCCACTGTGCCTGTTGCTGTTTGCTGATTCCCATCATCTGGAGTAAAAGGGGTATCGCTGAGTCTATGTAGCAAGACAAGGAATAGAAAAAAGTAGATTCATGCCGGCAGCTCCCGAGGACGCTAAAGCCAACGCCGTGTCCCCTTCCCCTGGCCCCCCTGTGTATTGGTTGGCGTACCATGACTGCTGATTGACTGGTGATGAACTTTGAGCGGACTCACGTCATCGCGACAAGGGCGTCCATCTGGGATGTCCACTTCCTCGCGAACTCCCCTTCGGTGAACCGCTGCGCCGAGAGGCGGGCGCGCCGCCGGATGGCCAGAGTGTCCTTGACTGACAGTGCACTTTCGTAGCCTTGGGCGAACTCGTCGACCGTAGTAGCATGGAAGCCTGAAGAACTGTTAGTCTCACGAAAGTCATGACATGATTGCGAAATCCTCACCTGTCGGTTCCCCGTCAATTTCAATGACAATATCGAGCTTGGGTCCACCGCTGTTGTGCACAACTGAGATGAGGCCAGCGGCCTGGTACTCGACAACCCCAATACCAAAGTGTTCGTTCCACATGCCGTTGGCACCAACCGACGCCTTCTGGAGCCAGTCCAAAATCTCGGGCCAAGAGGCATCAAGGTGGAAGTCGACGCTGTCTCGGATGCCCAGCTCATTGACGAGCAGGCGAAGCTCATAGACGCGCTTCGAATCATGGTCATCTCGCACACTACCGAGAAGTACCAGGCGAGCTCCCTTGCTGGCCTCCGAGTTGGTCTTGAGGAACTTGGCGAACGACTGCAGAATGAGGGTGTGGTTCTTCTCCGGCCGGAACTGGGCGATGTAGATGATGACCTTCTCCCGTCGCGCCTCGCTGGCCTCCGACACTTCCACAGCCTCTTCCAGCTCCTCGACAGCGCACGGCGGGTAGACGGCTGTGGGAAGAGCGTTACGTGACTTGGCCTTGCGGTGAGGGCCCCAGAGCTTCTGAATGTGTGCCTGCGTCCAGGTAGAATTGGTCATGACTACATCGACCGAGGAGCCCGCGCGGGAGTAAAGGAAGGCAAAAAGTTGCCAGTATACACGCTTAACCTTGCCCTTGAAACCAACACCTTTGCCGGCGTTGACGCCTTGGCTGCCAAGAGGAGATTTGGGATCAAGAGACTCCAGCATGTCGGTCGAGATGGTGGGATAGTGGACGTAGGCGCAGGTCGGAACAGCGGAGAAGAGGAACTTGGACAGGCCGAGGGAGAAGGCGTATCCCATGGTGTCAATGAAGATGTCGGGTACGAGGAGCTGGAACGCATCCCATGCCATGACCATGGAGCCCAGGGACTGGCCGAGGAGAGTGAAGTGTGGCCATGTAGAGGCCAGGGCCAGATGCCGCGTACTCAGGTAGAGGAAGTTGATGGACGGCGCGTGCAAGTCGATGTTGAAGCGAGTCTGCGACGTACGTGGTCAGCAAAGGACAGAGCTACATCACACCAATCTGGTTACCTTGACTCTAGCCAGGATCTGCTGCTTGTTGACTTCATGATCACCGGTATATACGACGCATAGAGCGCGGGGATACCGTTTTTGCGTCGCTCGGATGGCGGCCCAGAGGACTCTTTCCCCACCACCACCGGCATTGCTGTGCGCTATTAGTACCTGCACAGCTCCTATCAGCTAGTCTCCGGGATAAGACTCACCAAAAGGGGTGGAAGAAGCCGACGATGCCGGCCCATTCTTCAGCAGATGTCTTGTCCGAAACGGCCTCCTTATCCGAGCTCGTGTCGACATTTTCCCAGCCGTTACTGTCGCTGCTGTTCCGCGAAGAGCCCTTTGTCTGTGCGTAAGCCTTCTCGTCGGAGGCCATGAGATCTAATAGTTGTGCCCGTCGGCCCTCCGTCTTCTTTTGGAGGTAGGTGCCTGCTACCGAGCCGAGGCATCGCAGGAGTATTGAAGATAAGAGGTAGGCGAGGAGCGGCGTGGCCGCAATAATGGTCGCCCATGTATAGGGCGAGCTAAGTATCCCCATACTTCAGGCTCGAGTCTGTATGCAGATCTTTGCTGTGCCGTTGTTGAGTGGTCTTGTCGGCCGCTTGAAGGGGTAGACGGAGCTGTCGGATCGGGTCGTGGGGTGTGTAGAGCTGGATCTCTGCCAGGGGTCCAGGCTGCGCACAAGAAAGTGAGGAACAAACAACAAAAGGCTTGCCTTGAAGAAGTAGTCGGAGATAGATTAACGGCTGAGAGTGAAGAGCTTGTCAAGGCCAGGCTGTCAAGAATCAAGTTGTAGAAAGAGTGCCCGCTCGCCGTGGGTGCGTTCACGAACTTCTACCTGTAAGGACCAGCTTGCAGGTCGCTAAGGTACCTTAGAGAGTAAGGTACCCTTGGACCCCGCCGCCAGTGACCGGGGCAGCTGCCCCCCCGTGGCCCGATAAACGGACCTGCTCGGGATGCCCCGTGCGCCCTGCCGCCGAGCCCCGTTAGGTGAGATGCGTACTAACGCACAAAGGTAAGTAAGACGAACCTACTTAGGTACCTCCCACGGGCCAGCCGTTTCCACCAGACATCTCCACCATCTTCTTCACCAATACAGTCGCCCTCAAACTCATATGAGAGCCCCTCGTGGCCGGGCGACAAACACACGTATCCGTCCTTAAGCACGCAATCGTCATTAGCGATCCTATGTTTTGAGACCCCGAGATGTCTTTCGCCAGGAGCACCAGTCACCTCCTGATCACGACGCGTGGTGTCCAAGCCACGCCTACGCCTCAACGTTCAGCACTCAGTATCGTAGGGCCTGGTACCCTTTCTGTGTCACCATGGACCTCTCGGAGAGACCAAAGGCGATGCTTCCACTGGCACGGAGCAATTGAGGGCAGCATTCAGGCCGCTCACGATTCTCTCATCGCCTTGAATTCCACTCTGGGTCTGCCGTGGTACCTGGCCATTCCCGCCATGGCAATGGCCGTCAACCTTACAGTCCGACTCCCCTTACAGGTCTACTCAAGGTCCATCATCCAGAAACAGGTGGAAGCCACGCCGTTCCTCAGAGCCTGGCAATTTCGCCATGTTGCCATGCACGATCGTCGGACCGCGGAGAAGCAGTTGAAACGGTCTATGGGTCGCATCTTCACGGAGCGAGGCTGTGGAGCATACAAAACTTGGGCGCCGGCCCTTAGCCTTCCGTTCTGGCTCATGATCCCGGAGGCTCTCCGGCGTATGACTGGGATGCCGGGCGGTTTTCTGGCCTTGCTCCAAGATTGGGGTAACACGAAGAAAGACGTGGCCACGGTTGATCCCTCTCCTGTGAAGGATTTTGAAGGGTCTCCGTCAATGCTCCAAGAGCCATCAGAACTCGTCGATACTGCGACATCGACGTTGCATGCAGCTGGGCCAAACATAGACCATGGCCTCGCGACAGGCGGCGCTCTGTGGTTCCCGGACTTGTCAGTCGCTGATCCTTACGCCATCCTACCTATCGTTCTGGCGGGATCTATGGTTTACAGCGTGCTCCCGAAATCTTCTGCCCATCGGAGAGCTGTTTTCGATCTCAAGCCCCTGCCAAATGAGCTTGATACACCCTTCTCTGCCTGGAGATTGCGTCTCATAAGGACTCTCGTCGTTGCAACGGCAGGATTCACTTTCATCACTTGTCAGCTGCCCTCCGCGATGGTGTTATACTGGACCTGCTCGTCCCTGTTTTCTGCCTTGAATCACTTCATGCTCGATCGTCTCATGCCGCTGCAGCAAAACCGCTTTCCGGCCTGCAAGACTCTGCCGCCTACGTTTCTGAATTTCCAGTCGAAGAAATGAGTTTGGAGTCAAAGTGTATACACAATATCCTTATGTACAATAGCGCAGCAAGCCCTCCAAACGCCCAGATAGGGATGCGTGCTTCGCATCGGTCGTTATTAAAAAGGCAACATCGTGGCACTAAGGCCGTCGAAAGCTGATGCTCAAACATTGAAGTAAGGAAAAGTCTCGTGCCGTACCCGCTTAATCCAAGAAAATGGCAAGAAGAACGATCGTCAGGATGACCGAGAGGATCAGCATCAGGCAGCAGCCCTTGTTCCTAGCCGCCTTTTGGTGCCGCGATGCCTGGGTCAGCTCGATCTGCGCGCCTCGCGTGTCGTCCCTGACGTCCTCCACGTTGTCGGCAATCGAGTTGAGCTGCTCGCCCTGCTCGCTTACAATGGTCGCAACCTGCCGGAACAGCACGTTGAGGTCCCCGACGCCCTGCTCGATATTGCGGATCTCGTCCTCGCGCTCGATGATGAGCGCCTCCTGGAAGTCGACTTCGTCTTGGTGAGCCAGCCGCACTTGCTCCTGCAGCTGCAGCTGTTCCTGGCCGCCTTCTGTGCTACCGCCGGCGCCGCTCTCGCCGTCGTCTTGGGCCGCCCGGGCGGCTGTGACGGATGCGCGCTCCTTATCGAGGGCCTTGCGCTGGACCTCCTGGAACTCTCGGAGCGCGTTTTGGAAATCGGTCGAGACTCGCTGCTGATCGTACTTTTGTTGTTTCTGAGGATTGTCAGCGATATACACGCAAGCGGAAATGAAGGCAACAGGGGCAGCGCACTGTCAGGTCCTCCCACGTCTGTAGCTTCTTGACGCCCTCGCCAATCTCCTTGCACATGTCTCTCGACTTGTCCAGCAGGTCGTGGACACGTTCCTGCACGCGCGGGGTGTCGCGCTTGGTTCCGAGGAGATCCACATCGGAGCTTAGCTTGGTGACGTTGCGTCGAAGGGTGAGAAGCTTGTTGATGAGGCCGGTTTGGAGTTGCGTGAACTCAGGGTCGTCGCTGTAGCCTCCCCGTCGACCCGACTCGAGTGACGAAAGTTGGTCGAAAGACATGACGGTAAGCAGGCGCGTCGGTCTACCAGTATGAGTTCGGGTGCTAGTGTTCTCGATTTCGCAAAAGAAGAGTCACGTCCAGTCAATGCAATGCGGTTGTTTCGTTGATGGTCACCAGGTCCGCCGTCGCCAACCGGGATGGCGGGTGCCTTGAATCCGATGGCCGATAAGGTACGTAACTGCGGAGACGTCGGCGCCGAGACGCACCCCACTCTGTACCTATCTGCACGTGACGAAGCTGGCGCTGCTGGCTGGAGCTCATGTGGGTCTTGTATTGTGTCCCTGACGCCTGTTGCTGGACCGCATGCGAGTTGCTGGGAGATGTGATTTTTATTTACAAAGGCATCCATCCCACCTCCACGACAACCACACGCCTCTCCCGCACCCCGATTGCGCCACAACCTTTCCCGTCGCCATTCTCTGCTGGATCATGAGGAGTCAGCATGGCGCCCGCGAAAGTAAGGCGAGCTCCGTATAAGGATTTTCTGCAGCCTGCGCTGCAAAGGAGGTTCTCTTCCACGGCAAGCTGCCTGTTCCTGCTTTCCTACATCATCGCCATCCTGCTTGGCGATTTCCACTCACGTAGGTACAGCTGTCTTATGTATCACTTGCACGTGCGCTAACTTGAACAGTCCTTTGGTCCTGGTTTCCGATAGGCCCCGTCGGTGTCCGGACGGCTTTCCTCACCGCGAGCGCGCTCGCCATCATCATCCTCCGCATCTCCCAATACCATGTTGGCGTCCGAGCATACCCGTCGCCCTTCCTCAGCGCCGTGTCCAATTTCTTCACAATTGAGTTTTTAGAGGCATGGCTATTCTACGGCTTCTCCAGCGGCCTCTTCGGCTTAGTCTACCTCTGGAGCGCCTCCGACTCGGCCGACCTGCGATGGATCAGGGTCACAAGTGGTGACCGCGCAAGGCTGAATCAGAAGCCGGTGTTCTTCGCTTTCTATCTTGCTGTGAGCGCGGCTTCTCAGGCCTTCCTACACATGGCGTGCGACGAAGACAGGATCCAAATCAACGCGAAGAGGGCCAAGAGTGGCTCGAAGCAGGAACCCGCAAGCTCACCCCCTTCATCGATCAACCTTGTCGCCACCAGGCTCCCGGTAGTCGCCATGGAGAGCTTCATCAAGGCTAGCATTGCCTGGCTTCTATCTTACACACTCTACACCATCGTCTTCCAGCGCCCCGCTTGGGTCTGGGCCATGACCTTCTTCCGGACCTTCTACAACCTTCCCAAGACGAACATGGTACCTGGCGATAGTGTGCTCAAGCTGGCTCTGGTGATGCACTGCATCTGGGCTGGCTTCCTCCTCTCTATTGTCTGGGCTATCGGGAACTACGCTTTCTCCCTTTTCATGGTGAAAGAGCCGTTGAAGAATGGGAAGCCCCTGAGCAGCGAATCTAAAGACCCCAATGGTAGCCTGTTGAATGGCCTGAAGAGCAAGAAGATGCCCATCCGAGTAAGTCAGTTTGGGGGTTTCCCGAAACACATCTGCTGACTTATGATAGTGCTTCGCATTCTGGGAACTTGCTTTCATTGCGCGGGACTTTGAGGTCCGTCGCAAGGCTATCTTCGAGGACATTGACCGGCAGGATGGGCCCATGTGGTCACAGGTATACGTTATCTGCCTTGACGTTGTCAAGGGCCTCGAAAAGAGGATTGATGACTATGGCAAGCCTGCGCCGCAGCCTGTTGCCCAAGCGCAACCGGCTGCCGTCGAGCAGAGGGCTCGGACATCCGCGCCTCTGAAGGACGACCCGATTTTCCAGTCGAAGCCAGCATCGAGATCTGTGCGCGGTGAAGTCGAAAAGGTAATTGGGCAGGTGGCGCGGGATCCTGGCCACACGCCCCTCTCGCAACTCAGCCCCCGGGCGATGAAGACATTCCGCGAGGCGAAGGACAAACTGCTCACTCCGGAGCAACAGCAGAATCTCAACCCCGCCAATGCTTCTGGGTATGTCCAGGCGTGTTTTCTGTGGCTTGTCCGCAATGAGCATATCGGCTGGATCTTCCGCCAAAGCTTCAGAAGTCGCTTTACTGCTGCGGTGCTGGGGACACCATACGCCGAGGCAAGCCACCACATTAACGCCGTTGAGGCTCTCAGTCACCTGGCCGTCCACAGTCTGTCCGAAGACAGGTACGGCAATGTACAAAGGGACGTTGCCTCGATCATCCGCTCGTTCACTTCTGTCATAAACAAATTGGAGGCGTTCAAGACGAACTTCCCGATCCACTGGACAGATACCGAAAAGAACAGGGCTGCCCCAGAAGTGGACGTGGTGCTGTCAGCCCTGAAGACTGGCTTGGCAGCGGTAGTTCAAGAGTTCGAGCCGTACAGCCTTGATCTGCGTCTAAGCAGGACAGATATTAGACTGGCGAAGGAGGCATCAGTACAGCCAGAGACGTCCCAGAAGAAACGGGAACAGATTGAGGAAAGACCCGAGATGGCACAGGTTGCTGCCAAATAGGTTCTGGCAGGGCTGAAAGCTCTCGGGCAGGCCATATGGCACCGGGTGTTCACTGGTTGACGTGTACACGCTTGTACGATGTAAAGACAGCGCCATAGACATGAGCCTCGTCGATGATAATTGATCATACACATGCAATGGAGGCTGACTTGACCGATCGTGCCTGCAATTGCCTTGCTGCACTCTGGTCTCTTGGTAGTTGCCTTAGTTGCCGGGGTGCTGTATTCGGATGGCCGCCCCACAGAAAGTTTGGCGGTGCACGCAATCAATCCAAGCTCCTGAGCTCATCTCTAAGCCAACCTCGCCATCCCCAATACAACAACCGCTGCGACGAACCTCCCGACCTCGCCTCCTATATTACCTGCAACATACCTTGACATAGCGTTCCATGCCATAGAATACAGCCTCCTCGACGACCTAGGTGCGCAGTCGCGCATCATGCGCCTCCGATCTGCGCCGCGCCCTCGATCAGCCTCCCGATCCTCCGCACCTCGTGGCTGAATCTCGTGCGGCGACGACGTAATCCTCGAACGCCCTGCAGCCTATCCCTAGCCGATTCAATGTTCTCCCCACGGGCCATATTCCGCGTCATCTACAACAGTATCTACTTCGTCCTTTGCGCCATCACCGCCGCCCTGCTCCTCGTCACGCCTGGTGACATCATCTACCAGGCCTACCTCAACAACCAGTGGTACAACATCTGGCTCCTCGTCTCTTGCGTCGTTGGAACCCTCCTCATTGTTGCCTTCATCTACGCCTTGAGGTTATATAACAACAAGACCATCCTTGCATCGATACCGAAGGCATGGGTCCCCATCGAGAAGGGCGACGTGCCCAAGCGCGTCTTCAAGATCATCACGGCCGGTCTCGACCGTAGCGCCGCCATTGCGTACGAAGCCAGGCCGCGGTTCGTTCCTAGTGTCGAGGACAGCGACCTCGACCAGCAGTCCGTCGTGTCCGGGACGGGCAACGAAGTCGGGAGCAATGAGAAAAGCATCAAGCCGAAGGAAGGATTTCAGCTGCTCAAGGTGCGGAAGCTAGAGGACGTCGAACGGATGCTGGGGTCGCCAACACCGCGGGAGAGGCCGGTCTGGGGCGATATACAGCATCGCGGGTGGGCGCCGCCTGATTCACCCGATATACCCAACCTGCATTACGGCACAGTCGTGTTTGAGCTGCCACACCTGATCGAGGCCAAGGCGTTGACCCTGGCGCCGCCGGATCCTACTGTCGACGCCGACCCTCCCATTCTGGATCCGGAGGCCGTGGCGTTGATGCAACGGCCGCCCACTCTGGGACTACGACAATATCTGAATCATCTTGCAGAGCTCGCCGTCTTGCCGATGGACGCAACGACTGCGGAATTCCTCACCCTCTATGAACACGCACGATTCTCAGCTCGGCCGATTTCCGGAGAGCAATTTCGGCATATGATGCATCTCTTCGCGGGTGTGCTGCGCAGCATGGGCCCGATGGACCCTGCGATCCTCGACCCCGTGGACGACCAGGCCACGGCATCTGACAGCGATATCGATAATTATGGGCCATGCGACAGCGCCCCAACGTCGCCGCGAAGCAGCAGCCTGTCACGTTCGGTCACGCAGAGCACGACGGCATCGCAACGCCGCCCACACTTTGCTGCCAGGGCGCCGTCGGCCAGTACCTGGCATGACCAGTTCCGCACGGCACCATCTACCCTGAACGCTCCGTCCATGAGAACGATATCACACGGCTCGTCGGCGCTCGCCACTACGCGCTCGAGGCAGCCGTACCACTCTTCGTCGAACGCGAGTCTGCGGTCCAAGGCGTCGTCGAACGGGTCGGGGTCTTCGGTGATTCGGCTCGCGGGGAGGACTGACCTGACGGACCTCCCGTACGTGCTCAGCATGACGGACTCGAGGTGAGGCTGTGTCTTTGGCTTCACCTGGTATAATCAGGCGGACGGAGCCGTGACTTCATGATACCCGGGGCTGTTTTGCTAAACCGACATGGCACCGATGCATTACGAGGACAGCCATCTCAAGTAGTATTTAATGTTAATGACTTGTACATAGGGATTGAGGCACCAGTGACAGACCTGGAGTGTTGACCTTGAGGCTTCTCGGGGCAATCTGGATGATGCGTCTTCCCAAGGAAATGCATGGCTCATGGTTGACTCGGCCCCGAAACCATCACCGGCAGTCTGACAGGGTTCCAAGACCTGGTCTATCGAGTCGCTCGCATGTTCACAAGGGTACACGATTACCTACGTAAGATAGGTATAGACTTAGGTACCCGACGTAATAGCGTTCACGTCGATGAAGCTTGCTTGCTGCCAGGTTGTCGTTTCAGGTGAGGTGGAGGACCTCTACCAGGGCAACAGGCCAAGCCAGGGGTCGAGGCGTCTGACCACTTGCACTGATAATGGACCACCCGGGTTGCCAAGTAAGACGTAGCACGCACTACGAACCTAGCGACCGAGAAAGTCTCAAGTTGGAAGTGGAAGCGGGGGATTGTACCGGCTATAGAAGAACACCTGGAAGCTTCCAGGTCTGCTCTGGCATGGAACTTGCGACCCCTTCCACCGCGCTGTACTGATACTGACATCTTACCCATGTACAAGTGAGTAGTTGGCTGATACAGTATCCATATGACCCCGTGTCAGGACCATTCTGCCCTCCCCGAGATCTTTCGCATTCTCTTGCACTCTTTATCACCATAAGCCTATGAAAACAGCAGCCTGACCTCCTCCGTCCCAAGTCCATCAACATCCATCGACCATGGCTGCGCAAACGGGCCCCTCAGAGCAGAGCCACCTGCACTTGGCCTTGCCCGTCGAGATTGTCACCCAGATCTTCGCGTGTGCAGACCTTGAGTCTCACTTCAACCTCGCCAGCACATGTCGTTACTTCTTCTCTTGTGCTGAGCCTCTTCTCAAGCGTCACCAGGCTGCTCACCGCAAGTACAGGGTCGTCTCCGACCTCCATCCATTGACGTTTCCGACCCTGCTGCGCGCCATTGTTGCCGACAGACTCGCCAACAGGCACTCCTTCGAGACCTGGCACGTCCGATCGGTCGAGATATGGAGCGAGCGGTCTGGGTGGGATGAATGGCGGCCTTTCAAGCTGGAACCCCCAGAGCGCTTCGACATGAATGAGCCTCTTGCGCAGTGGTTCTACCGCCCTGAAGAATTGGAGGAATATCGGAAGATAATGCGGCACGAGCTCCATGTACCTGACGATGCTCTCCCATATTACGGAGCAGTCATCAAGCAAGGCTTTCAGAGTGTCATCCAGACGCTCGTCATTGCTTTGTCGCCTCGCCTAGAGCGCATCAAGTTTGTGCGCAGCGCGCCACTGATGTAAGTCAGCCCCCTCATCGCGAACGATTACCTTTGCTCTCGGAGAACGTGTTTCTGATGGTGCTCTGTAGGTGTAACAATTCGGAGCTTTTAATGACTCTAAAAGATGCCATAACGCGATGCTGGGAGGCAAAGGCCCCCTGGCCTCCCGGATTCAGAGCCCTGCGAGACTTCGCCGTGGGCGTGCCCTCGAATACCTGGCTGGACAAGCTGGGCCGGCCCGGCGAAGACTACGAATGGGACGATGACATTCTCGCGGCTTCCGATCTCATGGCTGCCATCCTCAAGCTGCCGGCCATTGACTCTGTCCACTTCCACTACTTTGCTGGCCTGGAGGGAGATCCTGTCCTCCCACTACGATGCTCCTCCGTGAAGCATCTTTTCATCGATGGGATCTCTCGGGTAGAGCCTCAGTTTTCGAAGCTCCTACTTGCCGCTCCCCGCGCCCTCAAGTCACTTTCGATACGCGGTCCAGGGGGCCCTGTGGACAAGTATGTCCACCTGGCTGCCGCGTTGCAACCTGGGCTCGAGAGCATGATGCTTTATAACACGAAGCTTCTCAAAGCTACCCAAGCCCCCTCAATCGAGAACCAGTGCCAACTGTATCTCCCACACGACGAACGCGAGCCCATCACCTCCTTGGAGAACCTGCGTCATCTGACCATGGACTTGGCCGACCTCGTCTCGGCGTGCAGTCGCGACGATGGGACCACCTTGCTTGATACATGGAACACCGACAGGGAACGGTGCTACAATGCGGTAGCGTCTGCGCTTCCGAGGTCGGCGGAGGTATTGGTGTTGACCGTGAAAGACGGAAACTTCTGGGAAATGGAAGACGTTGAAATTTCCGAAGAATGTCTGATCCAGCTCGTCAGGCGCGGCAGCCATCCCAGGCTCAAGACGATTTACATTGAGGAAGACCCGATGGCGCACCCGGATGACCCTTGGACGCAGGACTACATCTTCTTCCACGAGCTCGTCGACGTCGGGGAAGAGCATGGCGTCGACGTTCGGGTCATGTGCAACCCGCGGCCGCCCAGGTACCATCATGACCTGCCATGGTCGCCGAGACCCAGAGATCTCGAGTCATCGCCGTCGTTCAAGCGCTGGGCGGACGGGAAATGGGAGGTCGATCCCTTCAAGGGGACGCGTCGCAACCGTCGAGCAGGAGTCAGGCGTCCGGCCGGGGTGGTGAACCCGCCCATCATCGACATGCTGGATAACATTATGGAGTCAAGCATGTAACTCATTAATTGAAACCCCTCAGGGCTATCTCTTGAACGTGGCGGCCAACCGGACCCCAAGCCTTCTGCCAGCTTACATGATCGTGGCGTTGCCTACCTTCTCACGTCATCTGTCAAGTCCTGCGTCGAGATCAACACTATTCGACTAGCCATCCTCGGCATCTTCGACGGCAAAGCAAGGCATCGCAGCCCACTGACAGCAGACTAGAAATCCTCCTCTCGGGGAAGGCTATCGACTTATTCCGACCAGTCCCAGCTCTGGAATCATCGAGTTCATGCGCATATTCTTCAGACCAGAGGTTGAAAGCAGCGGGAATCTCAACCCTGCAATGCTTCGGCCCGCCCAAGAATGCTACCAGGTCCAGTCTCGAACACTCGGCATCCCCGACTCTTGGGGGTTCTTCTCCCCTGGTCACCCTCCACTTCGGGTACGAGAGGCTGGACCGTTGGAGTCATTCGCGAGGTGGCGGGACGGTAGGATGGACACTGCCACCAACACCGAGCTGTATTCTGTTCCCGTAACGCAGTGTGAAAGGATACTAGGGATACAGAAGATACCTGCAAGATCGGCCTCGTTGATGTACATCTGCAAGCGATGGTCCGAAGGTTGGCGAAGCACCATATGCTGTCGGAAGCACATGTCACACCACACAACACTGTATCTGACACGAGAGTGTGACACGTTATCAAGACATTAATCTTCTTCGTCAACACCAGATTACAGTACATCTCACACCCCGACGCTACAACATCTCTCTCAAGAGGCGATCTCGTTCCCAAGCAGCCGCCCAATCTCCTCGGCAATAGCCAAGACCCTCTCCTCCGTCAGGCGCCTGCCGATGATCTGCACAGCCACCGGAGCACCGTGATATGCCTCGGGGTCATCTACCGGATATTAGTGCCACGTTCACTTAGGATGGACTCTCCTGTACTCACACTCGGCCTGAACAGCGGCGTCAATATTCGTCAGCGGCTTGAAAGCGCCATTGACCACGTCAACCGCCTTGTCGGCGAACGTCACGGGCACGACGACGCTGGTAAAGTCAAGCAAGTTGATGGCGCTCGCGTACCCGTAGTACTTGAACTGGTTGTGGCGGATGGCGGCCGTCGGCGTGATGGGGGCGATGATGGCGTCGAGCTCCCTGCCGTGCTTGGCCTCGAAGGCCCGGATCGCGTCCAGGTACTCGCACTGGTACGCCCACTTCTTCAGCTGGGCGTCCCAGACGCGGTTGACGTCCAGCTTGGGGAGGGAGGGGTTGATCAGGTCGGCGAAGTTGGGGATGGCGGGCTCGCCGGACGCTTTCAGGACGTCGAATACGTCCTGAAAGGAAGGTTAGCCTGGGAAAAGGTGCAGGGTAGGGTAGGGACATACGGTGCCGCCGTCAGAGGCGTAGATTTTGTTGATCAGGTCTACGGCGAAGGGGTGCTTGTATGGCTCGAAGGGGAGGACGGTGTGGCCTGCTTGCTTGAGGGTATCGACGACGGTCTTGACGCCTCTGAGGATGGGAGGGTGAGGCAGGACCTACAAGCCCGAAGTCAGTAAGGAACCGCGAATAAAATTGAGGATCGAGGAGTGAGGTAATACATTTCCATCACATTCGAAGAAACCCAGCGTCAGCTGGTTAGATGAGATCTTGGCTTTGATCGCATCCTCCTCGCTCTGCCGCCACGGCAAAGGGATGACCTTGGAGTCATACGCCCAAGGCTGCTGCTCAAGCACCGCGTTGACGAAGAGGCGCATATCCGGAACGCTGTGGGCAATGGGACCCACGACGCTGTGCACAGTCTCCTGACCCTCCATGCTGTTGGCCATCTTTCCGTAGGGCAGGCGGCCGTGGCTCGGGCGCAGGCCGTACAGGAAGTTGAAGGCGGCAGGGACACGAATCGATCCCCCTGGAGCATGTTAATGAGGTTCCGGCGAATCAGTCATGGCGAAAGACCTACCAATGTCCGTTCCGATGCCAATGATGCCGCCCCTGAAACCGACAATGGCCCCCTCGCCACCGGAGCTGCCGCCGCAGGACCAGTTCTTGTTGCGGGGGTTCAAGGTGCGGCCGTTGACGTTGTTGACCGTCTCACAGACCATGAGACTCTGCGGCACGCTCGTCTTGACGTAGAAGACGGCGCCGGCCTTGCTGAGCAGGTCGACGAGGACCGAGGGCTGCTCGTCGACCTTGCCGATCCATGCGACGTAGCCCATGTGTGTCTGCCGCCCCTGTTGAAGATGGATCAGTATCTCTGCGCCATGCAGTGAAGTCTTGGCGGAACTCGCCTTCACTCGGAGCTGGTCTTTGAGGGAGATGGGGAGGCCATGGAGGGGGCCGATGGGCTTCCCATGCTGGGCGTAATACTGGTCCAGCTCCTTGGCCCGCGCGAGGGCCACTTCTGGGTAGAAGTCGTGTAGGCAGTTGACCTTGCACAAGTAAGTTCTCTGGAGTATGGGGATCTGGAGTCGGACTCTGCGTACCGCTTGATGGGCAAGTGCCGCCCTCTTGCAAAAGGCCGTGGTCACGGCAACAGAGGTCAGACCACCGGTGGCCAGCTGCTTCACAAGATCAACGGCAGATGTCTCTGTGATTTGCAGCTCGGCCTCGGTCAGGACGTTGCTGTTCTTGGGGACCGACAGCGTGGAGACGTCGTCCTTGGGGATCTCGAAGCGCCACTCCTTGGGAATGGAGCCATCGAGGCGGGCCTTTTCGGCCTCGGCAATGTCTTTCCAGGTCATCTTGAAGCTTTCAGCCGTAGTTGAGGTTGAACTCTAGTGAAGTGAAGCTCGTGAGGGGTCGGACAAGGTGGCGGTCATATATACTGTACGCATGGCTGTATTCCCGATGATCCACAGATTGGTGCTACTAGTAATGCTAACTGATAAGGTGTGCCGCCGGCGGCGAACCCCCGCATCATTCTTGGCGACGGTGACATCGCGCAACCTCTCATTTGTTGTTTCCAAGCCGCTGGGCCGAAGGGTGCCAACGTATTACAAACATGATCGGACTCGCATCGCACGACAGACGGTCGGCCTCCCGGAGCTCCGGCCCCACTCTCATCGCCGTTCGAGCAAGATCCGGATCTCGAGGTGCACCATGATCAGACATCAGCGACAAGCACGAGCATGAGCCCCGTACTTCTATTATTGTGCTTTCTATTCTGTATCTAGTGCATCTGGCCTAGTACTTGGGAACAAAAGTCCCGTTCTTGCAGTCAATACCCAGTTCGGGGTTGAACTCAGCCTCGGCATTCATGCAGATGACCGTCGGGTTGGACATGTCCTGAGGGTAGATCTGGATATTCTTGAGCTCAAAGTCGGTGCACGAGTCCTTCTCGTTGCACTCAATGATGATAGCTTCGTTGTGCTTGAGGTCGGGGAGACCGACGTTGTACCAGCAGGGCTTTGGGGGGCGTTGTCAGTGACTTGCTTGCAGTTAATGCCACGAGGAACACTCACATCCGAGGCGCAGGAGCCGTCGCCGGGGTTGTAGCTGTTGATGGACCCGGACCAGTTCTCCCACTTGAAGGAGCGCATCACGACGGACGAGTCGTTCGGGCGCTCTGTGTTCTCCTTGCCCTGGTCGCCGTAGGCTACCCACCCGCGGAGTCAGTATTCACTCTTTTTAGATGTGTTGGGAGTTATTCATTGTGTCTCTGGAGCAAACACGTGGTTCACGACTCCCGAAACAGCCTGAAAGGGGGGGAATGAGCTCCGGTTTAACGTACTCTGCGTGATGAAGATGGGGAACGAGACGTTGTGTGTCCGGATGTTGGTCCAGGCGATGTTCTCGGCGAGTCCCTGCACTTGTTAGTCCTTGTTGCATGGTATTTGCAATCCATCATGACGTACCTTGCCACCAGCCCACGACTTGAAGCGAGCTCCGTAGAGACCGCCGGCCATGGTGATGTCGTCAAAGTGGATGTTGGACACGTTGTAGAACTTGTTGACATCCGAGCCGAGAGAGCCGATGCTCATGCCGTGAGTCTCGTACCCAAAGGTGCTGCGCTGCACACGGACATTGTGCGCACCGTCGTTGATGGCGATGGCGTCGTCGCCGTTGTAGATGACCGAGTCCGTCACGAGGACATCAGTGGCACCGATGCCAAAGCCGTCCGTGTTGAAGGGGAAGCTCCAGTCCTCCGAGACGGCGTCGACGACGGCGTTGGCGATGGTGATGTTGGAGCCCTTGATCGAGACGTTCCAGCCGATGGGCTTGGACGACTTGAAGTACTTCATGACGCCGTTGGTGACCTGGAAGCGCATCAGGTGAGGGCGGTTTGCGATGCCGGTGCCGCCCGGGGGGTTGGCCGCCCACCACTTCTGGCCGTAGTTGTGAATCCAGCCCGTGGTGATCTGTCAACATGTCAGCAAAGGAACCCTTTGGCACAGACTAGAGAAGACTGCTCACATCTTCGGACCCGATCCATTGAACGTTCTTGCCCTTGAGCATGAACCAGTGTACACTACCGCCCTTGTCGGCCACGATCTTTTGAACCGTGGGGATATCTTGAGGCAGATGCAGATTTCCCTGCACAGAGATGATGACGTTGTCGAGCTTCTGCGCGTCAATGGGCTCGAAGACGTTGTAGTCGACGCCCTTCTCGAAGAGGATGGTCGAGTCTTTGGAGCAGCGGTCGAAAACCTCCTGGATCGCGGGCGAGTCGGAAGCGGTGCCGTTGGTGGAGGGCACGACGCACCTCTGGCGACAGGCTGCAGAGGCAACCGACGCGAGGAGGGCGAGCGAGGCAGTCCTGAGGGTGACCATGTTGAACGATGATGAGGGTGTGATCGTGTGTCTTGCCTGTAGATCATCTCTGGGTAGAGGGAAGGGCAAGTGCGGCCTTTTGTAGAGCGCGAATGTATCCAGGGCCCCATCGTCAGATGTCCTGACCATAGACTAGCCCGTGATGGCCCATCGCTTTGCTGGCCATGTGAACTCGTCGGTGGAGAGGCACCAGACCCCGGCCACATATCCCAAGGTCGTACCGATGGAACGAGAAACACCGGGCTTGGCAAAGCCATTCTGTCGGAATATCTGGTCCACGCCACATGAGTTCGAGGCTATTACCATGTGGTCATGTAGGTACACGACCTGGCCCCTGGCCCTCGGCAAGGTTGCCGTCTTGGCTCGGCAACCGCCGTCCGGGGCCAGGGGGCTTAGTGCCGTTGACCCCGTGGGTAAATGGAAATTCGAAGCCTATCACGGATAAGTCTATTTGCCTTTTCATGCGGAGGCCCCATAGCTTGTTGCTCCTCCACAGAGACAAGTCGACAGGGTCTCGTTGAGCCCTGGTCATCAGCTCCGGGGGAGACGCATCGCGGTGCCGTGATAGCCGGTCCCGCCCCGGGAAGTGGGCTGAAAGTGAGCAACTTGACGGTATTTCGGATGGATGATTCCGCCAATAACCTGCGTTCCTGTCTTTGGGGCTCGAGGGTATCGTCAGTCAAATGTTTTCTTCCCCTCCAGAGCTGAGGACGTGGACGACCAGAAGACGTACCTTGCCTTTGACTTGAGTGGCCGATGTCGCTTTGGTGAGAATTAGTAGTATCAATCTATGGTCATGAGGCTATGTGACAAGAAGACCAGTAAGCAATTCACACTTTTCCCACATCTGAGTTGATCAGACAGTTTCAGAAATCCAGAAATTCCAGCTCCCTAGTTTTCAGTTGAGATGCAACCCGTTTGCCCGCTTGTGTACCAATTCCGTTTCCAAAATCCAGCATGTACATTCACCAAGTTCTCTACTGAGAACGTGCATCGCCAGTCGGTGGTGGGCGGATCCACGTCTCCTCGAAGGGAGGAGGCGCTGGCTCGTCCATATCTGCAGTCCGGCTTCTCGTCATCAACGCCCAGTCAACCTCTTCTCGCACAGCGTCTCCCCCAGTATCGGCCGTCGGAGGAAGGATGGTGACGTCGTTCGACCATCTCAACTTGAGCTCTTCCCCCGAAACCATGGCCTTGAGCTCATAGCTGACACGGTGTGTGTGTTTGAGATTGCGCAGGGCGAAGGAGGGCTGTATGCGCCCCTGGGTGTACGTCTTGCCCATCATGCCTGTGTAACCGAGACGCAAGTTGACCTTCAGACCTACGTCGACGGGCGGATCTTCCCTTGTGCAGGGCACGTAGAGCGGTGGTGTGCTCGCGCCGAAGACTAGGGGCGACCACGCTGAGATTTGCATCGTGGCCGGGCTGGGCACAGCCCATATACGGGGGGCGCCATCGCAGCTCAGCTCTGTCGTCGATTGGATTTCCATGGAGAGCATCGTGAGCTGCATCTGCGGCTTGCTGCCTCCGCAACTCTCTCCCGGCACATCAGAGTCTGGGACAAAGCGTAGAAGCAGCGGTATCGGGTTGGGATTCTCGAGCTGGATGATGGTAGGCGTGTGGATTTCCATATTGCCGGCAAGGATAGGCACCTTGGAAGTGGAGCTGAGCAATGCTCGTGCCTTCTGTGAGAGGGATGAGCCGGCTCCGTGTTCGATCGGAGGCAGGCGGTACGAGGAGATGCTACCGTAGAGCCGCTGCTTCGTGAGTTGGAAGTCGACGATGGGAGGCTCAAGGCAGACGCTTCTGATCTTGACGGGTAGAACAGCGTTGGCCGTCCATGCAGCCCCCCCTTTGGTGCAGTGCATCTCGGCCTTGATCGTGTGCTCGACATATCCCTCGTCTTGGACTCCAAAGCCGCCGTGATCCATGGCAAAGGTCCCTGGAAGGTCGCGCTGGGTGACGGAGACTGGAGAAGACGCTCGTCCGCCGTGATCAGGCGAGCCCACCAAATCATCTGTGTGCGAGGGTATCGTGATGGCAAACGGCCATGATTGCTCTGCCTCCGGAGTGAAGGCTTCGGGGATGTGCAGAGGTCCCTGGAAGATGACCTGGGTGTGCCTCTTCTCGTCGATGAGAGTGGACCGGCCACGGTACACGGCGGAAGTGCCGCGGGATCTCGAGTCGGTGCTGACCTGGACGTGGGCCTTTCCGGACAACGCGATCTTGATTACTGCATCGGTGCTGACGATGTGCGCCCAGCGATAGACGCAGCCCACGATGGTGTCGCCGGGTGCGAAGGTGGTGCGGTCGCCCTGAAGGCGGATGCCTAATGCGAAATTGCTCTTGGCAGATGTCGGTGGCATCTTAGCTGTTTATCTGATGAGTTGCCATCTCCTCGTCGTCGAAGAGCGCGAGCGTGATCCCCGGGGAGGGTCTTATCACAATGCGCGGCGCATGTGTGACTCTTCGGCCAAGCGACATCTTGAGTCAACGTTCAGGTGAGCTGCCTGAAGAGCTGCATACCGCAAAGTGCTTTGCTTTGTAAGGATGACTCCCAGCAGGGTTGCTTATCTTGGCCGAGTCGAATTGACCAGTGGCATCGCTGGTCTTTACTTGCCTAAAAAGGGAGGCATGTTGCCAAGCCGAGCCGCCCCAGGCGCTTCGAACCGATGGAAGAACCTTGGCTTTTTCCCTTCGTGCTGTGACACTGATGCTTGTGCATAGTCGAAAAGAATACTTTCCAAACTCACGAATTCGTATTATCGGGCTTTTGAGGCGGGGTTTGATGGCATTGTGGCACTCATTCACGACGTTCACTTTTGGAGGTTGATATGTCAGCCAGCCACCTGCGACGAGCAATCATTTTGCCCGGAAGGTACATTGTCAGTGTGGTCATCTGTCGGAGAAGGAAAATGAGTTAGCTTGAGATCTGAGAAGGGATGAAGAGATGATTTTATATCCGTTGACTTGCCTCTTGCGTCTTCGAGCCCGATGAGTCATGCCCCGCTGCTGGTCAACACGATGGGCTTCCCCCTGCCCAACAACCCTGTCCACGAGGAGTGCCATGCCTTCGGCGGTCCCCATGCTATGACTCGATGGTCTCCATGCCGGCTCAAGGTAGCCGTGGAGGCGCGGGTTGGTAGAGAAGCTCAATCCAGTGAATTTCCAGGTTCGCTTAAATGTTCAGCCTCGGGTAAACCACGCCCGCTCCCTCTGCAGACGGGGCCTGGACCACCTTGTTTAAAGAAACGGCCATGTCCAATGGCAGCTTCAGCACACTCGGTCACCATCGAGCACCGCCCGAAGCCAAGCCCCCGAGCCCCCGAGCCGCTGAACCCCTGAACCCCTGAGCGCTCTCCAGCGTGACGCTACCTAGTCACCACGACCGCAATCATGCCTCCCGTAAAGCCCCGCATTCTCTTCTTCAACCCAGTACGACACGCCAAAGCGGCATATGAGGCATTGCAAGCCACCACGGCACCCGAAGTTGTTACTAGCACTTCGCGACAGGAGTTCTTTGCCGACATCCGCACTAAGTACCAAGACGTCCAAGCCATATATAGAACCTCGGCTAGCGGAGCAGTATGTCCATCCTCTCATGGTAACCCTGGTAACGTTTCATGGCTAAGCAATTCTAGGTTGCTGGAAACTTCGACAAAGAGCTCATCGACCATCTCCCCGCCTCTCTCAAGTTCATCTGCCACAACGGCGCAGGCTATGACCAGATCGACGTCCAGGCATGCGCCGCCAGGAACATCACCGTCACCTACGCTCCGGACCCCGTGACAAACGCAACCGCCGACCTCACGCTATTCCTCCTCCTCGGCGCTATCCGACAGCTGAACCCATCCCTGACCAGCCTCCGCAATGGCAACTTCAAGAAGGGCGTCGACTTTGGGCGTGATCCCGAGTCCAAGACCCTCGGCATCCTAGGCATGGGCCGCATCGGCCGCGCCGTCAAGCGTAGGGCCGAGCCCTTTGGCCTGCGCGTCGTCTACCATAACCGAAAGCCGCTGAGCCAAGAGCTGGCGGCTGGGTGCCCGTATGTCTCGTTTGACGAGCTGCTCGAGAAGAGCGACATCATCTCCGTCCACGTGCCGCTGTCTGCGGCGACGCGACACTTGATCGGTGCGGCGGAGATTGCGAGGATGAAACCCGGGGTCGTCATCGTCAACACGGCCCGCGGGGCTATCATCGATGAAAAGGCTATGGCGGATGCTCTGGACGAAGGTCATATCGCGGCAGTGGGGTTGGACGTGTACGAGAAAGAGCCCGTGGTCCATGAGAAGCTCATCAAGAATGAGCGTGCGCTGTTGGTGCCGCACCTGGGAACTCATACTGTCGAGACGTTGGCCAAGATGGAGTCGCTGGCTATGGAGAATGCCAGGAGAGGTGTCTGTGGTGAGGAGCTCTTGACAATTGTGCCGGAGCACCTGCCAAACGGCAAGGAAGCTTTAACAGTTTTGGACGTGAAGATAGACTGAAGTCATGCATGCTTCCTTGATACACTACAGAAGCTATCTAGAATCTTTTTACTTGTGTGGCCGCCATTCTTTGAAATGTGAGAGGGGCGCGTAGAATGTCTAGACATCTAGGTAACGAGTTCAGTTTGCTAAATGTCTACTCCATACTGATATGTAACGTCATCATTCGAACTTTCACGTTTATTTCCTTATTTCAACCCGTGAGCACAGTACTCTTTCAGATCTTTGCCTACTTGATACTTCCACAGCTCGAAGCATCCTGTCGTGGACTACAGATTCAGTCATCACTACCTGGGTCAAACGCTGTCCTCGAGAACAACTCGACACAGGGACACATACTGCAAGCTTCATGCCGAATCTTCCCAAGACCATTTCCTACATCTGGTCATCTAGCTTTAATGTCGCTCTGCCGAGACCTTTCTCAATGACATCAACTTGCCACATCACCACCCACGAAACTTGAAAGATCACACGCCTGGACAGCCAAGCCTCGAAGGACCGCTATACCGCCGCCTAGCTCTCTCAGATCTCAACAGCATTAAAATTTGCGAATATGTCTAGCATCAAGTTTCCACGATGGTTCCTCTCATTGTCAAATGTTCCCAGGTTCCTCTACAACGTTCATGCCTTGACAAAGTCCTCTCCCTTCTTCACATTCCCCCGCAACTCCTCCACCGCCTTGGCCAGCCCCTGCTTCTCGTACTCCGACAGGGCGCCCACCGGAGACGCCTCCTCAGCCCCTCCCTTGCCGAACTTGACAGGCACGGCGAAGTACTCCACGCCCAGCTCACGCGCAATGGCCTCACCGCCAGGGATGCCGGGCAAGTAGACGTACGCGGGCTCGACGACATCGGACTGGCCCTGCGACGCCTTGATGACGGCCTGGGCAAACCTTTGCGGGCTCAAGTCAGTACGTGTGCTCTAATTCCCGAAAAAGGGCCCGACTTACCGATATCCAGCGTATGCCATGCACGTCGTTGCCGACCCGGCGCCGGCCTTGGCCTTGACGATCTCGTCGCCGCCAAATTGCACGCCTGGAAGAATTGGTCAGTCATCTTGAGGTAAGAGACGCGAAGCTTCAACTCACGGTAGGTAATGGCCTCGATTTGCTCCTGCGTCAGGTTCACTGGCGGCTGCGCCTGGCTGATGAGCGGCAGAATCGTGGCGCCCGAGTGCCCACCAACAACAGGGATCTTGAGGTCCTGCGGGTTCTCGAGGCCGAGTGTATGCGCGGTGAAGGTAGAGGCGCGGACAACGTCGAGCGTCGTCACGCCGAAGACGCGCGCGGGGTCGAAGACGCCGTGCTTGCGGAGCGTCTCGACGGCAATGGGTACCGTGCTGTTAACGGGGTTGGTGATGATGCAGACGAAGGCCTTGGGGCAGAATTTGGCGATGCCCGTGGCCAAGTCTGCAATGACTCCGGCGTTGGTCTTGAAGAGATCTGTGCGGGAGGTCAGTAGAGAACACCAGTCACAATAACGGGGAAGACGTGCCGTCGCGGGTCATGCCGGGCTTTCGGGCGATGCCTGGTTTCTGTAAGCTATTGCTTTCTTCACTTTGTCTTGCTGTGGCAATTTACCCGCGGGGATGATGACGACTTCGGCGCCAGTCAGCGCCTTCTCGAGGCCGTTGTTGTCCGGAAGGTACCCGGTGACCTTGGCCGGGGTGTCGACATGATTCAGGTCCGTGGCCACGCCGATGGAGTGAACGACATCGTAAAGCCTTAGCTCTGTCACGAACGAGCTCTGCGGTATGTCAGTTGCGCGCCCCGTGGTGTTTTCCTTTTCAGGCCGGCATACCGACTTGAGCAGCAGACTCAGAGGCTGGCCGATCTG
This sequence comes from Furcasterigmium sp. R96-07A1, assembly GCA_037042015.1. Lineage (NCBI taxonomy): Eukaryota > Fungi > Ascomycota > Sordariomycetes > Glomerellales > Plectosphaerellaceae > Furcasterigmium > Furcasterigmium sp. R96-07A1. The sequence goes on along the minus strand of JAXQJP010000333.1, from coordinate 160,267 downwards.
CCCCGACGCACCAAGAACAGCTACTTTGACCATGATGACTGGTGATAGAATGTAACCGAAAAATAAGGAAGGTTGGTTTCAAGTTGAATTATTTTGTTGATGACTTTCGAGGCGGTGGTTGCAGACTCGGAATGTGCCTAACGCTACAGTGCTCCCTCTCGCAACACTATATATCCACCATGCGACTCGCCTTGTCAATCTTGCAGCAACCTTCTCCACTGGAATTTGGAAAGCTCCCACCCCGAAAGCTCAATTACGATTTTCGCAAGTCCAGCAATGGTACGTGACCGTCGACAGCCGGCTGAACCTCCCCGCGGTTGAAATATTAACCGCCCACCGGGGCCGATGTGGGGCAGCCTCCGGCGCCGCCCCGGAGAACGGACGAGGGGTAGTTCACACGAAAGCCAGCGTATTGAACCCTATAAGAGAACTTTCCACTGCTTCAACGGCTGACTCGGCATTCAAGTCCATTCACTGCATTCCTACGGACCCGTTTTCTTCCACCTGAAAAAAAAACCATGACGCAGATTCCCCATTTCCGCATCGCCTCCATCCCGGCCGACGGCATCGGCCCCGAGGTCATCAGCTCCGCCATCGAGGTCGTCAACACCCTGGCCTCGACGCTCAAAACCTTCACTATCGACTTTGACCACCTTCCCTGGGGCACGGCGCACTACAAAGAGCACGGAGTATATATCCCCGAGGGTGCACTTGACATTCTGCGGTCCTACCATGCGGGTCTCTTCGGAGCGGTTGGAGCACCGGGTGAGTCCGATGAGAGTCTCGCGCCGCGAGAACACAGTGCTAACATCAATAGATGTCCCCGACCATATCTCCCTCTGGGGTCTTCTGCTGGCCATTCGCAGCCCCCTCCAACTTTACGCTAACGTCCGCCCTGTCCGCACCTTCCCTGGGACGCACTCCCCCCTGAAGACGGTGGACGAACGAGGCGTGGACTGGATGATTATCCGCGAGAACTCGGAGGGTGAATATGCAGGCCAGGGAGGCCGTTCACACCGCGGCCAGGACTGGGAAGCGGCTACCGAGGTCGCCATCTTCACACGCAAGGGCGTGGAGCGTATCATGCGCTTTGCCTTTGAGATGGCCCGTTCTCGCCCCGCCAAGCAGCTCACTGTGGTCACAAAGTCCAACTCGATGCGTAACGGCATGGTGCTCTGGGATGAGGTCGCCGCCTTCGTTGCCAAGGACTTCCCCGACGTTACGTGGGACAAGATGCTCGTCGACGCTATGACGGTCCGCATGATCGCCAAGCCCTACTCAATCGATACCATCGTGGGAACAAATCTTCACATGGATATCATCTCCGATATGGCTGCTGGTCTGGCCGGCTCCATCGGTGTCGCGCCGTCTAGTAACCTCGACCCCTCACGAAAGAACCCCAGCCTCTTTGAGCCCGTGCATGGGTCCGCTTTCGACATCACTGGCAAGGGAATCGCGAATCCTATCGCCGCCATCTGGTCGGCAGCCGAAATGCTGCGTTGGCTCGGGGCCTCGGCGGAGGCTGACAAGCTCATGGCGTCGATAGAGCGTGTGTGTGAGGCTGGGTGCCTGACGCCAGACCTTGGAGGCACGGCAGATACCAAGGGCGTCGAGGAAGCGGTGAAACAGGACATCCGGAAGCAATATGGCAGCTGAGAAATTTGATGCAGATAGTCCATCCTACAAAGAATTCATATCAGTGCCTCATTTGTTGGGTCATCAACAAGGTCCAGAAGTGAACCCCATGTCGCGCCGTCAAAAACGTCGAAGATGGGACCATCCCTTAATGCTGCATTCGGAGACTCGCGGCTGCCACGTCTGTCTGGGAACGTCGTAGGAATGGGCATACCAAACTGACGCTGATAAGGAAGAGATGCATGATTCGGGTCTGGTCGAGTGGCACCGAATGAAAAGTCCACCTGGTCGGTGTGATTGTGATTGTAAAAGCCAGCTGCCGGATGGTACGAGCTGATTAGGGGGTTTCCAGGCTTGTTTGCACTCTGAGACGATCCGCCCCAAGGTCCCGGGAAGTCAAAACCCATGGTCAAATCTGTCTGGGAGAAATCGTACGAGAGATCGCGCCCCAAGTGAGGCGCTACCGGCGGCGTATTTGGCTGATACATGGCCGAGTTCATCATGGCAGGGTGATCTCGAGAATTTGACATGAGGTGGCTCGTTGGAAAACGTTCACTCCTCCGGGGACCGATGCTCCGCCGCTTCGAAGACCGAGGTCTTTCTTCGGAATCGCCATTTGCAATGCGAGACGTCGGAGTGGGCGTGCTACAAGCAGCAGGCATGCCCGCCACGGGTAGCTCGCTAATTCGCCGACTTCTTTTCCGGCTTGTCGCCCTTGCTTTCAGACTGGTGAGCAGGGTCAACAGGACACTTTTACAGTGCCTTGCCATGCGCCAGCGCCGCGCCATAGAGGTGAGTAACCACAAAGCGGATGATATTCCCCTGCAGCAGTGTTAGAAGGGAATTGGACAAATGAATCGGGATGGGGTAGTATGTAGACGTACGATATCGCCTTCTCTGAGCTGTGCATCCTCAGCTGGGCAGCAAAGGCAAGCACTAGGCCGCTCATCCACACGGCAGACATGAAGCCGGGCCAGAATAGCGGGTACCCGAGTTCTGAATGTCGCTCCATCGTTTGTATGATTGTCGTTCCAGCGCCGATGCATACCTGGATCGCCGAATGAAACTCTGCCGAGTCTGGGTCTAATGATAGCGAGGGCCTATTGACGAGGAGAAGCGAGTATTGATATGAGACGTAGGGAAATACTGCAGGATCAGGACCAAGTGGCGTCGCTTCCGGTTGGCTCAAAGAGGCATCAAGTGTCGGCTGCACGAGATTGTTTCCCCACGCACCAACTTCGGCTTTGAGAAACAGGACTGCACGTCCGTCGGCAGCTCGGACGTGAATTGACTTGTGAAATATCTCGAGCATCCGACCTATCAGTTGAGAATAGCGAACATGGCTTCCCAACACAGCCTGGACTTGTCGGCGATGCTGCGAGATTCGGGTTTGCCCAGTGATGGAGCCATTTGCTTGTGGGGTTGCAGCTGGCGCTGGCCTCGAGGCCACGGGATCATCCGAATCAGAGTCTCCAGTGTTGGTATCATCCTCACACCCCGACGCTTCTTTATTTTGGCCCTGGAGACGTGGAGAGGCGGCTCGACGTTCCGGGTGATTCACGGGCAGGTGTAGGATAGCGTCGTCGCCAGCAGGGCTCGAAGGGGACATGGCCGAATGGGCGACGGGCTCATGGAGATCGCGGCCTCCGGGCGGACACACGTCAGTGTCAGAGTCCTGGATGCCGTTCGGGTGGCCGAGTGACTGGCTCAAGAAGCGGTCCAACACGTATGCGCTCCAGAAGACGCGCTTGCGCATAAGTCGATCATCGGGCGAGAGGTGACCATAGCGATGAGGGCACCGATGTAGGCCGGATTGAACGATGGATTTGGACACCAGCCCGCCCACTGTCGATGCGTTGCGTAAAGACATGGTGGCGACGAAGTAGAGCTGGGCGCTGAGCAGAGCCTGGACGGAGGAGATGTCGCACTTGAGGGCAAGCAGACTGACCGCCGGCAGGATCTGGGTCGGAGAGGAGATGGCAGCCGGCCCTAGGTTCGGTAGATCCTGCCTGTCAAGAATGGCGATGTTGAAGATGCACCGAAATATGACGGCTTGGCCGAGCGTTGGGGGATGTGATGGCTCATTTCCAGCGTACAACGCATCAAGCTCTGCTAGACAGTCGGGCCCATTGAGGAATGGCACGAGCGGGTGCCAGATGCGAAAATAAGACATGACGAGCTGCCTGGCCACGGTGTACTCGGGAAGGACTTTGAGGTCATCGAGGCCAGTGTCCCACGGGGAACCGTGGGCCTGGGGGTGGGCAGCCTCATACGCATGAGAGCTGGAGATGTTGAGACCATCAGCGTTGTTTGCGAGGGCGCCCTGCTCATCGCCGCCTACGATGCAATCTTCGGGAGATGGATTGCCCAGATCCTCATCGCGGACCTGACGTGTGGGCGGTGCTTGCCCCGACGACAGTTGGCCTGGATCGGAGGTCGCAGCCGCAGTTGCCGTGGAGAACGCCCGTCTCACGGTGTTGATGAAATAGACGCCAGAGGAGCTGCCGACGTATTGGCTCTCGCCATTGGAGAGAGCCCGCAGGCTCCCAATCTCCCTAGACATGAGACGAATCGGGGTGCATATAGTCGGCCTAGTCAGAAATCTGGTGTCGGTGTGTCTCTGGGGCCATGGTGGTGAAAGAAGTCGAGTTTGAAGTTGGAGGTTTGGTTAACGAAGGATGGGTCACAGGGCAGAAGTGGTGGCGGGAGTTCGAGGAAGGTGCACAGTGCGGGACCTTCCCCGCTGGACTTTAGCGACTCGCATTGACAAGATGTTGCCATGACAGTCTTGATGGACCCGACTTCAGGTCTTGACCGAATCTTGAACTTGCTCGAATTAGCTACCATAAATATGCGCTATCAAGATCTTCAGCAGTTGAAGATGTCAATTCCTTTCCCACTCCTGCTGCTCCTTGGGCCTGCGGCCTTGTAGATGCCGACGCCGTCGCGCTGGGCATATCAACATCCCCAAAGCCGACAGGGTATGTATCGTCTTCCATCAATCCCGTACTGCTGCCGTATTCCTGCCGTTCCAACGCCTGATCGCCATATTGATTGTCTGGAAGTGAAATATCTTCAGATTCGTAGTTCGTACCGGTGTTCGGCTGCTGGCCTTCGCTCATGTTCGGTAGCGACTCGGTGTTCTCAAAGTCAAGAATCGTGTCGCTCTGGGAAGGTTCAATGAGGGTTCCGATGCCTGCAACTCGATCTCTAGCCCATCGTCTCACTTCTTCTGGTGTTCGCAGGGGGTGCTCGTGCCAGTAGGCAGGACCGCTCTTGTTCTTCCTGGCGTAGGTGAGTGCATCGGCCTGGTCCCTCACGCCAGGAAACCCAAACCCCTCTTGCCGGAGCAGATCCAAGCGATGAAACCCAGAAGCGAGCTGTGAGTCTGATGCTTGCGTCAGGAGAGCGGCGAGAATATTCTCCGTCTCGAAGAGGCGAGCCTCAAGTGCTGAAATGTACTGCTTCGGTGGGCCGCTGGCTGTTTGGTGAGCACTGCCATCTTCTATGGACGAGGCGAATCCCACAAACGTACCGTTTCTGCTGGTGTGGCCACTCGCATTGAACTTGATTGATTCCACATTGAGCGCATTGCGGCCTGTTTTTGATCCCGTTAGCCGACGCTGTCCCTGATCAAGGTTGTTCCGAGGGAGGCATCGACGAAACAGACCGTTCACCGCTGCACTGAGAAGACCGCCTGCGTTAGAAGCGTAGTAGCAGCAGGTGCCCTCAGGCTCAGGGGGTACTCCGTCGGCTGCTCACACACCTTTTGCTTCCGGGCTCGGCAGGCGACACACGCAGCGCTCGTGCGGGTAAACTTGGCCCCCTCGTTGCTCGTCGCACCCCGATCTGCCATGGCTGGCGCCTGTGGGGGGAAACGCTGGTAATTGTGACCGTGGAAAGCAGGACACACTCCGCACTGTTAAGGACCCAAGCCGATCGACTTTTCGAACGGGGCGGCAGATATTTTGCCCTCGGCTAAACTATTTGCCGCGGCGGACCTCTTCCGCGCCGCCACTGACCGACAGCACGGTGCAGCTGTTGCCCACACCCTGCCTCGTAATGGACGATAGCTTCCAGTCAGGGCCCTCGTGGGCTCTATTTTCATTGAGGAATCTGGGTTCTCCAGGTTTGCGGGGCCCCTCACGACCCTCGATCCACCAAATGATACTGTGCGGGCTTGGGACGAATTGTCAGCTGCTGCTGCATACCTTGAACAGGCACTGCGATATGGGGCAAATAGTCCATGGCTATGTCGATGTAGCTTGAGTTTATTTCCTGGTTCCAAATCTTCTTGACAGGAAGTGGTTGGTCTACTTAGTGGCGCCCAGGGCACCAGCCATCCAGGACATTGCCGCAAGGAAACCTCGCCTTCGAGGAACAGAATGGAATAGTTCAGAGTGATTAGTGATACAGCACAGTTGATTAGATGGATGGAACGGTTACCCATGGTCAACTGCTTTGTATAATCTATTGCAATCAAGCGCGGGGACGAAATCCGGGGTAAACTATGAGGCTAAGCCCACTCTTATTCCGCGCCCCGGACTGTTCTGCCATGCGAGGGTGGTCTGGGGAAGTTGGCTTCCTTGTGGATGTAGAATGCGGGGTGGACAGTCCTTTTCGTGTGGAAATGCCAGATATAAAACGGGGGCCACTCCCTTCCCATTGTTATCACCCTGCGCATCAACATCACAAGCTTTTGTGTTGGTCGTCTCAGGTCATACCTCCCAATAAAGCACAATACTAGCTAGCTAAGCTTTGCTCAGCTTCAACTTCACTACAATGGATCCCAAGGCTCCTGTTGAGCACGTCGAAAACAATGACGGAGTCTTCGTCAAAGACGCCACCGGACGTGCTGTCGCCGTCGACTACTCTGGGGCTCACGAAAAGGTGTCAGAGGAGGAAATCAGGCTTGTCAAGAAGCTCGACCGCCGGATTATGGTACGTGAGCCCGACTTTATCTCTGATGTATCCTTTGCACTAAACAAGTTCGTGTAGCCCACCCTCTGGGTCATGTTCTGGCTCAACTACCTCGACCGCAATGCCATCGCTCTGGCGAGACTCAACAACCTCGAAGAAGATCTAAACCTTCAGGGATCGGAATACCAGACCTGCGTCTCCATTCTCTTCGTCGGCTATCTTCTCGGCCAGGTCCCCTCCAACATGATTCTCACTCGCGTCTCTCCCTCCAAGTACCTGTCGTCCTTCATGGCCCTCTGGGCCATTGTCTCGGCTCTCTCAGCACTATCCAACAACTTCGTCAGTCTCGCCTTGACTCGCTTCTTCCTCGGTCTGACGGAGGCCCCTTACTATCCTGGAGCTCTGTATCTTCTGTCCATATTCTACACGCGTAAGGAGATCGCCACTCGCATCTCCATCCTGTACACCGGAAACATCCTGGCCACGGCCTTTGCGGGACTCATCGCGGCAGGCGTCTTTCACGGCATGGACCAGCTGGCCGGAATCGAGGGCTGGCGATGGCTCTTCATCTTGCAGGGTGTCGTGACGTTCGTCGTCGCCATCGGATCGGCCTGGGCACTGCCCGACGACCCCCAAACGACCAAGTGGCTTACTCCCGAGGAGAGGGAACTTGCGCACGCACGCATCTCTGGTGATACCGTCGGGGAGAAGGAAAGGTCATCTCCGTATGTTGGTCTCAGGGAAGCGGCCTCTGACTACCGCGTCTGGATCTTTGCTTTCATGCAGCATATGCACTTGGCCGCGAACGGCTTCAAGGTGAGTCCATGCTGTTGGCTCGCCGAGGGGTTCTCACGACTAACATGAAGACAGAACTTCTTCCCAACAGTTGTGGAGTAAGTACAACACATCGCGCGAAGTTCATCGCGAGCCCATGATGAGGACCACCGGCTGACCATTTCCAGAACTCTCGGCTTCAACACCACCATCACGCTTGTGCTCACATGCCCACCATATCTGGTTGCCGGCGCAATCTCCATTGCCTGGTCTGTCTCCTCAGGAAAGCGCAACGAGCGAACCTGGCACATCACGGTGGCCAAGGCGATCGCCATTGCCGGTTTCGTCCTCGGATGCGCCACTCTCAACGTGGCAGCACGATACGTGGCCATGTTCATCTTCTCCATTGGAACCTATTGTGTGAATTCAATCATTCTTGGGTGGGTGGGCAGCACGTGCGGGCAGACCAAGGAGAAGAAGGCTTCGGCTCTGGCCATCGTGAATACTGTCGCCAACGTTAGCTTCATCTGGACACCTGTGAGACTCCCCCAATCCTTTACCTGATGGTGTTGAGTTTTTGCTGACTTTGACGTGTAGTATTTGTGGCCTAGCAGCGACGAGCCGCGCTACGCCATCGCCATGGGATCGAGTGCTGGCTTCTCACTGCTGACTGCCCTGGGCGCTTGGTTCATGAGGTGGAACCTGGCACGCGCCAACAAGAAGATCCGCGCTTCGGAGAATGAGACTACCTTGTTCTATGTGTATTAGCTTGGCAACATGAGGTATGAAGGTTCTATCGTGTTCTGCGGCTTTCTTGACCCGTTTCAATACAGTTTAGTCATTTGATCTTGGCCTTAGCCTGGTGTCACTGTAGGAACTTGACTGTGTGTTCATTATTCAAGACTGCCGTGAAAGCTGGCTACATGATACTGAAATTTGACTTGCATCGAGATCAACTCCAAGGAACCGTCACGCCCTTCTCATGCGACTCTCGAGCCAACTCGATCACGCGAATGGCGTCTCGAGACTGCTGCGCCTTGACCTCCAACTCGGCCTTGCCATTCAGGGCATCCGCCACGTTCTGGTAAAGATCCACCCACCTGCCGGTAATGGTCGGGTACTTCCCCGTGTACTTGTTCGTCTCGGGGTCAAGCTTCTGATACTGGCCGTCGAACTCGTCGTAGGTGGTCAGTACGCCCTGCAGCTCGTCGGACTCGGCTCCAAAAGAGGGATCCAGGGGCGATACGCCCTTGGCGATCTGCTCTTCCTGGGGGCATGTGCTGCGTTGTTGGAACTGGCGACTGTCAGATATGTCCTTCTCCGGTCTCCGAGTCGAGCGCTTTCGCGTCACTCACCTTGATGTAAGAGCCCTTTGTTCCACGGACGAGGAACTTGAGTTGCTGCTGCAGCGGTGTCGTCACGCAGGTCTTGACGGTGACGAGGAGGTCCCGATCCTTGTACTGCAGGATTATGGTAAAAGAGTCCTCAACCTCGCTCACGATGCCGCGCTGCGCCCTGAAGAAGGCGGTGACGGACGAGGGCAGGCCGAAGAGCATGAGGGCCTGGTCGATGCTGTGGGTGCCTGTGACCGAGTCAGCATCCGGTCGACCGCGGAGGATCAGTTGATACATACCAAGTCCGAAGGCGAGGCCGTCGCCTGGGGTGTACTTTTTGGCGCTTAGGTACTTAAGCCACGGGGGCGACTCGAAGTCGTACAGGATCTCTGCTTCCTTGACCTCGCCGAATGCGCCTTGCTCGTGCAGTTTCCTGAGCGTGCGGAATCCGCCATCCTGTGCAAGTCAGCATTGGGTCAAAATGGATGCTAACGAGAAGCTTCACTTGCCCATCTCCGATTCTGGAAGCACGTGGCAATCAGACCCTTCTCCTTCGCCAGGGACACGATGTGGTCCGCCTCTGCAGATGAATTCGCAAATGGTTTGTCGACGAGGACTAAAGATGGTGAACGTGAGTAGGGAGTCGAATATATGCTTCGCAGAGGCACATACCATGCTTCCCTGCCAGCAATGCCTTTTCAGCGAACAGGGCATGTGTGTCGCCACGAGTGGCCACGACAACGAGCTGTATGTCGGGATCCGCGAAGAAGTCGTCTGCGGTGCGATGATGGCGCGCATTCGGGTGGTCGATGGTGCAGTGAGAGCCGGGCCCCCCTCTGTTTGTTGGTGCCTCTGCACGTTGCAGGATAGCGGTGATCTCGAGGTCAGGGACGGCGGAGACAAAGGGGATGTGGAAGCTCTTGGCGGAATTGCCATATCCCACGACGCCGACTTTGATGGGTGCCATGACGACGGATGAATGATTAGAATACAAAAATGGGGAGTAGAAATGCTAATGATTCAAACAAAGGTCGTCAACTGTGCGAAATGAATTGAAGGAAAGGTCCCGGGACCTTTATAGATGGCGGGATGTCGCCCGGGGAGTTGGCCGTTGGGCACAAGTCCGAGCTTCCCCGGTGGCCCGATACTCCGCGGACCCCAAATCACGCACGCATCATGATTGAATCGCGGGGTCGATCCGGAGTGTGTGCCACGGTTTACCTTACATTGACGGAACTCGAATGAGCCCCGGCGCCTCACTCATCCAAACGCCCATGAACTAGAATGCGGGGTCTACGGTGAGGGGTCCAGCCGGTTCCAGGGGCCGAAAGTTGGGACAGGCATGGCAACGAAATGTCGCGATGGCAAGAGGGAATCAACTACGCGAGTTGTATCCCTGGACCCTGTCCCAATGGAGCTCAAAACAGACTTCCTCCGTCTCTTGGACTGATTCCCCAGCCTGACCTCCTGAATCATGTCGAACCTGGTGTGTTTAAGTTCTGGCCCTGGTCGCGAACCTCTCTGTTGTTGCTGCGGTTAGATGAGCCACAAGCAAGTTCCGCAAGTGAAGGCTACATGCCAACCAACTGGCTGCAGCTGTCGGGGAGCAGAAGAATCGAAACAAGCTGGTACGAACAATATGTGAGCCCGGAAACTCCGCCTGCTATCTTTCATCGATTCGCTCCTTGCCTGGGGCATGTCCGCCATGAGGCAAGCAATATCCAAAGGACAAGTTCATGCGATCCTCATGTAAGCGGGCGGACTTTGCTTCAAGACCCAGCCTCAGCGGGGTGGGCAAGTGACAGGGCGGACGGGGATACACTAGACGGGGAGGGGCATCCCCGAGGCCCCGGGTGCTCGTCGTGATGCGACACCGTTCTTAGCACTCTCATTCGTCAAGGGCAGACAAGGTGGGTCTGGAGACGGATGCATTTTGCTTCCGTCTATGTAATGGCCTGGGTCGCTTTGATAATCACGGCTTCACCCGGCGGATCTTCTCATGATGATGAGGTAGTTAGATTGCCATGGCTGAGGGTCATGAAACCGAGTTGGCGGGGAATGAAGACGTCTATAAGATGTCCTTCATTTCCAGTATCTCTGTTGAGCCGAAGTTCATCAGATAGGCCATCACAGCTTACACGCCCGAGCCATCTTCACCACCCTCAACAAATCACAAGTGTCTTTCCCTTTGAACGTACCAGATATCACTTGATATTTTACATTCTATCCCCTTCAACCTTATAATCATGTCTGTCATCGCTGTTGCTGGAGGTACTGGCAAGCTCGGCCGCGCCGTTGTCGATGCCCTCAACGCCACGGCCAAGTTCACCGTGCTCGTGCTCGCTCGCGAGGCAAGTCATGCCCCTTTACGATCTAGATTTTGAGTCTGACCAATTTCCAGACGTCCGAGGCGAAGGAGAAGGAGATTGGCGCCAAAATTATCGCCGTCAACTACGACGACGTCTCTGGCATCACTGACGTGCTGGAGAAGAACAAGGTCGATACTCTCATTTCGACCATAGGTACCGTGGGTCCGATTGGCCCCGAGCTCGCCCTCATCGCCGCCGCCGACAAGGCCGCAACCACCAAGCGTTACATCCCCAGCATCTGGGGCGTCCCCTACACCAAAGAGTGAGAGACTCCCCATGCCCGGGCGTACCCCAGGTGTCAAGACACAGACATGCTGACACCAGGACAGGGTTACCGCCATTTTCTCCCTCGGCGAGAAGAAAGTCGAGATCCTCGCCACGCTCGAGGCTTCCTCCCTCGAGTACACGGCCATCTACAACGGCTACTTCCTCGACTACTTCGTCGTGCCCAAGGTCAAGAGCTACATGGACCCCCTCGCCCTCGTCATCGACATCCCGAACAACTTCGCCGCCATCCCCGGCTCCGGAGACGTCCCCGTCGCCTTCACCCACACCTTCGACGTGGCCAGCTTCACCGCCGCCTACGTCCAGAAGCCCGTCTGGGAGAAGGAGGCCTACATCATCGGCGACAAGGTGACCTGGAACCACTTCCTCAAGATCGCCGAGGAGGCCAAGGGGACAAAGTTCACCGTGACGCATGACTCTATCGAGAAGCTCAAGAAGGGTGAGATCACGGAGCTGCCGTCCCACCCGCACATGTACCCCTTCTTCCCCAAGCAGATGCTGCAAGGGTTCTTCGCTTCCTTTGGCATCTTGTTTGAGGAGGGTCATTTCGACCTCAAGCCAGCCCACACCCTGAACGAGGAGTTCCCTCAGATCAAGGCACGCACCGTCAAGGAGGCCGTGGACGCGGCCTGGAGGGAGTAGGACATCCGCTGAAAATGATGGGGAGAATTCCATATCAAGTTTACAGGTTTTCTGTCATACGCGCTCCTTAATAGAGAATAAAGCCGTACCAATACTCGTAGCAATGTGCAGCCTGGTCCTTGTCAGTAGCTGGAAGCTGGAAAGTCGGAGTACTCCACGTGAAGAAAATAAACGGGTTGTTATGGTATGGAATCCCCTGCATTGTCGAACAATCACCGATGTTGTCGTCTAGGAATCAAGTGATGGCTATGGGTAGCACCAGAGTCGTGGTGCAAGTTGTGGCCGCCCCTGAATACGGCCCCACCTACCCGACGATGCACCAGAGTTGATAAGATAACAACCCATCCTCTCCACCAAAATTTCGACATGATCACTTGCGCACGCTCAAGACTTCACCATCACCAAACATCCCAACCCGAGAAAGCAACCATCCCTCTTCAACCCTCGGCCTGCGCCCCGCCGGACACTCGCGCATATAAAAATGGCACCCCGACCGCCCATCCCGTCCAGCGCCCCCTTCCTCCCCTCCACGACCGACTTCAACGCCCTGTGCAACCGCATCTCCCTCGCCGCCGCCAAGCAGAACACCTTCCTCCAGTCCATGCGCACCAAATACCCCAGCCTCCAGACCCAAAAACCATCTTCCCCGGCGCCGCCGACCTCCCCACCGCCCGACTCGACCGCCTCCCAGAAACCAGGCTTCTCCTCCCTCCAGACCGCCGCCGCCGCCGCAGCGCCCGCCCCCGCGCCACGCCGCAACCCCTTCGCCAAATCCAAAGCCCAGCTCCGCGCCGAACAGGAAGACGCCGCCGACTCCCTCCGCTTCGAGCCCCCCAACGCGGGCCTCGGTTACATCCCGTCCAAGGCCGAGGCGCACGCCGACGCCGCCACGCAGGAACTCTCGCGCAAGCTCCTCGGCAGGCGCGCGAAAGAGCTCAAGGGCCGCGCGCAGCCCGCCGGCGCCGCGAAGCGGGCTCTCGCCGACGAGGAGAGCGACGAGGACGAGGGCCGCAGCGGCCTCGGCAGGCGCAAGAGGGCTCGCGTGGTGCCTGTCGAGCAGCCTGCGGCAGATGAGCAGGAGACAGAGGCCGACGCCGGCGGCAGTGAGGTCCATGGCGAGGATGTGTGCAACGTGGGACTTGATGAAGTTCATACGTTGCCTGCACCAGTGTTTGAGCTGTCTACGATTCAGCAGACAGGAGGCAAGAAGAAGAAGAGGAAGAGCAAGAAGAGCAAGACGAGTAAAAGCAATGAGCTGAAGCCAGTGATATAGTTGTTGCTTCGATACTACTTCAACAATTCAGTACCTAGGTACTAAGCGCTCAGGTCATGGAGGTCGAGCATTGCATCGCAAGTTGGTTTCTGTGCTCACGACGTGGGGCCTATTCAGCCCCTTCTTCAATTCATCATTAAACCTAGGACTCAATCGATAGTCCGCGCTTCTTGCCCCCCGCATTTGCCATCGTGGAGGACCATGCCACCTCTACACCAGATCTCAGCGGTGGTTGAACCCGGTACTATCGTAGCCATTCCAAGTGCGCTATGTGGCGACATGGAACCAAAAAAGTATCCTGACCAGGATTGATGATCAAGTCGCAACGCTCGTCCTTATCTTCCCTCGGGGCATTCGTAGAATCGACATTGAAGGTCGACGAATCCAAGCCCTTGGGCTCCACCACCTATAGTATAACATTATGTACGGCCGTTGTGCTGTTTGCGTGTGGCTTCCGGCACCGCGCAGTTTGCGTCAACCATGTTCACTGCATCCGTTTGCGCTTTCGGTCATCTTCGCCGCGGGGATCCTCATCTTCATCCTCACGTTCGGCGGTGTCTGTAGGGTTGAGAATGTGCGCCATGCTGCCGCGGCGTGTCGGTGGTACCGATTGCTCCTTGACAGCAAGACTCCCTCTGTTAGCAGCGGAGCCCCAAGACCAACTGGCAAAAGAGTCAGGCCCCCCGCCTCCCCCGCCTGCACCGTTGGGGAAGTTTGATGGAGGTGGCGGGGTCGCTGGTCTGGAATCAGGCCCGTGATGCGAGGCACCCTGAATCGAGTAGGAGGACAATGATTCTCGAATTCGCTGATCTTCCGGCGCAAGTCGACCAGGCGATGGTGGCCACTGGCCTGGAGGAGCACCGGACGGCGGGTACGGTGGATTGCCCTGCCAGCCGTGAGCCCGGATGTCGGCAGACGTGTGGCGCCTAGCAAGGCTGCCGGGAGCCTCGACTTGAGATAACGGGTGAGGGCCTGGTGGCGGGGGCGGAGGTTGCCCTCGAAGAGGCGACGGTGACTGTGGAGCTGTGCTGGCGCCAAATGAGCCGTATGGTCTTCGTATGGTGACTGAGAGGTTCGAAAGACTCGATGGGATCGGCGGCTTGTAGTAGTTCCCGGCCTGTCCACGCGCGCCTGGAACTGCTAGGTTGCCTCTGCGGGAGTCGTCTTGGGGAAGCTGGCGAGGTGAGACTGGGGCGTTCTCGACGTTCGAGAAGTAAGAACGGCTGCCCGAAAATGGGGGCTCCGAAGGGTCATCGACAGTGCGGAGTACCTCTGCCTGCCGTTGCATTTCGCTCTGTATGCTGATGACTAGGGGCCGTCAGCGACATTTGACACCCAACACGCGGATTTGATCTGCGAGAGGAAAATCGCCTTTCTGCTTACCATCTCTGTAGATCGGACTTTCGGTGCTGGGAACAAGACCCAGAACAGCTCTGGAGAGCTCTTGGTTGAAGTACAGCAACCGATTCATCGTTTCCATGACCGTCTGGTGCTTGACGTACATGTAGTGAGCGTTCTCCTCGCTCCTCTGTAGTCGCATGCTCAAGTCGTAGAGAGTATGTTCGATATGCGATAATCTGGGATCGCCACCGTCGGAAGGTGGTGGGGGCATCGGTTCCTGGGGCGTACCCGGCTGGGATGATGGCTGCTTAGAACTGGGATACTCGCGATGTACAAGTGCATGTCGCGAGGCTCGTCGTTTTATTTCTCGCAGGCCCACGAGATCTCCTCGCTTGAAGTTGCCGTTCCCGTGCTTGAACTCCCACACTGCCATTTCAGGATTGCCGGTATGGAAAGCATCGCTTACTGCCAGGGAGTCAGCAGGTCTACGGGGTAAACAAGCAGCGGCGACTAACCTTTGTGAAAGCCATACATGTTGAGCTGTCTGACGAAGGAGGAGATGTTGGTGTGCTTGAAATATTGCCTACAAGGAGTGAGTCAAATGCGATTTGCGGTCACTGGGGTATGTATACGCACGCGAGAACCTTTGAGAAGTCCGGAGATGGGGTCATGATGAAGCTGTCGGCCGCCGACGACCATGAGATCAGGTGTTGTATCGAAGGGTCCTCTAGCATGCTGCCGCGAACTCGTCAGTGACTTGGCTGCGTGATCCACGAAGGCCGTGACATACTTATATAGCTTATGGATGAAAGCAGTCTGGACGATCTTGGGTTGGTGGACAGCCGCCGCGGCCGTGGCAGGCGGGGCGGGCATGGAGCCAGCATTGCCCTGCGGCTGCGATGTGGGAGATGTGTTTTTTGAGGCATCTCGCGCGCCGTTGGCAGTACTGTCCTGATTCTTATGGGCAGGCGACGTGGCGCCGGACTTGCTGGGTGTTGTAATCTCCATTGGATCAGCGCTGCTGGGAGAGGGCGCGGAGGTTCGGATGGTCGGTGGGCGGACGGGTACGGAGCGTTCGGACGCTGGGCCGCTGTCGTGTTCGTCGTTTGGTAGAGGAGGCAAGCCCTGATGAGTCTCAGTCGCGGCAGCCATTTGCGCTGGGATGGAGGGTCAGGTCAGCGAGCAGGAACGTGATCAATCGCATCGCGGAGTGACAGTGTCAGGGGACAGCTGGCGGCCCTCTAGGAGAGATTGAGCGCTAACTCTGAGAGCATCCAGCAGGTCCCGGACGACCAGCAGCAGGCGTCAGGGAAGATCGCGGGCAAGTCCAAGGGGCAACTCACATCATGTCGGCTGCAGGGCAATGGTGTTCTAGTCGAAGGTTGCGCGCCTGGCGAGGAAGCTCGTGGGCATCGAATGCCGGTACCGCAAGTCGACCCGCACTAAAGGACCAAGGATGATGGACGGGTGGATGGTGCGTGGAGTCTGTTCGGGTGTTGGAATTCGTGCAAGCTGACTGGTCTAGGCGTCGAGTGTGGGCATGCGCGTAATCTGTGTCGAGCTTGGGTATATACCGAAGCTAAATAGCAAGGTCGTCGTCGGTAGGCTAAATAAGGAAGGCGTTGAGCAGCGCCGACGTCGCGCGTCGGGAACTCGACGCGATGGAGGTGGCGGTGATGATGGTGGTATAGATGATGGTGACAATGACAGGCGACGGCGACAACAACGACGATGTCGGGTGCTAGGTAAGTATGCTCGTTGGAAGAAGAACGGGCGCGAAACGGTCGAGAGCAGGGTTTCAGAGCTCGAGGAAGGCTAGTTCCGAAGCGCAGGGCCGGGTCCCCCTCTCCGGTGGGAATATGGCGTGTGAGGGTAGAAGGGCAGCTCCGTGCAAAAGACAGAGCTTGCAGAAGGATCGAAAATGCCAGGTCAAGCTGGTGCGTCCATAGTTTGAGTTCCAACCCACCAGTAGCGGCTCGTGAGCGCGAGTTGGGGGTGCTGCTGGTGTTCGTCTTGTGGCGTTCTCGACGTCGGCTTGGTCGGGGAATGGCGCGAGTCGGGGGATGCGATCAGCATCTGGCACGGGCGCAGGGGTCGTTGCAGCCAAGCCGTGCAAATGCTCTTGGACGCCTGTGCGAACAAGTCCTGGTCGCTTGGTGAAGTCAACGTCACCAATTGTCTGTGACAGGACGGCCAAACAGCATTTCGGAACTAAAGCGTACCGGCGCTGTCTCCAATGCCAGTTTGTCAACTGGTTCGGAAGACGGCAAGTGGTGGCGGCGGCTGAAAAGGAGCTGGCAGAGTGGCAGACGGTCGACTGGATTGTGATGACACCGACGTCCAAGTGCATGTCGTCGAGACACTAGCAGAGTAGCATTGGGTTTGAGCGGCGGCGAGCTGAGGGGAGCCTTGGGAGCCCTACGTGCGGTGCGGGAGAAGACCGCTAGTCGCACCTCAATGCTTGACACCCCTCCCTGCTGCGATTCAGCAGAGATCTGGATACCAGGTGCGAATCCCGTCAGCCTCAGGGTCACTGATGCTGAAGCCGAGGTGGACGAGCCCGCGAGCTGGTGTTGGTAGCACTGCTGAAGTACCTAATTTGCAAGGGCCTGACAAACTATTGACTGCATCGGTCTGGGCAAGCTAGGATATCTCGGTTCTGCAGCTGGGCCGACCTATCGTGAAGCTCATGGGCGAGCTCGCAGAAAGGATAAGGACCGAGCGTGCTTCATGGGGGAGGGATTGCTGTCGCTGTCTCGACTGCTTTGGGTAAATGTTGTAGCGAGGGGCTGGAGAGGAGCCCGAGATGGGTTCGGCCAAGATGATGTGGGGCCCGACCGCACTCAGTGTGACTGTGAGAGCAAGAGGAAGGAGGAGGCCCCGGCGGATGTCTCCTTCCCCGCAACGCAACGTGAACGCCAGGGAGGCAAGGAGCAAGGAGGCAGTTGGCAGAATTCAGGAGCCAGCAGGAGCGAAGAGCAAGCTTGGGCGTGTGAGTGGGCACAGCTTAATGTGGGCCGTGCACCAGTCTGGAATCCCCGCCCATTCGCTGTGCGGTTCCAGCGACAGCACACCTATCTGTCATCTCTCCGCTCTTCCCTAAAACCAGCCGTGTCGTTAGCTGATAACCTTATTGTCGATTAGCGGGAAGCTGCCGCAGTTCTCGTCGAAAGACGAGAAGGGACGTCCGGGTGTCGTGTGGTTGTTTCTTTGCTATTGCAGGGAAAGGACCGCCTCATGGTCCTCTTGCCGTGGAAAAATGGAAAGAGAGAAATCAGGGCCGAGGAGATCGACTCTTGACACCTTCTCCACTCCCATCCTTCGATATTGGCGCTCGACCGGACCGTATCAATCCCGTGTCTCATTCTTGCAGCTTCTTCAGGGCCAAGGTTTCTTTTTCGACCAGGTTTGTAGCCTGTCGAGTCGTATCTCCAATCCTTGCCGATCCGCCGAGTCGAGCGAGCTTCTCAGCTGCACGGCATTCCATCACGCCTCGTCGTCGATCGATCTTGTGCCGCAAAGGCGGGTATAATGACGAGCCGATCTTTTCGACTCGGAGACGTCTTTCATATACGCTGCACTTTCAATATGCCACCGTGCTATACGAGTGGATGCCAGCTACTTGGGCGGTACCGCGCTCGTGTACCCAGCCCAGCTCCCGCCCGCCCGCGCTTGCGACGTGAAGGACACATCCGAGCGAGACGAATCCCCAAAAATCATGTGCCCAATGGTCGACTCCGAATAGCACCCAAGCGCGTCAACTGCCAGGTTTGCCGGTCCCGCTTGGCGCATTGACGACAATCTGCCGCGTCCTCCGCCCGGCCCAACTGCCTGTGCCTTTCCTTGATATCGTCGAGCCTTAGCCGATGGCAACGTCGAAGTCGAGCAAACCCATGTTTGCATGACCAGGTCCTAAGGTACCAGCTTAGGCTCACTGCGTACCCATATCAGACGCACAGCGCCAGCTTTCTCGACCTCACGACATGCCATTCGAGCACACATATTCGTTGATGGCGGCTCCAGGCCTCGGCGCCTGTTTGACCCGACCTTTTCAGCCACAACGACGTTTGGCAGCTCATGGCGTCCCGTCGAGCGGCATGGCGTCATGCCGCCCGCCATGACAGGGGCTCGGCATCCCAATTGCCCAAACAGTGGTTGCCGACCTGCCCTCGAGTCGTTCTTTTCAGCTGACATGGTACGCATCAATCAATCTTGGCAAGCCACAGCCAACCCTGCAAAAGTACGATGGGCAGATTGATGCGAACATGGCCCGCCAGTCACACTCGCCCGTTGGCCTACAAGGAGCCAGCGCCATGCAGAAGGTGAAGCAGCCGTTGAAGTCGAAGTTGCTTCGGAGAAGTAAAGGCCGCCGTCCTTTGGATCCGTTCCGATGCAACATCATGAGCATTTGCTGCAGCCACGTTTTACGGTGGGCTTCCGAAAACCCTACAGAACCCAGGACCGTCGAATCATGCGCAAATCATACCAGTACAGGCTCATGGTCAGCCACCCTCATCCCATGCTCTTACATCAAAGCATGAGCCATTGGAATGCTGGCAAGCAGGGTCTCCTGTCGACTCGACCCTGGAACAGGGCCACACCCCGTTTATCACTTCGACCACCCTTGCGATAAACACCCTTGCGACTTCCATTCAACGTGGAGCTGCGGTTCATCCCATCTCCTTTGCGGGAAACGATAACGTGGCCTGGTTAAATCATTTTTTGACACGTCCCGAATGGACCCTGTCTAGGCTCGGAGACTCACCGACCACACCCGCGATTCTCGTTGAATCGGTAGTCGTGGATCGCTGGGCAATCTTTCGAGTCCGAGACGTCGAGCTGGGCTCACACGACCCTAATCATGCAGGGGCTTGAACGCGAATGCACAAAGTGATGACCGCTCCTGGCGATCCCGCACCAGTGGCCCCTTTCCCAGATACGCAATGTGAGAGAATGCAGCAGCAGCAATCGATTCGTCAGACGTTCCAGGCGTCATCATTCCTCGGTGAGATTAGGGGCGCCCTTCGGTCGATGCGGTATACATGCTGAGACCTACCGTTTGCGGGTCAATCATCGACCCTGGATGAATCACTCACCGCGCACGGTGGCGCTCTGCTGAGCCGCTGGCCACCACGTTGCAGGTCCGATTCGGCAAAGAGGTAGGAACGGGAATCATCGACACAGGTGACTGGAAAGTGACGCAATCGTCGAGTTGTTGATGCGCCTCGGGTAGTCGCGGCGACGAAATGGCACAGTTCTCGACGGACGGTAGCAGTTTGCAAAAGTGGTGGTTCGACTCGTCGTAGGAATCATGAATTAAAGTGCTCTAGCCTGACACCTCGTACACCAGTCCACACATCGCCCGCTGCTTCGCCGTCATCTAGCGACCGAGTCGGATGCCCGGCCCAGCACGACATGCTCGAGTGCAGCACCTCTGATGAACACCACGCCCTAAGCCACATGAGACTTCACCCACAGTGACACGTCCCACGAAATTCGTAATTCATCCGTGACATAAACGCAGCTCGTAGCCATTAGGCTCACCGTCCACAGACCGGAACTATGGGAGGGCGAAGGAACGCAAAGGAAGAGCAGGAACGGACTGGGGAAAGCAAAAGCAAAAGGAAAGCAAAGCAAACGCCATGGACCATAGGTCCAAAAGATGTACGATCGAGACGGGAAGAAATCATTGGGGAAACCGATGAAGCCATGACCGATAGTGGCCAAAAGAAGCATCCCATGGTCAGGGAGCGCGTCGCGTGCCGCGGTGTAGTCTTCCTCACGCCAGGCCCAGGAACTTGAGCGCCTTGTGGCTGTTCCCCTTCCTGGGGCGCGGGGGCTCGTCGAACATGGGCATGAGCCTGCGCTCCTCGACGTCGAGCTCGCTGCCGTCGCCGTCGTCTTCGTCGGCGATGTAGATGGCGGGCACGGTCTCGGGCCGCCTTTCGCGCCGGCTGCGGCCAGAACGGATCGTCTTGACCGTGTCGGAGAGGGAGGGCGGAGTCTGCACGGACGACGCGGGCGAGGAGGGGCGTGGCGCCAGGGAGCGGCTCGATATGGGGCTGGCCGAGTACAGGGGCGAGGGGGAGAGAGGAGGACTTTGGGGTACCATGCTGGCGCGCGGGAAGGCAGAGAAAGTTCCGGCGATGGGCGTTGGGATGCGCCTGGACCTGCTGCTCTTGGTCTGGTCCTCGGTCATGTTGTAGAAAGAAGAGACTTCTGCGAGGAGGCTGCGGATCGTGGTGACGAATTTGATAATCTCCGCCTCGGTGGCAGTGGAGGTGAGAAGGAAGTTGGCCTTGGAAATGGCGACGCTCTCCTGGCTGCGATTATGAGGCGGGGTGGCGGACGGGGTCTTGAACTTGGCTGAAGTGTTCTCCTCGCTAGCAGTACGGGAGAGTGAGGGCCCCCGGATGTGGGTGAAGGGGAGAGGTTCTTTGGCGGTCGAGTCGACGACCTGGGCTACCTTCATGAGTTCGACTCCGACTAGTTTCTGAAGAGCAAGAATGGTGGGGAGGTGATCAGGAGGATAGTCGAGCAACAGGAAGCGGACATCGGGGTTCGTGACGAAGAATGTCTCCAAATGAGGGATGATGAGCGTCGCCAGCAGGTAGGGGCTAGTGAAAGGATTATCGCGAGTCTGGTACGCAAGAGGCTGTGCCGTAAAAGTCTGCATGGCGTTGGCCATCAGGTAGCTGCCTACCGTCAGTGAGGTCACCTTCCCGTCTCGATATATCGACTTACCGGAAGTCCAGACGTCCAGATCGACTGATCTCGCCAGGCTTGGTACCAAGCTGCTCTAATTCGGCGGCGATTCCCGACACGTATGCTCTCTGTACACCCTTCTCGGCACCGACAGCGAGAATCTGGTCTATCCTGCGGGCGCTGTTTTCACTGGTGACTTGCTCGCTGAAAATGGGCTTCCACATGCCTCCCATCTCAGGGAGGAGAGAGAAATGGAACTGGTGGTATCCCTTATCCGAAGAAGGGAAGTACAGGTTGAGGACGTGCCGCAGGTCATTCTGCATTGCCACGGCGGTTTTGCAGTCGGCGACGTTGCAATCGTGAAACTTATCCTCGGTAGCAAACCACGACGCAGACTCGGGAGGCGGCGTCCGGGCTGGAGTAGGAGGACCGGGCGTCGCCATCATCGGTGGAATTTGGATTGCCTCCACGGACTTTGGACCTGTGCCTTCATAGGCGAAAGGGTCATAGTCGTCGGTTTCGCCAGCCTTGGGGGACACCAAGTGTACCTGTACCGGTGGCTCGGCATCGACAGTTGACTCCGAGGTGCCGAAGGAGGGTGTCATGGGAACAGAGACCTCGTCATCCAAGTCCGAGGTCTCGGACGCAGCCGATGGCGACTTCAGAGGGTACATGCCCGCCCTGAAAGAATGTACAATGAACTCGAGTAGACCGTCCGGGCGTCCATCTTTGAAACTGATGACCAGGTCCTCCGTGAAAGGCATTGCGGGCTGGAATTCAAGACCAGGCGCGTTGTCTTCTGCGGCATCTGTGCCTCTGTCGACATATACCGGGGCTTTGCGGCGGGGTTTGATGGGTGCTGGCGAGAGGGCGATGATGGGTTGTTCGGTGCGGACATAAAGGGTCCTGGTTGGTTCGCCAAAACTCGTCCGCTTGGGTGAATGAGGCTCTGCCTTCTGCGAGGTCGAGTCCATGCACGAGTGGCGACGCCTGTCTGTGGCATATCCGTGATCCCCTGACGTCAATCGAGTCTGCATCCTCAAGATGGTATCCCTGTACTGGGTGCTATAGGGGACCATCCTGTCCAACGACCTTGTTCTCTTCAAAGACCGTCTGCGACCCGATGGACGCACTTGAACAACCGAGGCTCTGCCAAAAATGACAGGCTCCGACGGGTGGAAGTTGAAAGAGTACTCGGAACGGGGCGAGAACATGTCGACCACGAGGTTCGTGTGCGGTGTAGGCGGACCATACGTCTCTCCGACACAGCTTGGTGACGACGGAGGGTAGGCGAAGCTTCTCCGGGATGTGGCATAGTTGGCCCTTCTCTGTCGCTCGTAATGATCGGGCACTTCGATGACGGGGGTGCTGGATTGTTTGGGGGTCGAGTAAGTCTCGTCGTCCGAATCCACAACTGCAACACCAGACTGCGTGCCAAAGACATAGAACGGGGCAGCATCGCCGAACCTATCGTCGAAGCTGTACATGGGCAAGCTCATGCTCCGCGGTCTCCTTCTTGAGGACAGTTCAAGGTCTGTGCTGGGTTGCAGGTTGGCAGTCAAGCGGTCAAGGGCGTCAGCGGCTCTCATCGCTCGCACGGTAGGGTCCTCCTCGATGAATTGTGAAGCCTGCATCGAAGCCGAGTTGTGGACATCGACAAAATCCTTCTCCAAGCCTGCCAAGCCATTCTTCATCAGTTCTTCGAAGGTCTGTCGCGCCATTACCAAGTCCCCGTTCGTTTCGTGATCTGCGATGGCCTCGATACACGCCGCGTAGGCGCTTGCGGTGCCACCGTTAGTGAAGACGAGCCTTTTCTGACGTGGCGTCGAGTCCTTCAGAAAGCTGAGCGCGTCCTGGTCCCTTGCAGTCAGCGCATCGTGAACCCTTCGTATGAAGAGCTTGGCGTCGAAAGGTTCGTCCTCGTCGACGGGCTTCAGATAGTTCTCGATTGGTGGTAGAATCTGGATTTGTGGCGAGGTTGGAAGCAGGCGGAGCTGTGTCGAGAGGACATCACTAGGTCCCTCGAAGGCCACCAAGGCCCCGTGGTAGTCGCGAGCATTTCCCATGGCGACGCCTTGGTATGCTGGCAGGGTGTAGTCCGATGCCCGGATATCAGGTCGCGGAGGGCTGTATTGAGTGTTGGGCAATGTATTTAGCTGGCGAGACCTGCAGCGCTGGCTCTTCAAGCCCGTGTAGTCTCCGGTAGTTTTCGAATCAGAAAAGGAGGCGTCAGGGGAACAATTGGAATATGAAAGAGAAGAGAAGGACAGCGCAGGCGAGTCGTGGGTAGACGGGAAACCTGGGTAGGTGGCACAGGCAAGCGCCTCCGTTTAGGGACTAGAAGAGACTGGTGTGAGCTGGCTGTTTTACGAAACAGGAGGCAAGTGAAGTGAAGTGATGTGATGGTGGTGTATTGGGTTTGTGGTGAGTGATCGGGAAGTTTGAGACATGGCGGCGTGGTGGTCGCATGGGAGGCGAGTGACAGGAGGTCGATCTGGAACTCACTGACAGGAGGTGAATGTGTCTCAATCGGGTATCGCTATGCCAGGAAGAACGTGAAGATGAGGTTAAGGCTAGACCCAGACCTCAGGCTGATGTACTAGACGGCGGGATTGCTCCGAAAGTTTGGGGTAGAGAGGGTGGGATGTCAACATTCCAGCCGGAACCGGATCTTGATGGTGGTGAGGATGGTGCACGTGAAGGTCCGCAAGCGCCAAGGGGGGCAAAGAATGAAGAGGCAACCAGAGACACGGCTAAAGTGACTTTCAATGAGCTGGAGAGCGAAGAATAGAGGCGAAAGAGGGCAAGGCAAGAGAAAGGCTGCAGCATCCCACTTCTTTACCTGAGGTTCTTTGCCCTTGGTAATAATAAGATCCTCGTCTCCCTTTGGACTTCAGCCAACAAACGGGGCCAAGGTGCACCTACTACACACCGGCAACCTGCAGACGGCCCCTTGCGCGAGAACACGCTCTGCTCCTGCATAGAGAATTAGCACCAAACATGAGATTGAATGGGTCCCTTCTGTTCCTCGAACAAGAACGGAGTCCAGCCCGGTTCAGACGGCTCCAAGGACTGGGGGATGCACATGGCCGAAAGGATGCTCGCGTCAAAAGCATGGCCACCCCCATGATGGGAAATGGCGCCCAAGTCCAACCCGCATTCGGCCACGTCCAGGACATGTCGATGTGAAAAAGGATGTGTAGCACTAGGCTAGCTTGTTTCCAAGGGGCCCAGATGAGGTCAGGGACGAAGCCACTGCCGGGAGATGGGTCCATCTACGAACCGACGGACTGTTTGCGGAGACCGGACTGGCGCCCTCACGGCCTGGGCACGACGGGGACTGGACCAGCAAGGACGTTGCTTTTGTGACCTGGGCGCGAGAGTGTGCGACTACGGAGGCTGAACTCTCCATGGACGATAAGCGAGCGCCAGCTGCTGCCAGCAAGGAGGTTGCAAGTGGCGGTCCAGTCGATCTAGTGCGTGAGCCAAAGTCGGTCCACGACCTCAGCAGACCATGCCGGGCTGTTTGGTTTGGCTTTTGGGTTGCACCGTGGCTTGCCTCGTTCGTCCTTGGTACTTGGGTTCGGAGAAACCAGGCCATTGGGATGCAGGGGTCTGATACTCTGTGGAATGATTCCAGGACGCGCTGAGATGCAGGTAGCCGTCGCAATGTTCCACGACCAACCCATGGCGTCGTCCTTACGGGGCTTGTGTGACGACGACGGAAATCAAGGTCGGGTCCTCGGCGCTTCGAGCCCTTCGAAAGGGCGATATACTACCGCAGGTCGACTCCATCTTAGCGCGACATTCGAGCGAGTCGTCCTTGTGCTAAAAGACGCGGCGTCGAAACTGAGGGAGTCGACCAAGATCGGATGAGGGAGAATTGAAAGTAGAGTGAAGGGAGGAAGAGCTTGGATGGAGCCTGCACCGTCATTGACAGGACAGTCATCATCACGAATAACGGCGGGTCAGTGCGGACGGCAGGAGCAGGCACGGACGTCATTCCCGCTAAAAGTGGAGGGCCTCAGGGCTGGACAGGCCTCAGGGAACGGCTAATGGGGCAGCCTCGATCCACTGATGGCGTAGGGTTGGTGGGCGGGCGCGGGATGAGCCCTGCTGGTGGAAGGAGCGCCTCACCTCAAACAGCACCCGCAGCACCTCACCTAATTGTCCGACGGGAGCTACCTTACAGGGGGTTGCGCCGGGAAACAACCCTTCCCTGCCCGGCTTCCAAGCACCACATGAGGTGAATAGTCTCCTCCCAAGTTTTACATCAATCTGAGCTTCTCATTCTCCTGCAGGTGACCAAACTGTTTCCCCCCTCTCGCGTCTGTTTGAGATGCTGGCTGTCATCAATCGAAAACCGTCGTCCCATACCATGACACGCGGCTTGACGCCAACCGTCCGTGTGAACAGTCTTGGACACCCCACGTTGAACCGGCTTTTTCTGCCATCCGTCCACGCGCCCACCGACCGTTGTTTTGCGCGGCAAGAGCGGGAACTAGCCGTTGTCGAACATCGTGATCGACAACAGTAACACTGCCGCAAGAGAACTACAGCCCATGAATCTCGGGACCGAATCCTGGGGGCCAAGGGTGGTTCCATGTCGTGGGCGATTGCTCTAACGACGGTGCATCGTTGGTCCTGCTCGATGCGTTTGCGTTGCAAGGATGAACCATCCTTCCAGAAACGAGGGATCCTCTGTTTCCAGACCACGACAACCCCTTCCCGGGCGTCCTCAGCCACCGTCACGGTCAGTTCTCGCCTGCCCAGCTCGTGCGAGGTTGCTGGCTCTACAAACAGCGGTGAATCATCTCGACGACTCTAGAACAGCTAATTCGGCAGACGGATGCCACCTCTCGTCTCGACAAGCATAATGCCTGGTGACAAGAAATGATGCTTGGATATGGTGGGCAGCTTTGACGAGTACGCCAAAAGAGCAACGGCCTGGCATGGCGAGTGTCGACAATCTCCACGGGCAGGCCAGCGCAGCCAGACGCCATAAGAATACGGCAATATGCCAACTTGTGCACCAGCTTGCATTGGTCTCTACTGTTCGGACGCAGATGCCGACCATCTTCCAACACCGACTCCACTTCATGTGCAGCGGTGAGCATGGTACTGATGCTGTGCCTGCAGGATCATCTTCCAGCGCCCCGGCCCGGGGATCTACCGCCAGGGTGCCTTGCAGCACGCCGCGATCCACGACAGGGGCAAAGTCAATCGGTGGGTCAGCGCCAATTGCCCCGTATGTAGTGCGTTGTATGGGCGTCTTGGTGATGTGGGTGTGGGCTGTATTTGGATGCGAGGCTTCAGTTGTTGTTTCATAGAGGAATATCTCCGCTGACAGCATGCTTCGAAATCGGAGTAAACCAGCTGCGCATGTTGACTAGCCGAAGCAAGGCAGAAAATCGATTTCAGTAAGCCTTTTCGTTCCGTCTAGGTATATGATGAGCTGATATAGCTCTAGCTTCAGCACATCGTTTCCACGCCGTTGGAGCCCTTGACTCGCTCCCAACGTCGCTGGCCACAGCTGATATTGCACCTCGTCCAAGCATCACCGACTCGGTTCAATTGGTTGATGCTCGTAGTTCTGTCGCACCATGACAGGAGCGCCCTTGCCCTGCCTTGAACACAATTTCGAACCAGTACGGGATCGAGCTGAAAGCTCGCTTCTCCTTATAGAGGTGAATCAGGGTTGCTGCCCCTGCACCAGTGGCAACCAAGCCTACCTCCGGTTCTCCGCCTGTTTGTGACGACGACTCATGGCCTTTCCGTGAAGGGTGGAACCTATCGAAGTGTCGGAATGCCCTTCCGATACTTCTAGCGTGAACAATGTCCAGAAACCGCGGCAGGTAAAGCAATGAACCCGGAATCCTTTGCTGCCGCTCGCCATTGAACAGGGGCATCAATTTTGTTATGCCTGAAGGCATACTGCATCGAGAGCTGAGAGGAACGCAGGAGAAAGTAGATGTGCCGGCCGGGATCCTTGACTCGACGGATACCGCGACCTGCAGGATCCCGATCTGCTCTCGTGGGCTGATTGCATCCAGTCTTCATCGTGCTACCTGAGTTCCTCGTGCTCCTGACGGTCTCCTGGAAGCCCCTGGTTCGGCCGCCGATCAGTAGCTCGGAGGCGAACGGCATGACCTTGACTTGCAGCTCAACGGGCATGGAACTCGTGTAGCGTGAACGTCTTGAGCCAGGATGAACCTACAAAAGATTTTTCATCTAGTGATAACAAGAAGGCTTCGGGTGGGATTTTGAGGAAACCCCCGGCTTGCAGAACGGAATCATTCGTGTGCCGTAAGACTTTGGAGTTACGGACTGTCCGACTCTCGCGATCTGTCTTGGCCTAGAGGCTTGAGAGAATCTAGCTCCACGTATAACACGTCTGATATGATCAAGTACATGCTTTATCGAGTCATTTGTAGGAAAGACCCAGATTAAAATGGTGTCAAGGTGGCAGGTTCGGAGGTCTTTTTTCATTTGGCGTTAGGTCGTGATCATCCGAACTACGAAAAGCCCGGTTCCTTCAGTATTCACTCCGCGGGCCATGTGCTCATGAGACATATCCCGCAGTGACCGTGGACCGTCTCCAAGTGTGGGGTAAATCCTCAGAGACGACTGTGCGATCGGGCCAGCGCTGGGAAACGGCAGCAGGTGGCTTTGCTTGAGTACGCGATCCTTGTAGCAGATTGAGTACGCGAAAGCTTAGAACTCTCTCCTGTAACCCTAAACCAGAAGGCCGGACGGAAGTGAGCGATCCGCCCAAATTCGCTCCGACGCCCTTCAGTCGTCTTCCATGAGGGCTGCGAGCTCCGCCTCTTCGTCGGCGGTCATCAGACCGGGCTTGCCCTCGTCCTTCTTGGCGTCCGGCTGGTCGCCAGTGATTTCTGCGGCCTTCCGAATCGCCTCCACGGCGGCTTCCAAGGATTGCCTGTCGAGCGGCCAGGTCCTGATGGTGCAGTCGATGCTGACGCTGCAGAGCACCTCCCCCTTGCCGCCCTCGCCGCGGACGACGGCAAAGTCTGTGATCTCGTCAAAGTGCGCCGAGATGGTGTGCAGCAGCGCGCCCGAAGTTCTGTCCCAGATCTTGATGTCTTCGCTGAAGCCGCCGGTTACGACGTGGGACTCGGTGATGGCCAGGCCCTTGACGAAGTCGCCGTGCTCGAAGGTGTCGTCAACGGTGAACTTGCGCTCGCGGGAGAGACACTTGGCAGTGCCGTCGGCGCTGGCCGTCCACAGGTCGACCTCGTCACCCGCAGTGTCGAAGAGCACCTTGTACACGCTCGTCTCATGCTCCTCGATCGTTTCGCGCTCCTCGCCCTCGCGCACCGCCTCCTCGGGTATCACGCTGCCGCCGTCCTCGCGGAGCCGCCACCGCCGCACGTGCGGGTCGCTGCTGGCGCTCACGATGACCAGCTCATCCCTCGTCGAGAGAACCGGGTCTATAGCGAGTGACTGCAGCGACATCATGGCTGCCGAAGCATCCTTTAGTGTGTAGAGGCGACGCCCTGTCGCGATGTCCCAGACCATGATCTTCTTGTCCGCGCCGCCGCTGACCAGCACGTGCTTGTCTCCTAGGCGGCTGCAAACGATGGTCTTTACAAAGTCGGAGTGACCCTTGTACTGCCGCTGAGGCTTGCGGGTCGCGATGTCCCATGACCAGATGGACTTGTCCCAGGAGCCGGCGAAGATGGTGGCGGCATCCGGACCGCCGATGGCGAGGCACGTCAGGGGCACATTAGGCCCTTGGTACTTTGCCGTCGTGGCCCTTGTCTGTGATAGGTGTCAGTCTCCACGGGCCGTGCGGCGGGTGAGGTGTTTGGCACACCTCGAGATTGTACCGGGCGACACGGCCGCCAGATTCAGCGGTGAAGACGCTCTGGGGCTGGAAGGGGTCCGCAAGAACGGCGAGGACCTTGGAAGTGGCACGGATGGGGTTTCCGAAGGTGTTTCCCTGTTTCTTTGCGCGAGATTCGCGCTTCGCGACCTGTGCGCTATGATGAATGTTAGTTCGTGTGCCATGAGGGGTGACGGGGGACATACTCGGTCTCGAAGAAGTTCTCCGGATTACTCGACTCCATTGTGGAATTGTGAGGGATAGAGACAACAATGTTTTGAAACAGATCGAAGTGATAGTGCGCAATAAGTCAGTGGCTACGGCTTCATGCCTCCAGATGCTGCGCTTGACCGACCCCAGAGAGCGTGATAACCACTGGAGAAATCGCGGGGCAATTTGAAATCTGCCCCTCCATTCACCGAGAAATGCTTAATCATCACATGCTCACCTTGATCCAAAAGGAGAGATTCAGGGGCAGTCCACGTCCATTGCGCATCATGAGCATACGGCATGTCGACTTTCATCTCGTTCTGAGTGTTATTGGCATCCGCGATGGCCATTTCCCTGATTAATTATTTGCAACTGGGAATTGTGACGATGTATTCAACTAAAGCCAAGCCACGGTCAGACCCAGACAACAGAGACCAGGAATCTTCTAGAGCTTGAGGTCTGAGAGGCCTCTCAAGGCCATGATACACAATCTCATGAATATAGTCTCAGTGGAAAGCTTCAAGACGGATTGACTGTGTACACTGGTTGTCGCACGAACAAAACCGGCGTCCAGAAGTGTCACTCGGTGGGAGATGGCCCGGGCTCACAGAAGTGGGTCGCGCCTCTCCACGCGACAGGGCAGCACTTTAAACCGGGCGTCGACGCGTCGAGACGCGTGCCACGACTGTCGATTTCGGCATGTCCTCATCAATCGTGATCCCGCACCCAACCCACCTACCGATTCGGAGTCAATCGCATCACAACACAGACTCGAATCCACGAACAACCGCAAACATGTCTTCTGCGGCTCCCAGGCCCAGGGCAAGACCCGCTCATACATCTGGCACGACAAGATGCGCCTACACCCCCAGCGGCTCGCGCCTCGTCACCGTCGGCTCCAATAATACCATCCGCCTTTACAAGACAGGCTCCGACGGCGAGCCGGCCAACATTGATGAATGTCAGGAGCAGAATGACTCGGTCGCCGCAGCCGATGACTTCATAGTGGTTGGCTCTGAAGATGGCACAGTCAGCGTCTACTCTATTGAGACGGGCTCCTTCGAACGCTTCCTCGTCCGGATATCGTTGCCAGTCCGCGATGTCGCCCTCTCTCCAGATAATCAGTGGGTTGCTGTCGCCAGCGATGAACTCACGGTCAAGATTGTCGGGACCCAAGACAACTCCCAAATCAAAACGTTGAAGGACCACGGCCGGCCAGCGAAACATGTCTCCTTCGACCCGAGAGGCGGACTGCTTTCCGTGTCATGCACGGATGGCATTGTCTACATCTACTCCCTGACCGCTGACCAGCCCGAGCTCATTCACAAGGTCGACGGCATCATTGGTTCTATCGAGACCGACTCCGAAATCTCCTCCCATGTTGCCTGGCACCCCGACGGCAGGGCATTTGCCATGCCCACCCCGACCCATGATATTCAGGTCGTTTCGAAGAACGACTGGGAAAAGCAGAGGGTGTTCGCCAACGGACACCTGGGCGACGTGACCGCTCTTTCTTGGTCGCCCAATGGCGCGCTGCTCGCGACGGCGGCCAAGGACGGAAAGATCCTCATCTGGGAGACAAAGACGCAGAGCGTCGTGCAAAAGTTCGACTACAACAATGTCAGCGCTCTGTCGTGGCACCCGACCGAGAACATACTCTCCTTCACCAACTCCGACGGCGAGGCATACATCTACCCCGGCTTCATCAATGAGCAGTTCCTGTCTCTACTCAAGTTGCCCAAGCAACCAGCACCGTTCATCCACGACCCCTTGGCCGAGATCTCCAACCTGAAGCGGCCGCCACAGGCCAACGGCCATGGCGCCATCCCCGCTCGGCCGAGGCGGGACTCGCTCGGTAGTCTCGATTCCTTCCTGAATGGTGACGGTGATGATGGCATGGAAGACGTTGATGACTTTGTTGTGGATGACGACGGAGCTGGGTACACGACTGGGGCCAAGCGCCCTCACGACGGAACCCTTGAACATGCTGCCAAGCGCCGTCATCTCGCCCAAGCAAGGTACCACGAGTCCTTCCAACCTGGGTCGACACCGTGGCGAGGCAATCGCAAGTATCTCTGCCTGAACCTGATCGGCTTCGTATGGACAGTCGACCAGGATGGCCACAACACGGTCACAGTCGAGTTTTACGACCAGGGCCGCCGCGACTTCCATTTCACCGATACCTACCTTTACGACAAGGCGTGCCTCACCGAACACGGCACGCTCTTCTCTTGCCCGCCACAAGATCAGACACCAGCTACCATCTTCTATCGCCCCCACCAGACCTGGACACAGCGCCACGACTGGCGTGTTCAGCTGCCAAAGGGTGAAGCAGTACTGGCCATGTCTCTGAGCGAGTCTTTCATCACGGTGATGACGACTGCGAACTATGTGAGAGTGTACTCGTTGTTCGGCCTTCCCTACCGCGTATACCGACCCAAGAACACACCAATGGTGACGTGTGCCAGTTGGAAGGATTACGTTCTGACAATGGGCAACGGTCCCGTTGGCGGCGATGGAAACACGAAGCTCCTGTACACGATTGAGAACGTCAAATCGGACGTCATCTGTCAGAACGAAGACACAGTTGCTTTGCCCGAGGGCGCAACACTGAAGAGCGCGTTCTTCTCGGATCAAGGCGTAGGTTCACTTCACTCCAGGGACTAATTCCTGTTACTAACGCGATACAGGACCCTTGCATCTACGACTCGACAGGCACGCTTCTCACCCTTCTGCACTGGCGACAGCCGTCGAGGGCATCTTGGATTCCTCTGTTGGACACCACGCTCCTCCCACGTCTCGCGTCAGGGCGCAAGCACGAGACGTATTACCCCATCGCTGTTGCAGACGGCAAATTCCACTGCATTATTCTCAAGGGAGGAGACGAATACCCCTACTTCCCCCGCCCGCTCCTCTCGGAATTCGACTTCTCGGTGCCCCTAACTTCCGAGCCACCCAAGGCAGCCCGCCGAAACGAGCTGGGCGAAGACGACGACCTGGCCGACGGCGAGGAGGGAACGGCCGACTCGGAGGCGCGCAAGCTCGAGCAGCAGTTCCTCCTGAACACGCTCTCAGCGGCGCAGCTGCGCGACTCGGCGGGCGACGAGCTGCAGACGCCCGTGGGCGGGCGGCACGCGCAGCGGTCCGCGCTCGCGAGGCTCGAGCTCGAGGTGGACAAGACGCTTCTCCAGCTGCTGGCGGCCGAGTGCCGCGAGGGCGAGGAGAGGGGGATGCGCGCGCTGGAGCTTGTGGGGCTTATGCGCGACAAGACGGGCCGCATGTTCGAGGCGGCCGTCAAGGTGGCGGAGCGGTATGGGAAGAATCTTCTCGGGGAGAAGATCCGCGAGCTGGCGGAGAGGAGGCAAGGGGGAATGGAGGAGGATTTCGAGATGTAGTGGAGGGGGCATGGTTCTACGATATCTACGATGGTTGGAGGGCTTGGCTCCGGCGTTTGGTTGTCATCGGCATACGACGGAAGAAAATCATTTCTTGGACATGATCGTTCGTATCCTTGCGTGATCGTGGATGCAATATTTCAATGAAGCATCTCGGACAATACTCGCTGTAGCAGATCCCCAAGGCTCGTGGGATGTATGTAATACATATCAAGAAACGGCATCTTGTTGCCTCGCAACTCACTTTCAACGGCCTTGCCTATCACGTCTCCACGAACTCCACTTTGATCAATATCGAAGCATTTTTGGGCTGCTGAAGGCACATGAGGCAACGAGACGGGTGACTTCTAGCGGCTGCCGCGTGTCTCTGTGGCGTGGCGTTCTTCCTCACTAAGCATACCGGGGCCTATTATTGCTGCAGCCCTTCGTGGCTCCAATTTGCATGGCTCCGGACGCATTCGATGCAAATGTCAAGGCTTGTTCCCTCTGGCCACACAGATCACACAACATCAAAGCAGCGGCATCCTCGACGGCAAAACCTGCATCACCTGGGCTTCATCGACTCCCAAGAGGCACCCCAGCAGCAGCGAAAAGGACGACCAGGCCATCCACGACGCCTCTAGCGGTAGCCAAGTGCCTCTGACGGGTGACGACGTCGACGACATCGATGATTTTGGCGAGTGAACTTCCATTGGTGCCATTACCCGCGGGTGCGATTCCAAGAAGAAGTAGCGGCCCAGAACGAGCAGATCAGCTCCGTGACGCAATGTCTATCTGAGCTGTCGTGTCATCTCTATCCTTACCAGCCATGGAATCAGCAGGGTGTTGACTTTCCAAGCCTTTGTGATCGAGGTGCTTCTTGACATCTGAGCCAAGGGTAGTGAACAAGACAGACCTATATGAGTCTTTGGAAAACGCTTCAAGGAAAGTAAAGCTGAGGTTTGGGACGTAGTTAATCGAAGATCTTGAAGGCCCCGAAGTCTGCAATCAGCTGATAGATAGCTGGTGACTCTACCATTGCTGTTTCATCGGGCGTACCAGTGGCTCCTTTTTTTTTTTTCTTTTTGGATCGATACTTCCTTCGCATGTTCAGTTGTTTAAAGAGCTCTGTTTCGATTGTAGTACTTATCTCGGTGGTTTGCTAAGATTGGGGCAATAGTGATGGAGTCTCACAAAGGGCAGGGCTACTGTTTTCGAAGGGGCCCCAAGCCCCAAAGCTCATTGCATGCATTTGGCATTAAACAATCATCGTTGAGTGGTCTTGGTCAGATTGATGAAAGAAGGGCGGGACTGGTTAGAGTGCTGCTGATTTTTTGGGAATTTTACCTTCTCTTTTTTGAAAAAGAAAACAAAAAGAAAAGAGAGATTGTAGTGCTTGGTTGTTGAGGAAAACGTGGCAAAAGTCAAAGGTCGAGCTGGGAATCGAACCCAGATTAGTGGAATCAGAATCCACTGTGATAACCATTACACTACTCAACCGATGAGATGTTTTATCCAGTCAAAAAGACTGTACATGTTCTGTGCAACGCCAAAAAATCTGACCGCAAACCTGGCTGCCCCACCAGGAGTGTCCAGCCGCGCTATGGCTTCTCATTTCAGGGGGACGTCGTCCACTGAGGCCCCTGCAAATTCACCTCGTGCGCTCGACTTAGACACGCGCAGGCAAGTCAGACACACTGCCCACCTACATTTTCAATCCGTTCATGATAGAAAGCAGGTACCTCAATTTTGAGCTACTTAATAGTACAGATGGTTCTCACGATCATGGACGATTTTGCGTTCCTCTACACTCAAGCAAGTTCGATCCCAGCTCCTTTCGTCCTCACAGACTCACAGTCATCAATCGTACCGTTGACTCATTCACAAATACTACTCAGCCACTGATATATGGTTCTAATTTTGAGTCGCAATGAAACATGTGGTAAGCTTGAGCAAGATCAGGCAAGCCCACTCTGTTTCGTCCTATTGAGAGCGAGATGGTGGAGCGAAGACGTCGAAACTCGTACACTCAAATCGTCAAACGAAGAGAGCCATTGCTGATCCCTTGAGTGCAAAGAGCTTTGGATTATGGCTCAAAGCCATTACCCATAACATTAGCAGCTGTTGCACCGCTTCCCAATCATAAAGAAGAGATCTGCTATGGACGCTGATGCTTGGCCTATGTGACTGTGAGTTCCTGGATCGCCGGCAAATTGTGAGCTCGGCTCTTCATCGTGGGGCAACCATTGGATTCATGTCGAGTTACAAAGGATTCTAAAAAAAAAGAGCTAGGATTTCTCAATCAGCAGTCCCTTGGGTGTAAGAGAATCCCCGATGAAACGCCATTCTTCAGTGTTGTCCTGGGCGCCCTTCCAGCCAGTTGCCTCGAACTCGACTTCTTCCAACCTCCCACCGCCTAGGAGGTACATGTAAACTGGCAAAATGTTGAGCAGACGGATCCTCCTCTTGAAAGCCGCGTTTTTGGCACCATTAGCGACCTTTGAACCGTCCTTTGGCAACGGGGCGACCACTTTGACCCAATGCTGATACGCGATGCGACATCGGTCCTCAAGCGTCATCTGATTGAGCTCCTCGTCGCTAGGGACGCTCGCAAGATGATCCAACGTCTCCCTGTCAAGATAGATGAAGAACCTGCTGCGTAGATGTGGGGAGTCCTCGCGAGCCTCAGCGCCAGACTCGCGGTACAATAGTCGCGCTCCTTCAACGTCTTGTCCGCGGAGCGCCGCCTCGTCTTCAACGATGGTGTTGTGAAATCGGAATTTGAACTCCTCGCTCACGATCTGGTCTGTTGTCATGAATCTCGGCGGTCCACGCAACTGGACCTTACGGGCAGCATCCCGCCAATGAGTCTCAAGGGCTCCATGATCGCCTGCAGCCGCTCCAACCGGGGCCTGTCGCAGAAGGAGTGTGTGCTCATCACCAACAGTTTGGTGGTCTGCTTCCTCGTCGTAGTCGACGAAGACGAGTGAGAGCCGACGAACAGCAGAGACTGCACGATTGAAGCGCCCATCGTCGCCCTGCTCGTACGCCATGCGGATAATGGTTGAACCCCAGCAATTCTGAGGCTTGCAAGCGGCGCAGTGAACAGACTGGTCGTTGAACATCGCAAAGCACTGCCAGATCTTACGGCCAGGCTTCAGGTGACCCTGCTTATCCCAATGAGGTCTTAGCCGATGTCGGAAGACAGCGAAAGACGAGTCGGGAGCAGGAGGCTTCGCTAGCTCGAGCTTTGCCCGCTTGATGGCGCGCTCTTCTCTCCATTTCCGGAGATCTTCAATGAATGCAGGCGTGTCGGGCCTATACAGGCCTTGATGGGTGATTTGCTTTTCTTTCTTTCCATACAGCTCCGCAAGCCAGCCGTTTGTGATGGAAGGCATCGTTTCAGTGTCGCCCAAGGCAAAACACCAAGCCCTCGTCTCATCCTGAGGGTTTGTGAACTCGTGAGGGTTGGCACCCTCGTTGGGGATATCTTCCAAAGGGTAGTCCTGTGCGGCCAGGTACAGTGACAACAGGCAAAGAAGACGGATGCGTCTGCGTCGGGCCCTGCGCCTTCCGGCGTCCTCGACTTCCAAGAATGCCTCTCCTTCGAGCTCTTCTTGTTCGAAATCCTCATTGTCCTCCTCTTCATCATCTGGAGGCTCCACTATCTTGACCCAGTGATCCCATGCAACACGGCAGCGCTCATCGATGGTCATCTTGGCGAGAATCTCATCGTCGGGAGCTCTGGCAAGCCGGTCGATGGTCTCGCCATCGAGGTACATGAAGAAAGCCGACCGAGCGCCCGACTCACGCTTCTGCCAGCCGTTGGCCTGGAAGTATTCCTCGGCCTTTTCTGGTTCTGCGTTATCGAGCAGGGCTTTGTCTTGGACGACGGTGGTATGGAACCTGTGTCTGAACTCCTCGCTGACAATTTGGTCCGTGGTGAGAGCCCTTTTCGGGTCTAACTGTCGCGCTTGAACGTCGTTGATGAGCTGTAGCCAGTTCATCTCGCCTGATCTGTCCTCCAGATCACGGCGTTCGTCCATCTCGTCCCGGCATGCTGCCTTGGGTTTCGCCTGTTCGAAGCGGGGCGGTTTTCTGTTTTCAGGGCGCGACTCCTCATAGTCGACGGCGACGAGGGCGAGGCGGCGAATAGCAGCCACGGCGCGCTCAAACTTTTCATCGTCGTCGTAAGAGACGCGCAAGACTGTCGATCCCCAGCAGTTCTGGGGCTCGCACCGAGAGCAACGGCAAGCGCGGTTGCTGAAGGCGCAGCAGACTTTGTAAATCTGACGACTGGGACTTCCTTCGCCGGGCCCTTTCCAATGAGCGGCCGGCGCATGACACAAGGTGTGGAAAGACGATGTGTGTTTGTGGGGTAGTAGAGATCGAATGGCGCCTGGCAGAGGTTGCCCATACAAGTCACAAGGGACATTCTGAGGCTCCTTCGATTCGTGGAATTCGACATGATACATTGTGTGAATTTCGTGGCAGGCTGCGCTGTCCATAAGCCTGATATCAAAGTCAGAGGTCGAGACGATGATGATGAACTGAATGGTAAACTTTTGTGCGGCCGCCAAGCAGGCAGGTGCAGGTGATGTCGGGGCTTCACGCACCCTGGTCATGTCTGCCTGAACACCGTGCCACATAAGTAATGTTCGACGAGAAGACGAGTCGTATCACTGGTATGGTTCTCGGCTACCTCGATAAATGTACGCCAGCCACCGTCCTTCCCCTGATACATCAAAATCTAGGAAATGTCGAACCACCTCCTGACCGCACGCTCTTTTAAGATCTCATGCCGAAAGACTGTGGCTAAGTCTCCATTGATATCCGGTGCCGTTGTCGGCACATTCATTTGGCCCGAAGAAAAATGCAAGCAAGGTCACTTCCCTCAAACCAAGTGCGATCTTTGTTCCATGCGTGCAGGATAATATCCCGACCCAGGGCGAGCACCCTCTCGATCTGTTCAGAAGACCCCCAGTTCAACTCGCATATAACACAGACAAGGTGCGAACCGACCTGAAGAGCAGTTCGAAAGGCAAACTCTTCCGTCACCTCGCCATACGCCTCGACTAGCGCCTCCAACACCCACAGGCCGGCGGGAATTGATCGGAACAGCCAGATGGTGTAAAGCTCCGCAATCATCTGGCCAAGGTCCACGTTTGGTACGTTCATGTGAAGCATCTCCCAGTCGATCACAAACATGGTAGTGCCCTGGCCATCTTCAGACATGGGCTCGTCGGGAAGGAGGATACTAATAAAGAGAATCATCAGCACATGCGCCATGTCGTTGCCTGTCTTCGATCATCTGCATGACTTACTTTCCGGTCCAGAAGTCGCCATGGATCGGTTGGAGCTTGTCAATGTCCTCTAGCTCAGCAGCAACGGCCTGCTCAACCTCTACTAGAACCTGTTTGGCGTCGCCTAGGATGGCGGGATATTGGTCTGCGCGGTCTTTGAGCCACGCGAAACTGACCATGTGTCGAAAGAACTGCCCCTCCACATTCTTCCTGGCCATGGATCTCAGCTCAACCTGGCTGGCGCTCCAGCTGGTGAACCTCTTGAGCCACGAGCCCATGCTCTTCCCGAACTCGCGTCCCTCGGGCTCCAGCAACTTCGAAGTGGGGGTAGCGTAGTACTTGAGCATGTAGTCTTTGAGATTGATCCCTTTCGGCATAAATTCCATGAGCTGGTTGGCACTCTCCTCGTAAAATCCGAAATACTTGGGCGTCCGAACAGTGATCGAAAGAGAGTCTTCCAGGTTGGTCTCGCCTGTGAACTCTGCCTCATTTAGGCGTTTGAAACACTCGCCCTCGCGACTCTAGGCAGGAAATCAGTCTTTCAAGATGCACATCACGCTGGAGAGGACTTTGCTTACAGAACGTTCCAAGGTCAAGATGGTGTCGGGTCTCTCCTTCATGCGCATCTCCGCATGTTTCACCGTGACCTCTCGGGTCTCGTCTTCAAGCGGTGTAGCAAGGGTCGCTGCATATGTCCAGTTGACTGACCCCCCAGGTAGACGTATCAAAGCTGAAGCCTCGAAAGGAGTACCCTCGAGGCTCTTTTTGACCTGAGCATCGACCTCGTTTGGAGTCGGAGATGGCACTTCGAGATCTTGGGTTGCCATGGTTCCGGCTGTATCTGGGTGTGATCCAGAGGTAAACCTGCAAGGGGAGTATTGTGGTTGCCAGCCAGAAAGAAAGCTCGATACAAATGTGTGGGGAGGCCCGGGAGATTCGCTGGAGATGCTGGATATGCGACTGAATTGTGCTGCTATTCCAAATCACAGAACGTCCACGCGGGGGCAGCTGGGGTTTTGTATAGGGATGGGAGGACGCCTGTCCCCAAGATTGATTCCGCGTACATTACTAGCGTAGGTGAGACTTGCACGAGGTTCACCAATTATACGGATATCCTCGATCATGGCTTGCATCTGATTCGCGTTTTACGCGTACAGCTGCATCGGGGGTAAGCACCATCCGAAAATCCCTGATCATTCCATGTTTATGACGCAAAGGCTCGAGAAACATGGCACGATCAGCAGCCAAGACGACTGCATCATTCGCCAAAGGTTGCAGGAAGCAAATGAGAAGTACCAAGCTTTCCAAAGCATGCGAGGCTGAAAGACACATGTTTTAGACGTCGTCTTGTCGATTGATATCGTTAAAGGGCAAGTTTTGAAGCAAGACTCCTGAACCAGATTCCGATTTCTTCTTACCTCGACCGACGTGATATTTCTGCGCTTTTCCGTCCCCAACAGGGCCAACACCAATGACTTGAAATGTGACGTGCCTCCAGAAAAGTCCGTTCATAACACTGTGCAGTGAAATCATATGTGCAATGACTACAATCAGAACGACCATATCTTGACCATATTCCACTCCAGCAAAGCGTTGCCTTCACATCCAAAACACATTCAACCTTTCTCGAAAGGCGGTGGCACTTCGGCATCTGGTGGCTCCACTGGCCTTGTTCGATAATCAGACGGCGGCAATATCACAAGTTCATCTCCACCGTTGACCTCCACCTCTTCTCCCGCCAGATCAAAAACCATACTCCAGCCAATGAAGTGGGCATGCTGAATGAAGTATGTTGTAAAGCTCGGTTGAAGCTTGGCATAATACTCCGTGAGCTGCCCCTCGGGAGTTACGACATCCCAGAGCCTATGTCCGAATTTGAGTTTGCAGATGGTTCCAATGTCAAGTTTGACCTCTTGTCCGCCAGGCGTCAGCTCCATCGTTCTCGCCGACCCTACAAGGGCCAGGATGTGGCCCGTCTTGAGACAAAAACGGGCCCTGCGGGTTTCTTGCGACGATTTATCCTTCAGTCTGTCCTTTGGACGGATTGATGTCACACAGACAATGTCGATGCCGAGACGGATGAGTTCAATAGTCTGAGAGGTTTCGCGGATTTCCTGAGAAATGTTGTTTGGTAGTGCAGCCAGACGCACGACAAAGGGAATGGGATTGGGGTTCTCCAGCTGTACCACCTTCGGTGTCTCTACTGTGATCTTCATGGAGAAGTTCGGCGCCTTTGAGGACCGGAAGAACTTGCGCGCCTTGTCGGAGAATGATGGGCGAGCGTCGCGCATCCCGGGGATAAGGCGCTGAGATGCAATGGACCGCTCGAACTCCATGGAGTTCAGCCGATACTTCTTGAGGGCAGGCTCGTGCCAGAACGGAGCGATCGAGAGTACTAGAATTGACTGACTTTCGATGGCTTTGCCACTGGTTTCGATCTTCAATTTTGCTTCGAGGTAATACTCCACAGCAATACCTGGCTCCGGGACGAGTCTGTCCAGTAGTGACTGCTTCCCTTCCAGGTCGTCAGGGATGAAACTAGGTGGGAGCGGCTGGTTTTTGTTGCTGTATATCTTGGGAGGTGTGAAGCCATTGCCTGGACCCCGGGGAGCGAATCGATTCTCCGACTCTACCGGAACGGTAACGGAGAAAGGCCAGGAACGTTCTTCTCCGTCATCCGGAACGTGGAAAGGCCCCTGGTAAAGAGACTGTGACTTCCAGAAGAGCTCGAGCTCTGAGCGGTAAGTAACGGTTTTGGTTTCTCGGTAAGGGTGCGAGTGCGTGTAGTCCAGCTCCTCGCGCTGTGTTTCGTTCCATAACCGGCCGATCAGGGATAACGTAAGGTACGCGTGAGTGCCGACGGCGTGCTCGCTCCGGTAAACGCATCCCGTTATCACGTCGCCCGGCGCAAAGGTTGGGTTCTGACGAGCATCGTCCAGACGGATCCCGAGGGACGAGGACGAGGAGCTCACTTTAGGAGGACCTGGCGGGGCCATGTTGTCGATTTCTGATCACCGGGGGATTGAACGGGGCTGTGGTGTGGATGAGGTGAAATTTACGAGCGGCAGCCGACGACTACTTGTACCTCACCCGCCCTCCGTGATCTAAGTTCATTCCGGAATATGCAGCCATTTTGAACCTAACTTGCCATTATGGTGGCTTGATTCAGGCCAATTGAAGAGGAAGTGATTGTCTTGGCCCTTTTAGTTCAAAGCCGAGGCTGATTCAGGCTTGGCAACCACGGGACACGAATGAAGGGGGTCTTGCCTGACATCTCCCAATAGCCACCTACGTCACAAGACTGAGTCCTGCAAAGAACCAAAGAGAAGGGTAATCGCAGTATGGAACTCGATTTGACTACCAGCATGGCATGGTCCAACTACTCTGATGTTCGACCGGTGTTCAGACGGTAAGTAGGCGTTCCCGACATGGAAGTGCTCCACGATCGCTGCCTGCCAGAATGCGGTTGTATCAGCATCTGTTCTGGTCCAAGAGTTGTTCTATCAGACTTGAAGGTTGTGAGTGGTAAGAATTCACTTGATGACTGAAATTCGCAGCAACACGTTGAAAAGGTTCGTGAATGTTGGGAAATTCTCTAATTCAGAGGAAACCGCGTAAGAGTTGACGGACGTCGGATGGGGTAGACGATTGTGTATGGATTTTGGCAGAGAGCTACTGGAAGTGACAATCATCCGAATGAAACCGTACGCGTGTAGTGCGACGGAATCCAGTTTGAGTTTGCACCCTAGTCACTGAGTATTATTTTTAGGCTTGACTGAACAAATGACATAGATGGCATGTTGATAAACGAACTGTCAAAAGGAGGATATGCCTGGCGAGGATCTAGCTAGATAAAACTAGATAGTGGAAGGGAGATCGAAGTAGACGTTGCCTTCGGGAGAGAAGCAAACTGACCAAGATGCCAGACCAACTCGTCCCACTTGCATATTCAAGAGAGATATCACGCTGTATAAGACCACAGGGATTACTCTAAAGTCGTAAATAGTTACCGGGAGTTTCTAATTGGCGTGCAGCTTTTTGGCCACTCGCGGTCCCACCAATTTCTTTGGTAGCTCCATTTCCATGCCAATCCGGTAGAGGACCGGAGGGCCTTCAGAAAACCACCATTCCAGGTTTCCCGACATCGTGATGGCGACCCACCCAATACCATCTGCCTTGATGGGTGCTCGAGAGCGGCTGCTACCATGATAGATGTTTCCGGGCCGGTTGTGGCATAGCGGAGGAACAGATTGTTCTTGTCACGAAGAGACAGCGGCTCAACGGCCCAGTCTGGTTGGAACTGCCGAATGCACTCACGGTGGGCGTTCGTGTAGTGTACCAACAACCCAATAACGTGGGCAAAGGGGGTTGTGTGTCGGTTGCAAGGCTGGACTTTTAAGATATGTCATCCAGGGAGCCTGCTGCGTGCGTCCAGCCTTTGAGGCGCGTCTCAATGAGGGCAGCCGCCACGAGGGAAACCGGGAGCCTCGATGTACCGTTCGATAGGGCCACGTCTGGCTTAGATGGCGGCTCGACGGCAATGTCCTGACGGCTAGTCAAGATGCCCTCTGGGATTTCCCAGCAGTTGAAGTATGTATGGTTTTACTACGCCGCACAGTTAGAACGCTCTCGGCTTGTGTGGTGTATCGCCCGAAAGAAGTATTCCGCCGTGTGTTTGTAGTGAACTAGGATTCAACGAGAACACTCTGCGCAAAACTGACGGAATTATAAGTCTTATACCGTGAGGCCACTCTGTTTGTCAATAATAGGATGATCGTTTGGTTCAGCATGTGTTGAGATTTCCGTGATGTACTCTCCCTCATCCATGAGCAATTACTTACAATGTGAACCGTCGTGCTGTAAGTCTTGAAGCACATTCTCATAATTTTGATGTCGCCTGTGAACTGCTATGTCGATTGTTCCGGAGGAGTTGCACGATACCGAGTATACAGTCGCGTCGGGGTACTTGCATTCGAAATACTTCATGCGATGCCCATCTGAGGGAGTTAATGATCTTGAGGGTCAAGAATGGCAACGCAGAGCACGTCAGGAAGAAATGGCAAAGAATCGATCTTGCCAGATCAGCTGTGACAGGGAATCATACACGGGCTGTCAATTTCCGACATGGTTATGTCGTAGTTGAAGGCCCTGTAAATGATGCAGATGAAGGCATCACCAATTTGCGAACCAAACACGCCTGCAACGCGACCAGGAGGGCAAGTATGCAGGGGTGGGCAGTAGGCGGAATACATGCTGACTACTAAATATCTCATCCTTCGCCCTTTTCTCACCTATTCCAACAGGCACCGTCTTTCTACAACACGAAGTTAACGAAATAAAGAAATACCAAGCTCCAGTATTTGGCTCAAAGTCTAGTTATTTACCTATATGAGGGTACTTTTGGCTGTATTGCTAACCGCATGATGACAGCCGTACGGAAAGATGCCGATTTCGCCTCCGGCGTCAACGGAGCTGTCCGCCAGGCTTCGGGCATACTCCGTTGGTACCACCGTGGCACCGGTGCTGATGGCTCGGAGACCGAGCCCCCCCATTCCATTGACTCCAGTGAACATTCTACAAATTTGGGATACCGTCTTGCCAGTTGCACCACCCTTTCATCCATCATTTACAAACAATGGCAACATCACGCGCGGTCGCTGTTCTCAAGCCTTTTACCTCCTGCGATGTACAGCTCCCCACTCGTCATTTTACGGATTCCTCAGACTGACATGATGCTCAGATTGCAGATGCTCTCCGGAAGCTGAAGCACCCACAAGGCGGCTTCCTTGATGGCATTCGCATGTTTTCTCCAGGCTCCCGGGCCCGCATTCTCGGTCCCGCCGTGACCGTCAAGATGGTCGAGGCGAGCGACGTTACCGCGCCGAAGCTCACTCGCCACTTCGTGGACCACAATGAGCAGGGCGGCATCATGTACATCCAGCAGCCCAAAGGCCTTCCCAGCGCCTGCTGGGGTGGATTGATGTCCACGAGAGCGCAGTATCTGGGTGCTCAGGGCGTTGTCATCGATGGCAGAATGAGGGATGTGAATGAGCACAATGACATGGGCTTCCCGGTAAGCTAGGTGCTGACGACATACCCTTGTAGTTCTGCTAATTCAAGGCAATCCCAGGTCTTCGCCCGCGGTACATCGGTGCTTGGCTCAAACTCGTACACGAGGGCGTCCGAAGCGAACGTCCCGCTCCAGTTCCAGGGAGACCTCTGGGTCCAGCCAGGTGACATTCTCGTCGCGGATGCGGACGGCGTCGTTGTGACTCCTGTCTCACTGGTGGACCAGGTCGTCGAGCTCTGCAAGGCGCGGGCCGAGGTGGATGAAATCATGTTTGGAGAGCTGCGTAAAGGCGCAGCCATGGGGCCATTGATCAAAAGCGTCCGTGGAAATAAGTAGAGAGACAAAGAGACTCGAA
The DNA here is from genome assembly GCA_037042015.1 of Furcasterigmium sp. R96-07A1. Taxonomy (NCBI): domain Eukaryota; kingdom Fungi; phylum Ascomycota; class Sordariomycetes; order Glomerellales; family Plectosphaerellaceae; genus Furcasterigmium; species Furcasterigmium sp. R96-07A1. The sequence continues at coordinate 115,831 of JAXQJP010000333.1, read as the reverse complement.
TTGAGATTGTTTCCGACTCTGCAATCTATGCTGTGCTGTCAAACATGCTTTTGGGATTCTCAACCATAAGCAAATGCCATTCCTCATCTGATAGCCAGGACCTCAAGCTCCAAAGCCATGCCTCATCATCGATGACGAGATATGGGCTGACACTCATCGCCTCCTTGTGGCTCCTGACCTTCATCCTCGGTGTGTGTGGCCAGTCGCTGCCCCATATGACGCGATGTTTATTGGCGTCGACAAACGCGCGGACCAGTATCTTCAGGTCATGGTAGTTCGGCGCCTCCTCGCTGACACGATAGGGCGCGCTCAACTTCACCCACAGGTGACCTTGCCGAACGAGGCTCACCATGCTCTGGAACCCTGGTTGCGCCGTAGGGTTGTGGCGGAACTCCGGGCTCAGCATGCTCGGGGCTTTCATGAGACCGAAGTGATCCGTGATGAGGCGGACGCCAGTCGGCACGATCTCGGTTCTCACGAATGGTGCCAGATCGTCCCAAAAGCCAGTACATATCGTGGTCATGGTTAGGCTCCAAGGAGATGGGAAGCCCGAGATCCTGTTGAGGTGTGCGCGGAGAGCCTTCTTCTGCAACTGCACATTCTCCATGGCCTGGTACCTGTACAGATTGACCCTCAGGCCACGCACACCGGCTTCAGCCATGGCCCGGATTTCCTCGTCGCTTGTGGTTTCTGGATCGATGACGCCGATGGCGAGAGTCTTTCTCTTCCCAAGACGGGAAACAAAAGCCTTGAGGGAGGTGCAGTCATCTCCGTAGGACAGGCCATGCGTAAGCACGGAGTGAGTGATCCCGAGGTTCTGCTTGAAGGCCTGGAATGTGGTGATCAAGGCAGGAGGAGGCGTCAAGTGCCTACTCTCGCTGTAGGGGAAGACCTCAGCTTTGAGACGGAGTCAGGTCAGTCAGGCTGTCTTTTAGACTCTTGTAGGTTTCTGGACTTGGAGCACTCACGCTCGAAGATATGATGGTGCGTGTCCCAGGCCCCATGAGGGAAGAGAACATCAACTTCCCGGGGCTGCTGCTCCAGGAGAGTAACAGATGGCATTTCGACAATGATGAGATCGACACGGTTAAATTTTATGTCTTGTTGCTCATGGAAAAGGCGGTAGTCATAAATAGCGATCCTCGACGCTGCCGTTGAACCAGAATCGAGAGGGTGACCTTCGAGCTTTCAATCACCTTAGAGTGGGGGACCGGCAGAGGGGATCATCTAGAACACCTCCCAGCGGGAGCATCATGCGGCAGGCAGTACGATCGGAGCTCTCCTCTGTCAACACTGGGACAGTCGTAGTCTCGGGGCATTCCTGATCCCCACGGCCCCACGGCTCCTCGTGCTGGTCACCCACCGGTCCGGAGCAGCCCGGCATGGCCCCGGAGAAACGCGCGCGGGGCGACCCCATCAGGTTCCAAGTGCCCCTCCGTGTTCCCCAACTTCAGATCGGCGCATTGGGTGAGTGTGTTTCCTGGGGCCTCAGCGGTCACGGAGAAGCCCTGGCTTGGGGCAAGATGAGGGAGACCAGCTTCCGAAGGGCCGCGGCGCGGCCACTTAACAGCACGGCGCTGTCACCGACACGTCGCCGCGGTGTCGAGATTTGAAGCCTTTCGGGAGAAGAGAAACAGTGCCCTGAAGACATCAGCCATGGCAACCGAGAAGAAGAACACTGCTGCTCCATGGCAGTCTGTCGTGGCTGGAGCTGCTGCAGGAGGGGTCGAGTCTCTGTTGACGGTGAGCTTCCAGACTTGTGCCCCCCTAGACGTGCCACCTCGGTGGACTGAAGAAAGCCCAATCATAGTACCCGACCGAATACATCAAGACAAGAAAGCAACTTCATTCATCTCCGGAGTCGCTGCTCAACATACTTCTCAGTACAGTACGATCATCAGGTGTAGGGGGCCTGTACGCTGGCGCGGGGGCCTTCGTTTTGTCTAATGCCTCCAAGTCTGGCGTTCGTTTCTTCGCCTTTGATATGGTCAAGACATGGCTGCCCAAGGATCCACGGACTTCCCGACCGACGAAAGTGGCAAGCATGTTGGCTGGTGTTACTGCCGGTGTTGCGGAGAGTATCACGGTGGTGACACCCGGCGAGAACATCAAGACGAGGATCATCGAGAGTCGGGCGGGAGGAAAACGATTGACATCGACGGGCGAGGTCATTCGTGTAATATGGGCGACCAACGGTGTGAAAGGCTTCTATCGGGGTCTCTTGCCCGTGAGCATGAAGCAGGGCTCGAACGCGCTGGTGCGATTCACGACCTACAACGCGCTTCTTGGCGTCGTCGAGCCCGTCATGGCGAGCACGAAACTCGGCGGCGCGACGCCGGCCGTTGCCGGAGCGCTCGCCGGTGTGGTCACAGTATATGCGACGATGCCTTTCGACGTGGTCAAGACCAAGATGCAAGGCGCTACGAGAGGCTCTCGAAGCCATGGGACAGTCGGCTGCTTCGTGGAGACTGTGAGAGAAGGAGGTGTCCGAGACCTTTGGAAGGGCACAACTCCACGTCTAGCTCGGTTAAGTGTGAGTTCATACCATCAAACCTCAAACCTGGGCTGACATCTTCGAGATATCTGGGGCTGTCAGCTTCACCATTTATGAGAAGGTAACCGAGCTATTGCAGAGGTCTCGAGGAGGTCTAAATCAATCTGAATTTCCGGGACTGGCGAAAGGGGGAACGGCAGGATAGAAGTACATCTTGCGTGGCGCGTTTGACAGGATGCTACTGAAACTCTTGTCGAGAAAAAGGTGATGAACATGTTCCACATGAAGCTACTCGCCAGTCGATGAATGGAAGGAAATGGCGATGGCGGGGAGAGATCGATCATGATTGAGGTGATTGAGGTCCCGCCACTCCCGGGGTAGGGTCACTAAATTTTAGGCGCTGGTACAAACGCACAGCGCACGTGAGGGCCCCGCCGTTCAGTCTGGTCAGCAACTTCAAGGGGCGCCTGACTGGCCCTACGCTGTGTCTCCTCCCCCGCCACTCATCACCTTTGGCGAGCCGACTCCGTCGTTGCCATCTTCATGAGTCCAATCATTCGATCGCACTCAATTATTCTCACGCCTCTTCTTTTCATTGCAGCTTCCAATGTCCTCAATCCCATCCAAGACCGATGTCGACGAGACTGCAGCCCCCCAAGAAGGTGCGACTCGCTTGCCAGCGATGCCGGTCGCGACGGATCAAAGTGAGACTCCATTCTTCGATGGGTCAAGTTGTCGTGGGCTCTGCTCGATTTTACGGAGGAGCTGACCACGGACATCGTAGTGTGACGGCGAGGTCCCAGCGTGCACGAATTGCAACAAAGCAGGAGAGATCTGCCTCGATGTCGACAGTCAGAACCCGGCCGTTCTGATTCCTCGAAAGTAAGCTCTTGGCCATCGCATGGTCAAAGTGTGAGCAGCCAGCTGATCCGAGAAGCTTCGCTACCGTAGCCCAAGCGAGAATCCAATGGTTGGAGAACATCATTCGCGAGCGAGCGCCAGACGTAGACCTGGACGCAGGACCCAAAGTCGATGCAGCCCCAGATCAAAGGATCGCCCCAGCCGCTGGTGAAAGGGAGTCAGATTCATCAGGCGTTGCATCAGTCAGCCAGGAGACTCCTGCCCCTCAACGGCAATCATCCAAGAGACGAGCAGATTCTGATGCAACTTCGCAATCACACGACGAATTTCCTGGCCAGGCTCACTTCATCGCCGTGAACCTGGGTATGCTCTCTCTCAACTCCGAATCAAATCAGAAGCATTACCTGGGCTCCAGCTCCGGAAGGCGAACCTCATCGGAGTCTCACCATCCAGTGAGGGCTCGACGCCCATGGGCCTCACTGACGGTGATGATGAGGACCCATCACCTGGGTGGCCGGCGATGTCGGTAGGCCAAGATCCTTTGCGGCAGCATTATCGTTCCCTGCACCAAATTCTGAGACGGGAGCTACCTCGAAAACAGGACGCACTGCTCCTGCTGCAGTCGTACATTTACTGGATGCACCCTGATTATCCAGTGCTCGACCCAGCATCCTTGTTCGCTGGTCTTGACGCTCTGTATTCTACTTTCGACTGCTCCCTCGAAGACGACCCGTTTTCCCACGGGTGGCCGAGTTGCGCGCGTCCCTTCCGATGGAACGGCCGACTCGTGACACCACAAGATCCGGATTCGGGGGCTGTCGCCATGCCAGTGGTGGCCTTCATCACGTTCATGGTGCTCAACATCTCCTCTACGGTCCGAGTGCGGTCTCGAAGCTACGATCACGCGCCAGACAAGTTCTACCGGGCAGCATTGCAGTTCTCCCAAGATTGCTTCACACAGATCACATTGCCATCGATCCAGGCTCTGGTGTCACTCATCATCCATTCTATGCTGACCCCCGCTGAGATCAACTTGTGGACATTACTCCATGTTGCGCTGGCTCACTGTGTTGAACTCGGCATCCACAAAGAGGACGAAGAAAGCCCGGAGGACGTCAACGACCAGGTGCACAGGCAGATCCAGAGATCATTGTTCTATACCATCTATTCGTTGAACAGGTGAGAATAACGATCCTTCTATGTCAAACCAGATTGCTTACCACTGCGTGGAACAGGTCCATAGCGGCTATCCAAGGTCGTCCGCTTGGATTTCGTGATGAGACGTTTGACGTCAAAATGCCAGAGGCTCTTTCAAACGCGATGGAAGTACCTCCTTTACTACTACACCCTGGCTTTTCTGTCGCCGTGGTTCGCTACTCTACATGTCAGTTTCAGTTGGACATGATTACCTCTGACATCAAACTTCACCTGTACCATTTACCCGGAGCTTCTACACTCTTCCACCTTTCGGACCAGCCTGCCGCAGAACAGAAAAGAATCAAGTACAGCCTTGACGAGTGGCTGACACAAATGCCATCTATGGATGATAGCGATCTTCTCGGCATCGATAAACGGCAAAGGCACGTTTGGCTATGCAAGCTGAAGACGAGGTACCACACGGCCATGGCCCTACTCTTCCAGCCCTCACAGACTATTCGCAACCCCAACGCAGCTCAGCTCAGTGCCTGCTTCAAACATGCCTGCTCCATTCTCGACAATTATCAACTGTTGCACGATATGCAAGGGCTCCATTACGGCTGGCGAGCAGTGCAGAACATCTTTGCTGCTGGAGCAACGGTCGTTTACTGCTTCTGGATGTCTGCCAGTGTTCGGCAAGGAGCAGTTGCGGTTGACTTGACCAGAACTTTGCGGGCTTGCACAAGCCTGCTGGCTCTGGGAGGAGAATGGTGGCCGTCGGCGAGAAAGGGACAAAGAAGTTTCGGATCTGTCGTTGACTTCACGATCCAGAGGCTCTTCTCCGAGCAACGCCCGTCGAAGATGCCTCGTCTGGCAGCGCCAGCGACTGCCAACGCGGACGATGTCCACGAGGTCAACCACGGCGCCAGCTCGACTCAATCAAGTCAAGATGCTTCGGTGTTCTCGGCAGGCATTCTGGCGGAATCCGACGCCGTCTGTCCTCCTGTATCTGAGGTGGGTGGGTTAGCGACCGTGCCTTGGAGCCAGATGCAAGACTTCCATGAGGCTTGGGACGGAATCCCCCCCGAGACCGAGTTTCCAGACGCCACCGAGTTCGGCCCAGAGGTCGAGTCATTTTTAGCGGACTTTGGTCGTTCCAAGTTCAGCTGGGCATTTCCTCTCGACGACTCTGGTGGCAGATCCGATTCAAACCATGTGCCTGGCCTTCACTTCTGAACAAGGACCGGGGATGGCCCCTTGGAAACAAGCTGGACTGCTCCGTGTGGGACACGACACGGAACGGAGCAACCCGCTCGCTCCTCCCGCCCTACTGAGGCAATGCCCCACCAGAGCTTCCGATATTATCTTATCATCTTGATGCTCTTTACCTGCGCGAAACATGAGCTTCGTCTTCGTCTCTCCTTTCGGTTCGCGCCTCAATTGATCGGTCATCGGGGATAATACGATGTACTCACTTACACGAACAGCCGCGCATCGCCGCACCTCATTGCGAGCATTGCCCTCCCCACGAGACGTCAGGCGGCTTGCGATACCAGCCGCACAAGCCAGATTGAGTCCCCTTGAACCAGTAAGTTATCGATTTCTCGTCTTCCCATCTGTCGGTCCCTACATATACTGACCACTCAATTCCTGTAGTACAATAGTCTCAATTATGGCGCCCGGCTCCAATCTCTCCGCCAGGTTCAAAAGTCCGATCAGAGACCACTCACGCTGTCAGAAAAGATTCTCTACAGCCGTCTGATTTGGAATGAGCGCGAGTGGTCTCTCGGCGATATTGAAAGAGGTCATACGATCTTACAACTGCGTCCTGATCGCGTGGCATGTCATGACGCCACGGCCACGATGGCCTTGCTGCAATTCATCAGCGCTGGCTTGCCGAGAGTTGCGGTACCCACATCAGTGCACAGCGATCATCTGATCGTCGCAGAGTACGGTGCCGAGAAGGATCTTCAGAGAGCAGCAAGCGATCATAGGGAAGTGTACGCCTTTGTCAGCAGTGCTGCGAAGAAATATGGTATTGGATACTGGAAGCCGGGCGCTGGCATCATTCACACGACGATTTTCGAGAACTACGCCTTTCCCGGCGGCCTCATCATCGGCACAGACTCGCATACACCTAATGCCGGAGGCATGGGAATGATTGGCATTGGGGTTGGAGGTTCAGATGCCGTCGACGCTATGGCCGGCATGCCTTGGGAGCTTGTTTGTCCAAAGGTCGTTGGCGTTCGCCTGACCGGCGAGCTCTCCGGCTGGGCCTCTTCCAAGGATATTATTTGCAAGCTGGCGGGTATACTGACCGTGTCTGGTGGCAAGGGGAAGGTCATTGAATTCTTTGGGCCTGGGACGGAGACATTGAGCGCCACCGCCATGGCCACGGTTTGCAACATGTCCGCAGAGGTTGGATCAACCTCTTGTATCTTCCCTCATTCCCCGGCCATTTCGCGATATCTCGAAGCAACGAAACGAGCAGACATTGCATCTCATGCCGACGAGTACGAACAAGAGCTTCTGGTAGCAGACCCCGGAAGCGACCGATATTATGACGACGTTATCGAGATCGATCTTTCGACCCTGGAACCGCACATCAATGGTCCCTTTACACCCGATCTATCACATCCGCTATCCAAGTTCAAGGGCAGTGTCGCCGAAAACGCATGGCCCACCGATCTCAGCTGTAGCATGGTAGGCAGCTGCACCAACAGTTCGTATGAAGACCTGGTCAAGGTCCACAGCCTGGTTCTCCAAGCCAAAGGCGCAGGGATTGAAAAGGTGAAGACGAGTTTCCTTGTCGCGCCGGGCAGCGAACAGATTCGCGCCACCGCCGAGGCGGCTGGCATTCTCGGCGCCCTGAGAGACGCGGGTGCCACCATTCTCAGCAATTCTTGCGGGCCCTGCGTAGGGCAGTGGGATCGCAAGGACGTCGACGTGGCCAATGCCGAGAAGAACTCGGTGATTTCGGGCTTCAACAGGAACTTCACTGGCCGTCACGATTCCAATCCTGCCACACATTCTTTCGTCACATCTCCGGAGCTTGCGACTACCTTTGCTTACGCTGGAAATCTGAGCTTCAACCCCACCATCGATTCGGTGCCGGTCGAGTCGGCCACACCAGGGACATCTTTCCGTTTTTCACCTCCTGAAGGACAGGAGTTGCCGGATTTCTTTGTACCTGGTGAAGACAAGTTCCAGCCTCTCTCTCTAGCGTCCACCTCCGATTTGACCGTGGCCGTTCATCCACAAAGCGATCGTCTTCAACTGCTCGAGCCTTTCTCACCATGGCAATCAGGCAATGCGACTGAAATGAGGGTTCTCATCAAGGTCTCCGGGAAGTGCACGACAGATCACATCTCCCCAGCAGGCCCATGGTACAAATACCGGGGGCATCTAGAGAACATCAGCAATAATATGCTTCTCGGAGCCACTAATGCGTTCCTACCCGGCAATTCTCTTGAGATGGTCGGAAAGGCCATCAACCCGATCACCGGAGCCGCAGATCTGGTACCCGAAGTTGCCCAGCAAATGCGAAGCCAAGGCATCCGATGGTGCATCATCGGCGATAACAACTACGGCGAAGGTAGCTCGAGAGAGCACGCAGCACTCGAGCCTCGCTTCCTCGGCGGCACGGCTGTCATCGCCAAGAGCTTCGCGCAGATCCACGAGACGAACCTAAAGAAGCAGGGCATGCTTCCGTTGACGTTTGACGACCCTGCAGACTACGATAGAATCGTTGAGGGGGACGTCATCTCGCTGCTAGATGTGGATGAGGGGCAGCTGAAATGGGGAGAGCAGGTCACCATGGAGGTCAAGTCGAGGAGCGGGTCATCGTGGACGGCGATGCTCAATCATTCTTACCACTCACATCAAATATCCTGGCTGAGGGCAGGGAGCGCCTTGAACCACATCAAGAAGACGATGTTGGGAAAGACTGCGTAGCTGGGTTTGGTATCACGGCTTGGGTGTGTAAGAGCGCGGATACGTGCGATGAGCTGTCACAAACACCAGGACTGAAGAATTTGTAGACAGAATCCAGAGTCAAAGTTGAGCACATCGGCTCGTAAATCTTTGGATACTGTAAAAGTGACAAGCTACTTCGTTCCCCGATCAGTGAGTGCAAGACCCTGGGTACTTCTGCTCAAGCTTGTGGAGCTCTCAGTCTGGACTCGGCCTACCTGAGTTGCGCATGGAGATACCCATCGTGATTGACTCGTAAGAGATTTCGCACGGCCAAGCCACGCACCTGCCAATGGGATTGAAAGGAAGTAATCGCCGGAGCTGTCCTGACTCCTGACTCCCGAGTCCCAACTCCTGACGTTGCGATCCATGTGCGGGGGTTGCGGCGATGGACTGGCGCTATGCTGCGATCTGGCCAGGCCTAAACTTTCCGGAGCTCTCCTTGGTCCGTTAGTGCAGTCAAGGAGCAACCCGAGTCCAATTCTCGAGTCCGGGGAAGTGCGGGGCCCCGGGGAACACTCGTGGATCATGGAGCACTCCCCAGCTCTATGCCACAACATTGTGAGGCACTGGCGGCCGCCATGGAACAGCTGAGATCAAATCTGCAGTTATAAGACCACGAGACGACCGATCTTCCAAGAGGTTGCCTTTACTCAACAGCCTATGCTTCCGGAGACTCCGCAAAACACTCGACATTACTACCTTTCATCATCATGGCAGTTCTGCGCGACGACGCCCACAAGCAGGAGATCATGGATGGCGCACATGATCACGTCGACAAGCTCTCTGAGAAGGACGAGCACGGCGTGGTGACTGAGGGCGTCGGCATGAGCGAGGAAGAGTTCGCGGCGCACGAGAAGAGTCTCGTGCTAAAACTCGACTTCACGCTCGTGCCGATGGTGTGGCTTCTTTACCTGTTCAACTATCTTGACAGGAACAACATCGCGTACGTATGCACGGCCTCTTCTACTGTTGATGTTTGCTGAGGTTGATTCTGCTACAGACAGGCGAGGCTTAGCACCTTCGAGGAAGACATTGGATTAGTCGGGACGCAGTTCAACGTGGCTGTGTCGATTCTCAACATTGGTTACATGATCATGCAATTGCCCAGGTGAGCTACTTTTACGCCGTTTCCCTCTTGTTCGAAATTAATGGACGTGAACGCTTACCCCACGTCGCTAGTAACATGGTCATCACGAGGACGCGGCCTTCACTCTACATCCCGGCCTGCGCAGCACTATGGTCCGTCATCTCGGCTTCCACCGCCGCAGTTCACACCTATCCGCAGCTCATCGCCGTCCGTTTCCTGCTCGGTATCGCCGAGGCCCCGTTCTTCCCAGGCGCCATGTATCTCCTGAGCTGCTGGTACCCACGCAAGGAGCTCGCTCGCCGTACTGCCGTCCTCTACTCGGGCGTGCTGTTGGCCACGGCATTCTCGGGCCTCATAGCGGCCGGTGTCTTCTCAGGGCTCACGGGGGCTCGTGGTCTGGCTGGCTGGCAGTGGCTGTTCATCATTGAGGGCTCGGCGTCTTTTGGAGTCGCGATCATGGCCGTGTTCATTCTGCAGGATTTCCCGGGAATGAGGTCCGGTATAATGCGCTGGCTGCTTACGGATGAGGAACAAAATGTGGCGGTTGCGAGGATCCAGAGAGATCGGGTCTCGCTCCCCGAAGCTGATAATAGTGTGTGGACGGGTCTGAAGCTGGCCGTGAAGGATGCCAGGACCTGGATTTTTGTGCGTTCTCCTTACCCGAGATTGTCTCTTTGGGGTTCTGTGCTGACTGTGCTTCAAGGTCATCATGCTCACGGCAAACCACTCCGCGTACGGATTCAACAACTTCTTCCCCACCATCGTCCGCGGGTTTAACCTAGGAGACAACACCATCACTCTTGTCCTGACCGCGCCGCCCTATCTAGTCGGCACCATCGTGGCATTCTGCACGGCCTGGTCGAGCGACCGCCGCAGGGAGCGCGGCTGGCACATCTCTGTGCCCCAGGGCGTAGCCTGCGTCGGCTTCATCATCTCCGTCGCAACAGTGAACCGACCTGCCCGCTACGCGGCCGCCTTCCTGTACATCTGCGGCTGCTTCTCGTCCAACGCCATGGTCTTCAGCTGGGCGAGCTCGACGCTCAACCAGACGCCCGAGAAGCGCGCGTGCGCCACGGCCATCATCAACCTGCTGAGCCAGCTCGGAAATATCTGGAGCCCGTACTTTTTCCCCGCGAACCAGGGGCCGCGCTACGTCATGGCGAATATCCTGATGATGGCGTCTTCGGCCGTGTCTATTGTTACCTGTGTTGTTATGAAGTGGATGTTGAGCAAGGAGAACAAGAAGCTCAGGTCGTCGGGACAGGATGCGAATCTCTTCACTTTGTAAATTGGTGCCAGAAGTCGGGTACCAAATTCAAAACCTTTGACCCTTGCTACACGACCATCGCACTTAGCAGAACTGTCGAGGTTGCCAGGAGCCTTCAACCCGGTTTGATCTATGCTAGAGAATAACGACTTGTTACTCACACTCTCAAGCTTGTCAGGGCGCAGCATCGGCGGCCGATACCCAAGAATGTCGATATGGAAGCATCTCGAATTACTCACAGACTCACATGATAAACCACGAGGACAAATCATCCAGACCCTGAATTGACCGTGATAACATCCCCACATCCGAATACACCAGGCAATTTTCGGATACTACATGCTATCAGCGAGATGACCGGGCGTGGGCATGAGCATCTGAGACACCGCCCTTTCGGATCCGAATCTAAAAGCTGAGAACCGCAGATATGCTGATGACGGACGGAATCCGCCCGGGTAGATATCCATGGCAAGCACCGCGCTTAAGCCTCGAACCCCTCCTTTTGCGGCCGTTCTGGCCGACTCTCAGTAAGAGCACAGGCATCCATTACGGAGGCTCCGGGTCCTAGACACGGCAGGGTGTTACCAGGTTGTAGATTCAGGGTCCAACTTAGCTGCCTGATGCGCAAGCATCTAGAGTGTTATTGGTCCACCGTGCTGAACGACTTGGGGCTCTGCCCGTGGGCAATGCTGTTTCTGGCTGGCATTCTACAAAACGGCATCTCGGCACTGGGAAGGACGGCGCCGTAGTCTACATTGGGCTTGCCGGCCATTTTACATGCGGGCAGGGGATGAATGAGCACTAACAAGACCTGTAATGGAGACTCTAGTGGCTGAATGTGACGGACTTGACCGACATCCGTGATTCCGAGGGCCTTCATGGGCAAGGGACTTACAAAGAGCGTCAACGTCGTATCTTGTCCACTCAACATCCTGAACCGAGCTATGGAGTCAAACCGCTTGCTAGCTTCTGTAAGGACCCGTTGTCAGAATCCACATTTACCGACAACGCGTCCACATCTCAATTACCGTGTTTCCTGCAGAGCGAGCAAAGCGCCAAAGATGATGTCCGTACACACACGAATAAGTGACTTTCCATCCCGATGGAAATTCAGTGGGCAGGGATGCATGAGGCCGGATGGCTGGCAGACATTGCGATGTCCATTCTGCTACTGCCGACAAGCAATCTCTTCATTGAGGTTTACCTGAGTTGGGTGGGCTAGGACTTGTCCACTCAAGACATGCATTGGGATCTCGTTGTATGGAGATGTGACGGTGCTAGCCGGCAAACCGGCAGGACGACATTGTTCGTTGTCGTTTGAAGCTGATGACCTCCCTTGTTACGCGGCCGAGAGGAACACCACAGGGGCATCGTCGGAGCCGAAGCGGACGGAACCCGGACATGAAGCAGCCACGAGAAACCAATAGGAGTCGCTCCTTGAAGAGATCACACCCTCTCGGGACATTTCACTGGCTGAGCCGGCCCTGAGATAGCCCGCTGTCAGCAGATCCACAAGGGTATTACTGGGTCAGTCTGGATAGCCAGTAGGAGTCGCTCCAAGGATGGCGCACAGGGCTTAGTTTGGCCAAGCGGGGACCTTCCGGAGTTGGCGATCGACTTGCTGACGGACGACACGACGACTCTGCTCTGCTGCTCTACGAACTCCGAGATCAGGATGCGGTAATTCGTGTGACCCGGGGAGCTACTCGGGAGTCCGATGGTAGTATTCACGATGTTGAATTCAGTATTTATAGACTGCATCATTCCCTCGATTCCAGTCTTCCTTCCTCACTCACAACAGCAACATCATCATCACTCCTCACATCAACCATCTCATCTCCCACCTCGAGACTTACACACTACCATCTCACAACACAAACATCTCATATCATTTCCCATCACATATTTCAATCATCCCTCAATTAAAACCACACACATAACCAACCCATCAAACAACCCCAACAATGTCTCCTGCTCGCCGCGCCCTCATCAGCATCACCTCTGCCTCGGCCACCCTCTTCCAAGGCAAGGAGACCACCGGTCTCTTCATCAGCGAAGCCCTCCATCCCTTCAAGGTCCTCACCGCCGCTGGCTTCGAGGTCGACCTGGCTTCCGAGACCGGCTCCTACACCCCTGACTGGCTCTCTCAGCAGCCCGACTTCCTCAATGGCGAGGACCTCGAGATCTGGAACGACGTGAACAGTGACTTCCGCAAGAAGCTCGACAATATGCCCAAGGCCTCCGAGGTCGATGGCTCCAAGTACGGCGTCTTCTACGCCTCGGCCGGCCACGCCGCCCTCATCGACTACCCCACCGCGAGCAACCTGCAGAAGATCGCTTCCCAGGTCTACGCCAACGGCGGCATCGTCTCGTCCGTCTGCCACGGCCCCGCAATCTTCGCCAACCTCCTCGATCTTGCCACCAACGAGCCCCTGATCAAGGGGAAGACCATCACCGGCTTCACCACAGAGGCCGAGAACACGATGGGCATCATGACTGAGCTGAGGGCGTGGAACAGCCCGATGGTGGAAGAGCTTGCCGAGCAGCTCGGAGCGCAGTGTAAGTGTTTTTATCCCCTGCTGATCAAATGAAACCAATGGCTAACACAAATTTCAGACAAGCGCGCCCCTGGCATCTGGGATGACTTCCACGTTGTCGATGGTCGCCTCGTCACTGGACAGAACCCCGCCAGCGCGGCTTCTACTGCCCGTGCTGTTGTCGAGGTCTTCGACAAGCTTTGATAAAGTGACACCTTCTCAAAGCCGGGGTGCAGTACTCGGCTTTTTGACTAGTGGGAGAATTTGCATATAGAATAATAGACGCTGACGCCTTCTTTACCATCGTCTGCCTGTCCGCCCGCACGGTCATCCTGATCAAGTGAAGCAAGGTTTAGAAACCTCGACCTTTGATTGAGCTACCTGTTGTCCGTTTAGAGTGATGAAAAATGCCCAAGAGTAAACGAAAGGATGCACTCGACTCGGAATAGAGAGCGAAAGCTGGCTGTGCCTCGAGGCCCTTTGTGGCCGAGAGTAAACGAAGGACGCGGCACCAGAAGGTAAAGGAGGGGGGGTCACAGCTCATCAAGCACAACAGCGGTGACGCGGTAAATATTCCAATGCAATGATGAGTCTTCTTAATGTGAGGGGTTCTATTCCCGGTAGCGTGTCAGAACATGGATGCAGGAGATCTAAAACCCCATCTCAATTTGTTCCTCAATCTCCGTCGGCCTGCCCATTGAGATGATTCCCTTCCTCTCGGTAAGGTTATATACAACGTTGAAGAGTTTGTTGGAATCATTGTTGCCGAACTGCTTCCGGTTAAGACCGGCCGGGAAGCCCTGCTCGTCTTTGAACAATTCCAGAAGGGTGTCGAAGCCGGCCTTTTTGCCAACCTCGGCCGTGGCCAGCTCTTGAAGTCGGGCAGTACGCAAAGGCGAATCTGGGAGCCAATTAGGCTCGAACACGCCCTCGTGCTTCAGTATGAGGTTGTTTGCGTGGACAACACGGCCCTGGTCATCTGGCGGAAGCTCCTGGAACCCGATGCTGGTGCACTCAAGGCCCGTCGGCCCCGTGTTATCCCCGAGGAGAATGTGACTGCTGCCGGCCAAGCCTATAGCTTCGATCTTGTCCAGGGCTTCCCTCTTCGTCCTCGATTCGAGGATGGTGCGAAGCGCGAAGTGTATGGGCGTGCGGTCTGGGCTCACTCCCATGGCTCGGATGCCGTTGAGGAGGCAGCCGACGCCATACTCGTTGAAGCCGATCTTCCCAATGATGCCCGCCTCCGTGATCATCTGGAAAGACGGCAGGTCCATGTCGGGAATGCCTTGCGGGTTGACGCGCAGAATGATCAAGTTGGGCTTCTGTCTGCTCTTCCAGTCCCAGTTCTGCGCCAGGAAGGTTGCTCCGCTGGGGACCTTCCAGCCAAGCGTCGTGCAGCCATCGACAGCCTCGAGGGCCATGGGTCTCCTCGAGTTTTCATCAAAGAGCCCAAAGGCAATCTCACTTCGAATGTTGAGGGCCAGAACGTCGAGAACATCAACTTGAGCACCCTCCGCGATGGCCTCAATTTCTTCACAGTAACGGGGAAACTTGGCTTTGAGGTAGGGTTGGAACTCGGCAGCTCGCTCCAGCACCGTTGACCATTCAAGGTCGTTGTAGGCCTTGAACAGCAGCCGGTAGAAGTCAATTGAACCTGCAACTTGGGCTGCGGCCTGTTGGACCACCGCAAGGCCAATCTACAGCAGTCTTTGTCAATTTCCACATCCATCGTAACAACATTTTTTGCATCGTCCGGGCCGCGGACTTACCTCGCGATGGTTTCCTGTAACAGTGATGTCGAGCATGGCTGTAGAATTTCTTGTCAATGTCTAGAAATAGAACGAACACAGTCAATTCGACAGTCAGTGCTTATCTTCCTTGGAAGTTCGAACTATTCCCTCTTGTAACGGCTAGTGGTCTAATATGTACGCCTCGGAGTTGAGGGCGCAGCGGTCTAATCCGACAGTGGACAATGACTCGGCTCCAGTGGCGGCACGAACACGCCGATCTCCGACGGTGGGACACCTCAGCCAAAGTCGTTCTGATAGAGCTACTCTATCAGCGCCCGCCACCCCAGCGGCCTGTTGCGGGGTCGCCACGCTTTATCCCGACAGACTTCAGATTAGGCCTGGAGCGTGGACTACGGACTGCTGAAGATGCAGAACAGGATTAGCTTGAGATAACCCCAGATTGTGACTATATCAAGATGGAGCCATGTCCGGGGAAACAGAGACGGGAGCATCCACAACCACTCGAACTCCATACGTGTGTTCATTCCTCAGCTTACAACATGTTCTTCTTCACCAAGCTCCGAGAGATCGTTTGGGGCAAGCCTGCGTCCACAAAGGCCGAGCGCAGGCTGATTGTCAAGCTCGACTTCGCCATTTTGTCCTTCTGTTGCCTGATGTACTGGGTCAACTTCCTCGACCGCATGAACCTGAACAATGCCTACGTCAGTGGAATGCGCGAGGATCTCAACTTCAAGGGCAACCAGCTCAATGTCATCAACTCGAGTAAGTTACACTGATCCTCTACTTTACCACTCCAGTGCTTCGGAAGTGGTTCGTGACATGTACATCTCTAATCGAGCATCACAGTCTTCTACGGGGGGTACATTCTTGGACAGGTTCCGAATAACCTCGCGCTTCAGAAGTTCCGTCCACGCATCTATTTCCCTTGCTGCATCGTCGCCTGGGGGATCTTGACCCTCGGCACAGCATTTGTCCACCACCCGTGGCAGATCATGGCCATCAGGTTCTTCCAGGCCATCTTCGAGTCCTCTACGTTTGTCGGCTGCCACTACATCCTTGGCAGCTGGTACAGAACCGAAGAGTTGGGCAAGAGGACGGCCATCTTCACAAGCAGTGGCCTGGCTGGAACAATGTTCTCTGGTTTCCTCCAGGGAGGGATTCATCGGGGCCTAGGTAAGGCCATTCCACTCGCTTGCATCTTTCCCAAACACATACTCTAACATGCCGCTTTCAGATGGAGTTCGAGGGCTTCCTGGTTGGAGGTGGCTGTTCATCATCGACTTCTGCATCACCATCCCCGTGGCAATCTACGGATTCCTCGCGTTCCCGGACACCCCTGAGTCTACAACTGCCAGGTGGCTCACTCCTGAGGAGAAGAAGCTCGCCGTCGATCGACTTCCCGAGGTCTCCAAGAACCGCGGCGTACTGGGCTGGGATCTCGTCTCCCGCGTCCTCAAGAGCTGGCATTGCATCGGCTTCACTTTTGTTTGGGTCTTCGCTAGCAACACTGAGATGTTTTCCACCAACGCCATCATGAACCTGTGGCTGTCCTCCACCGGAGAGTATCAGATCGAACAGGTCAACTACATCCCCACGGGCGTGGCAGCCACGGGAATCCTCGCCACCCTGTTCCTAGGCTGGTATTCGGACTTCACCAAGCGCCACTGGCACGTTGGAATCATTCTCTCCGCGACAGCCATCACCTCTGGAGCCATCATGCTGCACCCCCCATCCAAGGAGGCCAAGTTCTTTGCGCTGTTCCTCAACGGGTGCCAGTACGCCAGCCAGACCGTCATGTTCGCGTGGGTGAACGTCGTCACGCGCGACGACGACGCCAAGCGAGGAGTCATCCTCGGCGCCATCAACACGGTCGCCATCGGCGTCTACATGTTCTGGTCGCTTCTCTTCTACAGCGCGACGCAGGCTCCGGATTGGCGCGAGGGCAGCATCGCGATGATGTGCATGGGTGCGGCTCTGGGCATCGCCACAGTCTGCGTCTGGTTCTTGATCAGGCGAGACCGGAAGAGGCTGGAGGTTTTTGACGCTGTTGCTGGTTCCATTACCAGCACCAACGATGAGAAAACCGCCGACCATACAGTCTCACCGAAGCGTGAGAAGGATGAAAGCGGTGGAGTCTAGATGCTCTGCAGTACTGGGTCCCAGGGTCTCAGGGTTCCAAGTTCCCATCACGGCTGCCATCACACCTAAGTACTTATTAGTCAACTCCTAGCTTGCTCTCTGAGAGGAGTGTAAATCGATCAAACTCATCCTTCTGCGAGGCGTCTTAGCCCGTGACTTCATGTGCCGCATCCCAATCTTTTTGTTAGTACTAGTAGTGGTGCACCATAAGTACCTTCAAGGTATGCGGCATCCTTCCCAGCGCCTCGTGTTCAACGCACAGTGGCAAAAGGAGGTCTACAGGCGGGGGTGGGCTGTAATTTATAGCGCACGATCCACTAACGCCGCCCTGGCAACGCTGCTGAGAGTGGGTCTCGGGGCACGTGCACTCAACGACATCACTGACTTCGTCCTTCTTCACCGACGTCGGAACCACCGTCACTTCGTTATCTTCCCATCCACCATCCCCCGTTCCACCCTGCACACCCACCTGCAATGCAGGACACTTGGGCCACCCCTCGTCGCTCCGAACAGACGGCAATGCACCGAAGATGGTGAAAAGCACGCGATCTTCGTACGCCTGCTCCCGGTGCTATAAGCGGAAGAAGAAAGTATGTACCGCCTGTCCTCGCTCGACGTCCGGCCCCTGCCGAACTCGGCGCTGACACTTACATAGTGCGACCGCAGCTATCCCTCTTGTACCCAGTGCACAAGCGCCAAGGCTGAATGCTTGGGCCTTGACCGAGACTCCGAGGAGGAGGTCCCGCGGAGGTATGTGGTCATTCGCTGTGACTACAGCTTGTCCTGCCGTTGGTCATCTGTTCCCTTGCTCATTTGCTTCCATACAACCTTGTCTCACACCTGGAGGATGTCGTCGCTCAGCTAGAGCTTCAGCGTGAAAGCCTGATCCAATCGAGAGTGCGCCCACGCTCTTCCTTGGGTGACTCACAGGACCATCTGGCAACGAACTCACCGCCGAGCCTCACACTTCCTTCATCCGAGCAGGCTGTAACGGCATGCCGATTTGCCTCCAAGATAGCCGGTGCCAGCGCACCGGCGATGGCCCTGGGCAATCGTTTCTGCCCCCCCTTGCCATACTACCGAGTCTACTTTCTGAGCGCCGAATTGCCTTTCCCTTTGGAATTCAAGGAACAACGCACGATCAACATCCCGAACACTCAGGATTGTGCATCAACTATTCAGCTACCCAGCGAGGTGGCAGACAGGCTGATGACTGTCTACATCGAACGAATCCTGCCTCGATATCCTTTATTTCTGAAGAAAGACATCCACGACATGTTCGCGCGGTTCAAGTCGTCAGCCAACAACCCCGACGTGGCGTCACCTGACGAGCAGTTCATGGTCTGCATGATCATGGCAGTAGCATCGCTTACATCAAAAGCTAGAGACTACCGAAAGCTGGTGTCCGTCGCCGAATCACTGCGTCACGACGCCTTCGTCAGGCTCGATTTCGGCTCTAGCGCTAGTTAATCATCTACGAGGACGATTCAGCAGCTCCTGCTACTTGCTCAATATGGCTACCTACTCCCAGCTTCTACTAACCTTTGGCAAGTTGTTGGCGATGCAACTCGCATTGCTCTAGAGCTTGGCCTCCATCAGGAACCTCCAGCCGACTGTGACATGGCGGACGAGGATCGAGTGTCTCGCATACGACTCTACTGGACAGTGAGTTGGGAGTTGGTTGTGGGCAATGTGACTGGCAGCTAATCCCATCGGCAGCTCTACGCCATCGAGAGATCAGTTGCCATCACTTCACATCGGCCATTTGCAGTATCAGGAGATCAGGTTCACGTGCCGTTCCCTGACGCAATGGATCCCGCCTGTTTTCCAGATCAAGCCCAAGGGCAAGGACTTACTCAGACACCGGACCAAGCGTCCAATCCAAGCCCTCCACACGTACAATATGTACGGTTTATTGACAGTTTGCGATTCCTTCGACTGCAATCAGAAATATGTGCCGTCAATATAGGAATGCGTCCACTTCCGGTCACCCACCTTACACACCAGCATTGGCTTGCTGATGTTGAGAGACGGATTTTCGAAACCAAAGCGTGTGCCACTGCTACAAAACGATGCGATTTGATGGAGTGGCATTCCATGCTGATTCTCCACATGCCCTGTACGCGCAACCCGAACCCAGATGATAGCTCCGTGTTGAAATGCTTCAACGCAGCAGTTCGCATTGCCAGAGGATACTGGGAGTTGATCGAATCCAACGATGTCGACAGTCCTTGGCATGCGACCCATCATTGCTATGAGGCGGGCATGCTGATACTCTACGGAATTTGCCACCATCGGGACTTCATCCAGAAACACTACACAATGACCCAGGTCTTTGAAGTTGTCCACCAGGTTTCTGGTCTTTTTGTGAGTAGACGCCAAGCTGAATAAGCGGTACATTACAGCTGACCATAACAGATCCTTCTGGTCAAGCAATGGCCGGCGGCCCAACAGTGCGGCGCCTTGTTCGACCGGCTACGCAAAGGAGCCCTGAGCTTCTTCCGAGAGGACAGCTCTGCCGGCCCGAATTTAGGCCCGGAAGCCAAACAGTTGAAGGAGCTGGTCATCAGAGAGAACGCAGATGTTCTCTACGCAAGGGAGCAGCCAGCGGTGGCGATGGGTCAATCGATATTCGAGTCCATGTTTGCCGATTTTGAGATGGATCCGTTTTCCCTCAATGACAGCGCGGACGTCCTGGGACTCTTCGACCTTTTCAATTCTCCAGAGCTAGAAAGCTTCGATATGGAACTGTTGGGAACTGGTGATGAGCAGCTGGATCTTGGAGAGAACCCTCCAGACGCGCCCATTCTAGAGGCATCCGCTACGGAACAGACCCCAGACTCCGTGGCAGCGGCACAGCCTAGGGGAAGTCTCCTCGACGACAGTCAGCTGAGAGCCGCAATGCAGAAGCTTCCCGTCTGCTCCCACTGCAGAAAGAGGAGGATCAAATGTGACACGGAACTTCCTGCTTGTCGGAACTGCCAAAAGCTACACAGGGACTGTTCATACCGGGACAATGCGTTGGGAGAGGAAATTCCACGGAGGTATGTTGCCCACAGATCTGACGCTTGATGCTGCTAATCGATCTACAGACACGTACATGCCTTGAAACAGCACGTCGATAATCTTATCAGCGAGGTCGACGGGCTCTCTTCATCACTTGAGCATACCAGTATTACAAATCCGACGGCCAATGCGCCCCAGTCGGTCCTTGCCACACAGCCACGGGCTGGCGAGAATGAACCTCACGCTGGTTCCCGTTCAACGAACATTTTCTGTACTACAACATTAAACTCCGATAACTCGCCTGATTACATATTCTTCGGCCTGACCAGCTCATTTTCACGTTTCGCATCCAGCCTCAGTCGATTGCCTCCCTTGCTCGAAGAAACCTCGATACTCACATTGCAACCAGCAAAACCATATCAAAGGCTGCTTGACTCTCTCGTTCTCGATGGGACTTCGGACCTTCCTTTGGCTGATGCTCGAGGCCTCGTGAATACCTATTATTATTCCATCGAGATCACGTTACCGATCCTCGGGCAAGACCTTATCAGCAAAACTCTGGACTCCGTCTACACTGAAACTTCCGGAACCAGGGACGGCGTTCTTGCCCAAGCGCGATTCGCTTCCATCATCGCAATATCTCTGGCTATTCATGCAGCGCAGGACCCAAACCTTCAGATCGTTGCAGATGCATACTTCCGCCAAGCAATATCACGCGCGACATCCGCAGACCTTCTGGTCTACCCAACCGACCAGTCCCTCCAAATAACACTCTTGCTTTGCATATACGCTTGGATCTGCCCTGGTGCCATGGACGTATGGAGACTTCTTGGGCATGCATCCCGGATGTGTCTGGACATCATCGAGGTTCAAGGATCCGGCAAGGTGGATTCCGGCTGCTCGGCAGTACTCTATCGTACCCTTTACACCTTGGAGACCCGAGTCGCCATCCTTTTCGGGAGGCCTTCACAGCTTCCCGATGGACAGGATCTTCCAGCCTATGCACCCGAACTTGTTTCTGCAGGGGCTGGCGACCTGTCGACACTGGCTTACAACCTCGCAAGACTTCAAAATCGCTTCCAGAGGCATTTGCTAGGTAACAAATTGGCGCCATCCCGGCAGAATCTTGGTGCCTCTCCCCTGACCAATGTTTCATGGATGACCGCTTGTGTCTCGGACATGAAGGCCTGGCTCGGAGATTGGAACGCACAAGTCGACGCTCTCTCGGGTGCGCCGTCCCCGTCTCGTGTAGGCGCAGAGCACCAAGAGCCACTGAGGCTTTGCGGTGAGTTCCAGCAGTGCGAGGCTTTGTTGCTGGCACGCATGGCTCCCGAGGCTGGCGCCCGGGATCTTGTCACGACTGAAGAAGAAGTCGCGATTTGCAAGCGGCTGCTGCACACGACGGATGCTCTGCGACTGGTGTCTACGTCTGGGAGTGGAAAGGCGGGGTTCATGTTTCCACTGACGTGGACGCGGGCTCATGCAGTCTTTACTGCTACGGCAACATTGCTGGAACAGTTGCGGTCCGTGTTACCACGAGATCCAGAGATACAGCGGTGCGTTCAGCTTGGCATCAACATCCTATCTTCATCGGAGGGTGGCAATGGTCGTGGCACCCGCGAGATGGTGAACTGCTTGCGCAACATGTACGAAAGCAGCAATTTAGATGTATAAACATAGATCGCTGGGAATTCATACCAAACATGACAAATTGGGTTGAAGTCTGGTTGAAAGTCCACGGATTCGTCCGGCTATAGGCGGATACGAACCTCCCAAAAGCATGTCACTTCGGTTCCTGAAATGACCAAACTTGGATATCATTCCGTTTCCTTCAATGACACCTTTCAACTTGTCTGCCCTTCTAATTCGGTATGCTCTTCTTTACTGTCTCCGAGATTCGTCCTCGCAACGTACACGACCATGAGACCGCCGAGGATGTTACCCCCAACGACTAGGCTTCTGGTTAGGCATTGAAAGGTCTTGTGGGTAAGGAGAAGATACACACATATTGTGAAGGACCAGCCCGCGCCAATCGCATTGAGCAACGGGACTATCATGCCGGTGGCAGCAGCAGCGAAAGAATACTGCACCACGTACTTGCTGCAGACCACTTCAGATCTCTTTTCCGGTAGGACTTCTGATCGGTAGACAACAGAGTCAGCGTATGATCCGTACCCCGGGCAGTGGTCGGAATGGTGGTATCTTACCGGCAGTGTATGTGTTCAAGCCATTCCAAGCCCCCATCAGGCCGATGCCGATCCAAAAGGCCATGATGATGATCAAGGCCAGTCCACCAAAGTTCTTTTGCAGGCCCCATCCGTACAAGAGTATCGATATCGGCAAGACTACGAAGAAGTAGACGGCGCCGCTGTTTAGTCTGTCCCGGGGCAGATGCCGACCGTTGCGCTTCGCGATCCATCGTTTGACGGTTCTGTCGGAGTAGTGGCCGCCAACGAGACTTCCGACGACGAAGCCCAGGCCAGGGGAGAGGTAGAAGAGACCGCTGATCAAAGGCGTCGTGAGGTTGAATCGTGGGTTGATGATGTGTCGTACCGATGCTAGCAGGCCGTACTGGACCACGCCCAGAAGCCCGCACGCAATCTGCAAGAAGCACCTCTCGCTTTAGGTAGAGTTTGAGCATTTTTGTAGGGTTGAACTTCTGAAGAACTCCAAGTGGTGATAGTCGAGAGTCTGCCGCTTTCTCTGATAGCTGGCTCGTGATGAAGAGCAAGGAGAGAACAAATCCGACGCCGGACTGCGCGGCTTGAAGCCAGTATATCGTTCGCCAGTGGTTGTATGTCGTAATTATGCCCGCCAAACAAGGTCCTGTCCGCATCGAGTCGGCATAAGTAGTATCGGCGATGGTCGAGGGCGTTGACCATACCTAGAGCTGTCCCAGCAACGCTCCCGGCCATCATGCAGCCAACGGCCCTACCGCGAACAACCGAGACGAACATGTCGGCTATGATGGTCTGGCCGGCCACCATGAAGTATGTCCCGGTCAAACCTGTGAGGATTCTCATGGCGGTGAAGGTGCTCACGTTCGGGGCGAGCGCGGTCCCGACGGATGTTGCAAACATGACGGCGAGGGCAATGTTGTAGCTCAGCCGTCGACTGAATATCTCCGCCAGGGGCGCCCATATCAGGGTCGAGCAGCCCATGGCGATGAGGACCGGCGCGTTGGTGACATTGATGGTCTCGACGGTGGAGCGAAATGTAGCCGCGATCTCAGGGGTGGCCACGAACAGAGAGGTGCTCGTCGAGGTTACAACGAAGCAGTTCCAGCTGACGATGAACAGGATTGTAGCTTTCTGCCAAGTTGGGAGATCCTGGGCGCTGCTCCCTGGCGGTTGGGGCTCGGCTGCTGTGCCTGCGCCACCCAGAAGCGCCATTTTCTCGTACGTTGTTCCGACAGATCTTGAGTCCCTGGGCAGATCAGGAGCTGCAGGTAATAGGACGAAGTGAATGGCATTGTTTCTCTTTACTACATGTCACAGTCTGTTCGGGAACCGGGGGGTGGGCTTCGGCCAAATGCTCAATATACCGAGAGTGTGGGTCTGCTACAGCAAAGGATGATGAGGATTTGGCCGACGACACCTGCGGCCCTGCTGCGTCTGGCGAGTGACGAGGAGCTGTCGGGTCTCGGCGTGCAGGTATCTACTATGCTGTAGGTCTCCCCCGAAGATCACTGTACCGGCTTATCGTCGTGGTAAAGTCCGCCGGCCCACGTCAGTGGGTGCCGGCTGCGTCTTCCGAGGGTTTGAAGGAATGTTATCAGTGACTAGCGTAGGGATGGTGGACTTCGGCAAAGGTAGCCGCATGATAAGATTTTCCATGCGTTAGAGTCGAATGATTGGAAAGCTAGGTAATGCTTCTATCGCAATGCATCCGCATCTTGAAACTTGATTACAAGGCTCTTCTTATAGGAGGGCCGATAGGAGAAACCGCAGTGACGGCAATTGCATTGCCGTTTGAGAAGCATCCCCATACTTGCGGTCTCCTTTCACAGCCCCTGTTGAAGACTACTCTAGGTACATGAGACAATAGATGGCACTGGCTGGAGAAAAGGATGGGTTCGCAAGAAGGTGACCTGGCGGGAGATCGAGACGCTTAACAGCAGTCGGTAAATCGGTAAAGACCGGCAGATCCCAACTTGCAACAGAGCAACGGTCAGCAAGTCACCCAGCAATGTCGCGCTCGCCATATGCTTAATTCGGGAGATTATCTACTGTCGCAATAGCCTCGCCGAAAACGCCTGGCATCGATAAGGATGCAGGAGTCACTGAGAGGGCTCTGTCTCACCGCCATAACTTCACAAACTTGGGAAAAGATCAGGCAAAGCAACACTTGATCTGTGATAAATTCTGATATTCTATGTACGGAGCCTGTCATTTCGAGAAAGACAGATGATGAGATGGCAGAATTTGTATGTGCATGATGTCTGGGTGTGTGATCTTGTCACTGCTTTCAAGTTGCCCGGAGGACATGTTCAGCTTGCTCACTGGGCGCTGACGCCGGCCTTGATAGTCACTTCCGGCAATGTCCCGGCCTTGAACTCATCGCAGACCTGAGCCATCGTCACAAATTCAACGCCCTCCTTCGTCTTCAGATACTCGATGAACCGTTCGTGCATGAGTACAACGTTGGACTTGCCGCTGACCTGGGGGTGGCAGCTGACACAGAACACAAAGGAGTCATACTCTCTGTAGAAGAAGTCAAACTGGTCCTTCCACTGCTGCTCGATGTCCCTTGGGTTGACGAATCCGTGGGTGCCGGGACGCTTGGTGTAGTTCATAGGCGCTGCGACGTGCTGTCAGTTGACCAAGTTGCTTCAAGACAATTACTTGGCACGACTCACGCCAGTCATCCACGTTATATGAACCCGGGATCTCGACGACCTTGGTCGGCTTGTGTTCCTTCATGGGCACCATCCAGGTGTCCGGATCCTTAGAGTAGTCCGGGTTGACATTGGAATCCAGCGGGACATCTGCCACGTAGTATGGCTGACAGTCGTGGTGCAGCATGGAGTGATCGTACTCGATGCCGAAGTCCTCGAGGATGGACATGGTCTTGGGGCCGACCTCCCAGCCGGGGGAGACCCACCCCTTGGGATACTTGCCCGTGAACTCTTGGTACACCTCGATGGACTTTGCCATGACCTTTCGCTCCTGCTCCTCGGTCAGGAAGCGGACATACTCATGGGTGTATCCATGAAGGCCGCTATACAAGGTCAGTGGTGAGTCAAAAAAGGTGGCTCGCCTCCGGAGCGGTCTTCCACGTGCTTACATCTCATGCCCAGCATCTCTGACCTTGGCCATTTGCTCTGGGAAGGACAGGATCGAATGGCTCGGCATGTACCAAGATGCCTTGATGTCGTATTCCGCGAACACTTTCAGCATTCGGTCAGTGCCGACGTTGGCGCCGAATATGCCCCTCGAGACATCGCTGGCGCTGGCCGACGAGCCGTCTCGGGTGTTGAGCCTGGGACAAGAGTGAACAAGAATCCTGGCAAGTATGTCTTGATCCCTGGCTTACCATCCAGCACAAGCGTCGACGTCGACGGCGTAGGTGACAAGGGCTCTCTTGGGAGGCATGATGATGATTTGTCAGGTCTTGAAGGCGTTTCGAACGGAGTATGAAGTCAACGATGCAAGGTAGATGCAGCCACGGTTATGGATATCTGAACGTCTGTGCCCCTTTCATTGGGTTCTCATGATTTCTCATCTTTATACATCCTGCCGGACAACTCCAGTGGCTTGCTCTTTAGTGTGTCGGAGTTGCCCTCGTGTCCGTCGAACGGTGCGCCGGCCCAACGCGCTGTAATCCGACACCAACTTCGTCATCCTTCCCCGCCTCGTCCGCCGCTGTCGCTAGAGTCCGACAGCCAACAACCGAGCGCGCAGGGTATCAATTCCATACATGTTGCATTAAAAGTGGTCAGTGCTGGTGCTTCTGTCCTTCGGTGAATATGTGCCGCAGAGTCAGCCCCCAGTCAGCCGCCTGAAATCGCACAAGACATCGCATCGCAATGCTTAGCTCCACGTCATTTTCAGGTCGTCAAATCGCCGTCACAGTTTGTCTCACGTCAAGTTCAATCTCATCGACATATACTGACAATCATAGGGAGGATGTTCTGGTATCGGCCTCGCCGTCACCGAGACACTACTCGCTCTCGGCGCCACCGTTTACGTGGCGGACATCTCATCCGAGGCGCCAAAGGAGCTCACCAACCGAGAGCGATGCCACATCACGCTTCGCTCTAATGTAGCGTCCAAAGGTGACTGCCAATCATTCATTGATTCCATTCCCGGAAGACTGGATGGGCTTGTCAACTCGGCGGGCATTTCAGGCTGGGAGGGCAAGATTGGCACCGACGCGGTTTACCAGCGAACCATGGACATCAATGTCACGGGCACCTGGAATATGGCTACCATAGCCATGGCCCGCATGTTATCACAAGAAGATCTCGAGCTACCGGGAGTTGTTTCGAGGTCTATCCGTAGCGTGGGGCAAGGATCGATCGTCAACGTCGGCAGCGGCGCCTCACTTCGCGGGGTTGCCGGACTAGCAGCATACACGGCTTCGAAACACGCAGTCATGGGGCTTACTCGAACCTGGGCTCGCGACTTTCCCAAGATGCGAGTGAACTTGGTCGCTCCCGGTAAGTCTTGATTCCGAGCTCCCATCCGACGTGGGAAATGGCGGCGATACATTGCTAGCACGGCCCAGGTGCCACGGAGACGCCCTTAGCAGAGGCCACTGTTGCCAGTGCCCCTCGAGATGACCCTAGTGTTGCCATTGGAAAGACGCAGATATCGTCCATACCCAAGGGTAGGATGGCTTATGCGACCGACGTGGCGGATGCTATCGTTTTCCTGCTCTCAGACTGGTCAAGTTTCATCACGGGGCAGGCTATTCCTGTGAACGGCGGTACTTTTTAGGATGTCGAGGAAGACGATGAGAAAGATACAGCTTGCGACGCTGATGAGACAGCCAGCGATCTCCCACCATCACCACGAACCCGCCTTTTCTATCAATTTGTTAATGACAGCCTTACTATCATTTTCTTGTAGAGGTGCCTCGTCTTGTGATGGAGCTGCCATGGAAAGCATCGTTGTAGTCGGTCTGGGCAGATCTCGTGATCTAGCATCATGTCTACCATTCTACTCCGTCAAACATTCATTAGCCGGTGACCGGTTGTGTCTACTCTGCCGGACTCTCTGTAATTTTCATCGGTCTGACTTGTTCTCAACGGCCTGGCTGTCCACTAAGGCCAACTCATTGGCTGCCCGGGTCGATGGCCTTGTCGACCGATTTATTAGCCAACATTTAAGATTCTCAATAGCTCTAGTGTTAAGACGATGTTACCTCAAGCTGCAGTCTTTACACGTCGGGGCCGACGGCCTGAGTTGAGGTCTGGCCGAAGCGTACAAGTGAGTCACAGGCAGCCCAGCCTTACCCAGCCAATTAGCGAGCCCCTTTTAGGAGGTACAAAGGGGTCATCCCCTGGAGACGAAAAGTGCGGTTTTGTTGGTTCAACATCGTCATACGAAGTTCCCATATGTCAAACTCAACTCAACAATTCTGACTTGAGCATCCTCCGAGAATTCATTTCTGGCTCCACCGCAATGCAACTATCGTATACTGTTCTCGACGTCTTCACCGAGACCCCGTTCGAGGGAAACCCCCTCGCGGTCGTCACGATCCCCGCAGGGGAAACCCTGACTCTGGCCCGCAAGCAGACAATCGCACGGGAGTTCAACTTCTCCGAGACGACATTTGTCCACGACGTCGAGGACCGCTCCGCCGTCAAGCAGCGCCATGTCGACATCTTCACGCCCAAGTCGCAGATCCCATTTGCCGGACACCCGACCATCGGCACCGCCGTATTCCTGCAGCCGCAGGGTGTCACGACGCTTCAGGTTACCGCCGGCACCATTGGGATTGGAAAGACACTCGACGGCGGCCTCAAGGCTGCCATCCCGCACAAAGTCCGCCTCCACGAACGTCGTGCGCCAGAACCGATCCCGGGACCGGCTCATGCCCTCAATGAAACCCTCAGCGCTGCAGAGCGCGACGCACCTCTCTTCAGCATCGTCAACGGAATGACCTTCGTCCTCATCGAGCTTCCCTCCCTCGAAGTTCTTGACGCCGTTCGTCCCGGCGGGCCTGAGCTGCCGGAGGATCTGCTGGACGCCGGCTGGCGGGACAACTGGGTGACCCGACGGTACTATTTTGTTCGACAAGGTACGACAGTCAAGGACGGCAGGGAGGTACACCAGCTGCGAACCAGGATGGTCAAGCAGATGATGGAGGATCCCGCCACGGGTAGCGCGGCGTGCGCTTTGACAGGCTATCTGAGCCTGTACAAGCAAAACGCCCCGGTACTGGCCTTTGAGATCACACAGGGTGTGGAAATGGGTCGGAGAAGTCAGCTGTCTGTCGATGTAGACTTGATTACGGACTCTGATGGAAACAGGACGGTGGATACTATTCATCTCGGTGGAAAGGCAGTAACAGTCATGAGCGGGACCATACACGCCTGAAGTTCTTCGAAGCAAGAGTGTTCCCATACTTCCATGGCCCGGCACTATGCTACCATGACGCTATTGGGAAGACTGCTTTCAAAGTGAAGGACCCTTGTTACCAATACAAAGATATAACATACGTTCAATGTTTACTAAAAGTCTCATTCGACTTCGAAGATAATCAATCTTGACCTTGATAGCGCATCCAGCGTTGGAGAAGAGGGCCGGTCATCATGCCCTAGCTGAGGTGTACTGGTGACGGCTCCGCCCTCAAAGTATCTGTAAAATCTGATGATCTCTTGTTTCGGCGGTTCTTCTCTTGAAGTTGAGATAACTAAGACAAAGGTTGGTGTACACTGCTATTGGCATGAATGAAGTGTGCTCTCATGAGCTGCAACGTCCTGGAGTCTGCTTTCACGGAATAGGCATTTCAGGCGCACAGAACAGATCATGTTAGAAGGCCATCCCGCTTTTAAAATGGCTCAAGACACTTGAGATTTGTCAGACAAACAGGGTCCTATCCAAATCGGAGTGCAGATAGAAGGGTCGGGATTGGAAGAGGGCAAAGGAGTCGGTTTGGGGCTGAACTGGCCGAGCTCCTCAAGCCCACATGGGCGCAGCAAATTCACCATTGCGTGCAGTGCAATTGATGTCCATGATGAATTCTACCGAACTCTGTTGGCGTATGCCCAAATGCTCGAGTCATTCGCGGTGAGTAGCGTCGAGAGTAAGCTACTGGTAGGTCGCGCGTATCAGTTACGCCAATTACGCCCATCACGCCGACCACGCCACCATCGAAGACCGCAACAGAGCTTGACCCCACTTCCTATCTCATGAACAATAGAGCCATTATCTATAAATACTGCACTTTTCATGGACAATTGAAGGCGCAAAGCTCAGATACAAGGAACAAGATACTTAAACTTACACCACCCTTGACCTTCTCTCACGCCATGTCTCCCTCCACTTTCCAGCAATATTGGCTGCCCGAGAAAAAGGGGTTCGACTGCCTCACACTCCGCGAGGTCCCCCAAGAGCCCCCGAAGCATGGCCAGATTCTCGTCCGGCTCAAGGCAGTCTCCTTGAACTGGAGAGACGGCATCCTTGCCCTGGGCACATACCCCTTCCCAGGTCCCGATGCCGTTGTTCCCTGCAGTGATGGTGCAGGTACGACCTTCTTCCAGGCACGATCTGAGCGAAGTATCCCAACTGACAACCTAATCCTACCAGGCATTATTGAGGAAATTGGCGAGGGTGTTTCAGGCTGGAGCGTCGGAGACAGAGTGCTGGCCAACTTCACCCAGGGCCACATCGCCGGGCGCCTGACGAGAGAGATGGGCCTGACCCAGCTTGGTGGAGAAAGCCAGGGCCTTCTCGGTGAATACTTCATCTTCCCCGAATATGGAATCGTGAAGATTCCCGACTACCTGTCCTTCGAGGAAGCATCCTGCCTGCCCTGCGCAGCGCTCACAGCCTGGAACGCCCTGCAAGGCCTTCAGCCCGTGAGGCCAGGCCAAACGGTGCTCCTCCAGGGTACTGGTGGCGTATCAACCTTTGGGCTGCAAATAGCTCACGCAGCTGGCGCCAGGACGATCGTCACCTCGTCATCGGACGAGAAGCTGGAGAAGGCAAAGCGGCTCGGCGCGACGCACGTCATCAACTACCGCAAAACGCCAGACTGGGCCGCCGAGGCGATGAAGATCACGGGCGGCAAGGGCGTCGACCACATCATCGAGGTTGGCGGCACCTTGACGCTTCAGGCCTCCTTCGACGCTATCGGGTTCAACGGCATCATCAACTGCATCGGCCACATCACGAACGCGGATCCCCTGGGCGCGGGCAAAGACCTGAAGGGTCCAGACGCGGCGTTCCTGGCCCTTGACAGGCTCTGCATTGTTCGTGGGGTGGTTGTCGGGTCGCGAGAGCAGCTGCAGGATATGCTGGCCTGCTTCGAAGCTCACTCGGTCAAGCCTGTCATCGATCGTGTGTTCCCATTTAAGCAGACCAGGGAGGCGTATGACTACCTGTGGGCTTCTACACACACGGGCAAGGTGGTGATCCAGATCCCCTGATCCAATGCAGGTCCGGATGTGAAACGCCGAGTTCCGATGTTCGTCAACGATTGTGTGCCTTGGGGGGGCTCTCCAAGTATAATCCCGGGGTATAAACGTGAATGCTATGCCAGTAACAAAGGAAAATCCAGATAGCTCAAGACATCCTCCCAATCAGAAGCTTTACCTTCCTCTCTAGACTTCCAGACCGTTTCAAGTACTTCTCTTGCCCGCAGGATGTTGTCGAATCGGCGACATGAATAGAGCTGAGACAGCCTTGCCCGTACCATTTCAATGTGCTCTGTGTTCTCTAGCTCAGCTCCTGCCATAAATAGGGGGAATAGCAAAGGCGACTCGGAAACGTCCCCAGTCGGGACGTCGCCGATGTGGCCAAAGGCTTCCGCCGCTTCTGCTTGTAGCTTCCGATGTAAGATCTGGCTGTCGAACCAGTCTTCCTCTGAGATTTGCAACGTGAAACCTAGCAAGTGACCTGCGAGCTTGGAGGCTCGGCGGTAGAGGTAGATGAGACTGGCAGACCGGTAGGCGTTCGCTACAGCTCGCAAGGTGGGCAAAGCGCAATCCGAACACCGCCAGTCTCGCAGCGTCTGCTCGATTTCCGGGGCCTGTACGCCCACATCGTCTGCCTCAAGACAACTGATGCGTGACATGATCGTGAGCAGCCCTGACGCAACACCTAGGTAGGTATCCACGACGTTGGTGATGTTTTCAAGGTATGGTTCTTGTATCAACGGTTTGGTTCCGAGCGTGACACTGGCGATGGTGTCGTGGTAAGCGAAGTTGCGTAACACCCAACACCCATCGGGACTTGTCTTGAATGTATCGAGGTTCCTCCGCGCGCTGGAGCCAGTGGGAGTCGTTGACATGATGATTTGACTGGCACCAACCAGGTGGCTGTACCAACTCTGATTGCTGCCCGCGCAGACCTCCGAGGTCAGTAGGACGAGGCAAGTGGCTGCCATGGTCTCGGAGGTCATCCATCTTGGAGAAGCATGCGCCAAGGATCCAGATAGTGATGCCAGAGCTCTGGAGCGGGCCTGTAGTGCTGTGACAGAGTACGTGGGGTCGGTTGTGGCAAGGTGCGATGACGAGTACGCCACGATTGCTTCAGAGAGAGCCGGGTACTCTACTGCCATGGGAAGAAAATCTGAGGTAAAGTCTTGGGTAAGTATCCAAAGGCTGTTCGAAAACTCTGAACTGAACGCCATTCTTTGGACGACCGCACTCACGATGTAGAAATGAGTTGTACTCCCTGCTGATTGTCAACAGCCCCGAAAGTATCCGAATGTAGTGACTCATAGCGAAGCGACTCCGTGATCCCGGCTGCCAATCTGGAAATATGGATAGCTGGCCGTCAATGGGCCGATCTGCCTCAGGGACAGCGGATGGGGCCAGCTCTGGGTGTCGAGCGGTGCTCTGTCGCAGGTCTAGGCGAGGTTGCGCACGCACACACTCGAGATTGAGTCGGATGCATGTGCCGCATCGCGGAAATGTGTTTTCAGTGCATTTCTTATGTCTTGAGATCATCGGTATTCGGTCAGCCTGGCTTTCCCGCTGCTGCTGGCTCCTAGGGTGACATACCTGCGCCGACACGTCAGACATCCCGTCTTGTCGTGCTTGGAGCCCTTCCGCCTCTTGATGGTGCTGCGCTCGTCGGCGACTGCATGTGCCTCCTCCATTCGATCAGTGCTCAATACAGGGCTGCTTCCGCGAGTTCACCGTCGGGGATCGCGATACGCTCCACGCTGAAGAAGCGGGGTTCGGTGAGTGCGGGACGAGGCGATCCACTTCCGCAGAACCTCGCCGATGATGTCATATTGGAGGCTCTCACGGTCGCCGCGACAGTTTGCTTCATGAGTTTACTTGTGCGTAGCATAGCAGCGGCTCTTTGGCATAAGACTGGAAGACTGCAAGACCTCGACAGACCCTTGTATGGTTTCCAAGACGTGCGGCGCCAATTTACCTCCGTAAGAGCCTCGAACAGCTGTGACACTGCGTGAGTAAAAGCCGCACCTCAACCCGAATCGGCATGTGATGGCATGGTATCCATGAAGTTCAAACTGTGGTATAGTCTAAGAATGAGCCCATTGGGAAGTCATGCAAGTACTGCATGCAAGTTCTTACACACAATGAGAAGCATTTCCTGCAAGAGGTCGCACGAAATGTGCTCAGAGTGAATTGGTGGTGTATGCATCAGAACTTCGCCCATCTCTCGGCGGCGGCCGTTGTTGATTCTCCGTCCCATTGAACATGAAGTTCGCACATGTTGGTCCCCTGCATAATCTCCTTGCATAGACTCTTCATGCATGAACATGATGGAGGGGTGAGGGCTGGGGCATCCCGATCTGGGAAGTAGCCGGGGAAGCGGACTTGAGCGTGTGGTACGTATCTTCTACCGTCGGGCGTCGGGGTTTGCCACTTGTCCAATCTCCTCATCTGTTTATCCCGCTTGTTCGCTCAAAGCCGAACATGACCAGCTTCAAGTACCTATTAGACAGCCAACAATGGCTGCTGGACCTGTCTCTGTTTTCTTACTGGATGCATTCATTCTGGCAGCATTCGGAGTGTGATCCCAGATCCACAAATCGAGCGATACCCTTGAGACGGCGAAATCGATGGACAATACCAAGAATCGCAGTGACGACGGCCGAAAGGTTGCTATCGTGACTGGTGCCGCTGTGAGTACCCTTACAAAAGCCATTTTGCTAATTCCTGACGATGGTCAAGTCCGGAATAGGCAAGGCTCTCGCCACAGATCTTGTTGCCCAAGGGTGGCTGGTGGCTCTATGCGATGTCCAAGAAGAAGCTGGAAGGGTCGTAGCGGCTGAGCTTGGAGATTCGGCGGTCTTCTAAAGGCTGGATGTCCGAGACTACGATGCCCAGGCCGCAGTCTTCAGCCAGGTGTGGGAGAGATGGGGCCGTCTTGATGCGCTTCTCGCGAACGCAGGCCACTCAGACCGCAGTTCCATTTACATTCTCGACCATCGCGGCAAGGAAGAGATACCGCCAAAGCCACCTCTACAGTCCATCAAGGCCTGCTATGAGAGTTTTCTGTATGGCACACTGCTTGCGATACACTTCATGCGGAAGAACAAATCCCCGGGTGGCCGGATTATTGCGACATCAACCATCGCCTCAGTCCACCCGCATCAGACGTTCCCTGAGTACTGTGGGGCAAAGGCAGCGGTGATTACCCCCATACCCAGTCTACTTTGCTCGCATGTCTGTAACCAGTCGCTAAGTGCTAGTAGATCAACCAGTTTGTTCGAACGGCAGCACCAATTCTGATGCTCGCAAGTGCCCCCAAACTCCCCGACTCCTTGGAAAACGGGAGTGACTAATTGCACGCAGAAAGATAACATATCCGTCAACGCTGTGTTGCCCGGCATAGTTATTACCGGCGCTGTCTCACAGGCGTCAATCGATGCCACGAAGCCGGAGCAGTAAGTCTGCCGCATTGCGGCTGCAGTGAATCTGCTAACGCTACGACGCAGCATTACCCCGTCGAAACCGTTGTCAGGGCCTACAGCATCTGCCTTACTCAAGAGGATGTGAACGGCCAACTCATTGAGTGTTCGGGTAATAAGTGCATCTTCTTGCCACTGCCTGACTTTGCCAACGGTGAGGTTACGAGGAGGGCTTGCACGGTCTGGGAGCCACTTTTCGAGGCGAAGCACCACGAGAAGTCGGGACTGTCCGATGCTATCCAGTAGTGCTGGCAACTTGCTGCAAAACCATGAACAAGACTTGGTACAATCTGGTCGAGCAGCATTGAATACTAGTAAATAGAATGGCATGACGTTA
Organism: Furcasterigmium sp. R96-07A1; assembly: GCA_037042015.1. Taxonomy (NCBI): domain Eukaryota; kingdom Fungi; phylum Ascomycota; class Sordariomycetes; order Glomerellales; family Plectosphaerellaceae; genus Furcasterigmium; species Furcasterigmium sp. R96-07A1. The sequence goes on along the minus strand of JAXQJP010000333.1, from coordinate 81,176 downwards.
ATGGAATCGTACTCGTCACTTGGCATCATGGCAGCAGCGTTTGGCAAGGCTCTCACAAATTCCAAACTTTCCGAGGGTCGTGTCAAGTGACGACTGAAGGTCTCAGCAAGAAATTGCAACTCGGCACGAGCGGACGGAGATTTGAAGAATGTTCAATGAATAGGCTATGCCTTTTAAGGACTCGATATGGAACATCATGACCCGGAAATCGAGGGTAGCGACCGATCTCATAATCCTCTGAAGAAAGCATGTGGTCAAATGTCGCCAGGAACAGCGAGCCCACATGGGGAAATCCGTACCGCCCCCACTTCAGACGGCCCCGCTACACCGAAACACGACCGAAGCGGTCCGTGAAGCGGAAAACCGAAAAATCTGCAGGTCAAGCCTCTTAGTTTCTCCTTCCGGTACCGGATTCCAATCCAAACATCAGGTTGAGTAGTGTAATGGTTATCACAGTGGATTCTGATTCCACTAATCTGGGTTCGATTCCCAGCTCGACCTTATCTTTTGCTTTTGATTCCGGGTTGGATGATCGCGAACTGAAGGTGAAGGTTGGGATTTGTGGCTGACGTGGTTGCGGTCTTTGCGATTTTTTGCGGGTTAGTAGACCCTTCAGTTGCAGTCAACGTCATGTCTTCAGTTTCGTCATTTTTTTGTCCTGTACCTGGTTGGGCTGGGGAGGAAGGTGCAAATCTATGAGGTTTGCCCTTCGCGATTGCCCGCCGTACCGACCTACCCCGCCAAAACTTGACGGCTCAGGTGCCTGCAGCTAGCTGTTCGGAGCTGGAGCTCTCCTCAAGCACCTTCTTTCTTCCGCCACAGCCAAACGTCCTGACTGCATGCGACCCTACCAGAGAACCACCCGGAACCATTCGAGCATAGTGGCGGATTTCTACACCTTGACAAATCTGAAAGTCACCCAGCAACCCACGGAGAGGTGTCGCGACCATGGTCAGTGATCGACGTCATCCTCGCGGCCCGGGCAAGGAGCTGACCGAAGCAGTCGAAACAATACCTCACCACCCACACGGTGGATAACGGTAAGCATCCCACCCTCTTGATTGCATGGCTACGTTCATACTGACCCTGCGAAGCTCACATAGCGGACATTTTCTCCCTCGCCGCAACCCCGAAAGCTCTTCTCTCAGCGAGTGGCTCCTCCACCATTCACGTCCACGACACCGTCGACCAGAGCTACCCGATCAAACAATCGATAAGCGGCGCCCACAAGCTCGGCTGTCACCACCTTTGCACATCCCGCAACGGCCAGGTCGCGGCGAGCGTGGGATTCGGCGGCGAGGTCAAGATCTGGGCCGTGACCCAGGAGACGGGAGAGTGGACGCTGAGAACACAGGTCCAGCAGGCCGACAAGGCAGGCGAGGTGTGGGCGGTTGCGCTGAGCGAGGATGGCAAGTTCCTGGCCGGCACCACGCTCGACGGGCGCATCAACGTCTGGAACGTCGCCGACGCGGAAACGTCCAAGGTGCAGGAGTACGAGACGGGCAGCGGCGGCAATGGCAGCTTCGGCGTCTGCGTGGACCTGAGCCGCGACGGGAAATACACGGCGAGCGGGCATCAGAGCGGTGCGGTCTACGTTTTCAACAACGAGACGGGAAGGCTCCTCTACTCTCTTTCAGGTCAGATATGTTACCCCTTCGCATCTATGTTCACTTGAGCTAACGTGATCCCAGGCCTGGCCAAGCCTGTCCGGAGCATCGCCTTTTCTCCCGGCAGCACCAGACTCGCCGCAGCGGGCGATGCAGCCGTCATCGCACTCTACGACATGAAGCACGGCGAGCACGTGGGCAACCTGACGGGCCACTCGTCATGGATCACGTCGGTGGACTGGAGCGACACCGGCGAGTATCTCCTCAGCGGCGCCATGGATGGCAAGGTCAAGGTGTGGTCGGTGGAGCGGGCGGTCTGCGTCGCGACGCACAGCGAGACGGACAAGGCACTGTGGGCCGTCAAGTGGCTGCCCAAGACGGTGAGGAGCGAGATGTTCTGCACGGGAGGCGCCAATCGCAGCATCACGTTCTACCGGGAGGCGACTGGAACGTAACGATACCCTTGTATTTGGAGGATGGGTGGTTCTTCGCGTACGGGACGCATCGGCATAGCCTTGGGGCAGCAGGCTGCACATAGAACTTCGAGTGGAAGCCTGACGAACATGAACATGTACTGTGTGTAGAGTTCTGCCATAGACTTTTACGCACTGTCGTGGAACGTGAGCATGCCAGGTCACGTGATCTCGTTTCAGTCTCGCGTTGCCCCGTCAATCCCCACAAAGGGTCTCCGGCATTGCACTGTCGTCATTCGAACCACTCACCCACAAGTGTTATCATCTGTTCTCGCAATGATAAACACATCCCGGTATCACTGACTTGTCGTATACTCTCATCGCCCTGCAGTCAACGAAAGTAGGTTATCAGTATCACCTACTCAGACTCATCGTCCCATTCCTGAGCCTGGAGCACTTCTTCAACACATCTACCATCCTGCCGACCATCATCTTGGTTAGACAATCACTGTTCATATTCACAACATGCCGACCACACGGAGGTCCACAGGCGGCGCCCGCGCCCAGCAGGGCCCGACCAAAGGTCAGTCCACCATCAGCTTCTCCAACAAGGTCTCCAAGCCCGGCGCTCGAGACGACGCCAAGAAGGCCATCATCACCCCGGCCAAGGTCGACAGGGCCATCGCCACGAAGCGCGCAGAGGAGGAGCTCGCCCCCGCCACGATCGACATCAAAATCGAGCCTGAGGTTGAACCCGAGGAGGCGGAAGAGCAGCCGCAGCCTGAGCCCGAGCCCGAGAAACCCGAGTTCGAGGTCCGCGCAGAGAACATCTCGGACGCCCAGATCCGCAAATACTGGCGGGATATCGAGGCGCTGCGGGTCGCCCCGCGGGTGCACATCGATGACGTGAGCGTCGGGGAGAAGGTGCTGCGGTACTTTGACGTCAGCTCGCAGTATGGGGTAAGTTTCGGGAGCTGTTGCGATCGTTCGCTCAATCGTGCAGATTGGCTTACTGAGATGCAGCCTTGCGTTGGAATCCAACGGGTGAAGCGCTGGCGGCGCGCGGAGAGGCTAGGCCTCAACCCGCCCATTGAGGTCTTGGCTGTGCTTCTGAAGGAAGAGGAGAAGGGCACGCCCAGGATCCAGCGGGCGCACATGGACGAGATCCTGAACTCCACGGCCGTGGGCGCCACTTAGATGCCCGGGAAGGGATCTGCTGCGGATGCTGTATGAGAGACGATGTATACATATGATGGAGTTAGGGATCGCGCGGCGTTTGGGGTTCTAGGTTCCAGCCATGGACGAGGATGTACCTTTGAGCACCATCACTCCTAGGCAGGCTGAATTTAGTGTCTTTGAAACACTTGTTTCTGTTGCATATCTATCATGTCTATTCTTTTCGCACGTGAGTGTGTCTCTAAAAAGCATCGCTGGACATATGCGCGGTATCAGTACCAGATGCTCCTGGTCCTGTGGTGGTTGATCGCCTCCGCCCCCTTCGCCTCCAGGTCCTTCATGGTATCGTACAAGAAAAAGTCAATCAGAATCGCGTTGATCTTGGCGTCCGGGTGCTCCCTGAGGATCTCCCGCTTGATGAGCTCTACGCACCAGATGCTGCACGCTGCTGCTTGTTAGCTCGGGGATGACGTCGGGTCAGCCTGGACACTCACCTCGAAGTTGCAGCTCCAGCCGGGAGCCGTTCTCGATCAATTCCTTGCTCGCGATCTTCGTTGCCAGCGGCGGGCTATAATAGAGACACCCCATAATGTTGAGGATCTGCGGCACGCGGTAGTCGGCGAAAATGGTGATCTTGTCAATGTCACTGAACTCGCCGAAACCCTCGCCATCGAAACATGCCCAGACGTCGGCCACGAAGATCTGCGCCCTCTTCAGGATGCGCACGGGTTTCTTCCGACCACCGAAAGAGTGTTCGTCGCGAAAACACGGGAAGTCTTCGGCGAGGATGTTCACCAGCTCAGCGGCGGAGCCACCGGCAGCCTCCACCAGGTTGGCAACGCTGCCGTCGTACTGGTCGCAAAGGACCTGGCCGGCCTCGCGGAGACACATGAGACGCTCCTGGAGCAGGGGCATCTCCTCATCCGTGGCGGACCGGAAGATGTGCCGGAGGCTCTCGAGGGTGCAGTCCTCCTCGCTCTGCCAGTACTCCGGGCTCGTGATGGGGACGCCTTCATCGAGGGCGCGCTGGAGGGCAGCGACCAGACTCCAGTAGCCGGTCCACCGTTTGCCGCGGTACTCAATTGAGAAGCGCTCGTCATCGGGAAGTTCAGACCAGAAGGAGAAGTTGAGCAGGTCAATGGTGAAGATGAGGGCGAGGGTGGCCTCGTCCTTGGTGTCAGGGTGCAACTCGTGCTGGTTCCAGGAAGCCGTCGAATAGGATTTGAGCTGCATCTGAGAGTAGATGCCGGCTGCGGCGGCCTTTGTGGCGCGCATGTCGATGGCGACGTCTATCGAGTCATCGTATACGGCCTCTGCGCTCTCGAGCACGCCCGTCTCGGGCTCGGCCTTGATGCTAGGCTTGCCTTGCAAGTGCTGCCGGAGCAGCTCCAGCAGCTCGGGATCTGCCTCATCATCGGACATTTTCGAAGTCTGGGCCGATCTTGTGATGATGTGGCTGTGTTTCTGCCGGATTTGTGAGACAGTTGATTGATGGGTTGGTGAAGGAGTGGCGGGCTGAAGATTTTGATATCGCCATGAAAGAACAGGTGAGGTCCCGCGACTCAGGGGCCGAGCCGGGAAAGGCAGTGGGCAGTTCCATCTCGCACTGACCCGAAGTCGCATAGCGGCTGCCTGTGGGCGAGGGTTGACTGCGGCAGCTTCAAAGTGCGGCTTCTCCAGGGAAGGCTTTCTTCAATCGTCACAGTTTCAAGTCAGGTGGCACGCAATCCAGTTCTGAGTATCGCAAACGACTCGCGACATCCATGAACGATGTAGTCGCGGATGCAGGCCTAAGTCCACTGTAGCGAGCTGGTTAGTGACCTGATGCATCTCGTCCGAATTGGCGAGGTGAGGTGCCCATCAGTGGACTGGCCCGACTGTTTAGCGCTCCTACACAGCAGTGTAACCACCTTCCTGGGGCTACCAGTAATGTGGTGGAGCCTTCTAGCCATCCGCCAATCAAGCCCCGAGCGCCAGATTCCGCGGCCCCACAACAGGTACGAGCAGCTCGATCCTTGCAGCATCTCGCGAGGCAGGAGCCAAGCACGGTTTGATTCGCCGAAACTTGGACCTTCCTTGCTTTGCCGTGGCCGATCACTTTCCGTCCATCAACTCGCGCCTCGACGAAACGCCGGCAACCTCGCCGATTCTTCCGTATTCGTAGCCTGGCCGATCAACCGACAACCGAACCTGTTCTGCTTCCCAGCCTCTCAACCACGATCCCACCAACTCCAAAATCCCACACGACGCCCTCGCGCACGAATTCGAGGTTCGATAGCGGCTCCCTTCCTGCATGCACAGGCGCGACGTCACTCCTCGTGGACTCGGTGACTGGCCTACACCTCTATCGCCGTTGCGCAATCGTCACACATCATGGACACCACTGCGCAGACAGATGCGACAGCGTCTACCGAACCAGCTGTCGCCGCCCAGCCCGCGACCAGTACGCCTGCTACTACGACACCCGCCGCGCCTTCTGCTGCCGCAGCGCCGAATACGCAAGCAGCCGTCCGCCCGGCCACGCAACAGCGGCCTTTGATCGAGCCTCGCGATCGCTTCTTTCACCAGTCTCTAGGTGGCTCCGTGAATGCCAGGGTCAAACAGGTGAGTCCGCGACAAAGAGGGCGCGCAAACTGAGTCTGAGCAGGACCTCGGTCATCGATCGTTCGGAACCTGCCTGCTTTGCGAAGTTCCAAGCTATCATGCCCTTGGCTGTTCCTACCGAGAAGACACTGTGCCTTACAACTGCCATGGATCGCATTGAACTGACTTTGGTGGCACAGTCCCGCGTCTTGATGGTGGGAGCGGGCGGCATCGGCTGCGAACTTCTCAAGAACCTCGTCCTCTCCGGCTTTGGCGAGGTAGAAATTGTCGACCTGGACACCATCGACCTCAGCAACCTCAACAGGCAGTTCTTGTTCCGACACGAGCATATCAAGAAGTCCAAGGCGCTGGTAGCGAAGGAGGCGGCGCATGCATTCAACCCCAGGGTCAAGATCGTGGCGCACCACGCGAATATCAAGGATGCACAGTTCAATGGGAAGTGGTTCCGCGGGTTCGACATTGTCTTCAATGCGCTGGACAACCTCGAGGCCCGACGACACGTCAACAAGATGTGCCTGGCGGCCGATGTTCCCCTCATCGAGAGCGGCACGACTGGCTTCAATGGCAACGTTCAGGTTATCAAAAAGGGCGTGACCGCGTGCTACGACTGTACCGAGAAGCCCGTGGCCAAGTCCTTCCCTGTGTGCACCATTCGCAGCACGCCCAGCCAGCCGATTCACTGCATCGTCTGGGGCAAAAGCTACCTCCTGAGCGAGGTTTTTGGAACGAGCGAGGATGACGCCGCATACGACCATTCGGCCGATGCCGACAACGCCGAGGAGATTGCGGAACTGAAGAAAGAGGCGGAGGCGTTGCGGAAGATTCGAGAATCGCTTGGCACAGCAGCATTCCCACAGCTGCTCTTCGACAAGGTCTTCAATAGCGATGTGACGCGCCTGCTGTCGATGGAGGACATGTGGAAGTCGCGGAGGAAGCCGGAACCGCTCGAGTACAGCAAACTCGTGGAGCAATCGGCCGAAGCACTGGCATCGAAGGAAGAGATTCTGCGCGATGACCAGAGGGTGTGGTCACTTGAGGAGAACTTGGCCGTATTCATCGACAGCTTGGACCGACTTAGCAAGCGGTTGCTCGAGCTGAAGGAGGCACATCAGAACGCTTCTGGGCCAGAGCCCATCATTTCATTCGACAAGGACGACGATGAAACCCTCGACTTCGTCACGGCGGCTGCGAACATTCGGTCCACGGTGTTTGGCATTGACCGCAAGTCCAAATTCGACATCAAGCAGATGGCTGGCAACATAATCCCGGCCATCGCCACCACAAATGCCATTGTTGCTGGTCTTTGCGTTCTGCAGGCTTACAAGGTCCTGAAGGGCGAGTACCAGCAGACGAAAGAGGTATGTTTTACGATGCTTATCTGATTTCAGCGATGCTCATCTGGTACAGCTCTTCCTTGCGCCGACCAACCTTAACAGGACCATGGAATCGACGCCCTTCCGACCTCCCAACCCCAACTGCCCCATCTGTGGCGTGTACCAGACCAGCGTCTCGGTCGACATGGAGAAAGCCACCCTCAAGGACATCGTCGAAGACTTCGTGCGTCTCGAGCTTGGGTATGGTGAGAAGGAGTTCGCCGTCAACAACGAGGCCGGACCGTTGTATGACCCTGAGGAGACGGAGAACCTTTCCAAGAAGCTTAGCGAGCTTGGAATCAAGGCCGACTCCTCTCTGACGGTGATTGACGAAGATGACGACGATCCATTCGTCAATGTTGTCATCAATATTGAAGAGTCGTACGTTCTCCCTTGCGGTCGATTTCAGTTGTTTAGCTAACACGTCGCAGCAATGACCCTGCGCAGACGAAGCCGGTCCAAGGACCCGTCGCCGACCAGAAGCCCCAGATCCCTCGAAAGCCGAAGAAAGAGCAGCCCGCAACCAACGGCGTGGATGCCACATCGGCTAAGCGGCCAGCCGAGACAGAGAACGGCGTTGCTTCTTCGAATAAGCGAGGCCGCAACGAGAGTGAGGGCGGCTCGCCTGTGGCGAAGAAGGCCAAGGTGGCCGACAACGGTGATGACATCATCGTCATCGAGGATGATGCAGTCATCTCTATTGACTGAGCGACTTCGGGCGATGGATATCCCCCGTGTCATGACTCTTGCCCGAGTCGAAATGACATTCATACAGCGCTTAAGCCACCATCCAGGTTCAGGATGCAGTTGTTTGCATACGGATTTTGAGCCAGGAAGGATGCGGCGTCGGCGACCTCGTCTGAGGTGCCCAGGCGACCCAGGGGAATTTGCTTCTCGAGAGAATCTCTCGACATATCTATGATACAGCTGTACTTTAGCAAGAAGGGAGAGAGAGGACACTGGAAAAGGGTTTGGACTGACTTGCAATCATGTCGGTCTCGATATACCCTGGCACGATGGCGTTGGTTCTGATACGAAAGGAAGATAGCTCGACGGCGAGCGCGCGAGTGAGCCCTAGGGTTCAGCACGCTGATTAGATACGGTCACACTTGCCAGATAGAGCGTCGGCCCTTCTCTAGAGAGATATGAATGACGATTCTAGGCACTGCCACTCACCGAGCAAACCTGCCTTGGAGGCGGCATAGACGCTGGCTCCAGCGACTCCCTTTTGACCGAGGAGACTCGATATGTTGATGATGCACGCTGGGGTGTGTTAGCGTGGTAGATATCCCGGAGCAAGAGCTTGAAGCGCTTACCGTCTCTATCTGCCCTCCGCCTTTTCATCTGGCGCGCAATGTAGCGTGATGTCACAATGGCACCCATGAGATTGGTGTCTAGCATTGCCTTTGCTTCATCGAGCGGCGTCTTCTGCAGGAGCTGCCATTGAGCAATGCCAGCAGCGTTGACGAGGACGTCTATCTGGCCTGTGCTGTTCCAGATGGAATCCAACACGTCATGCTGCTTTTTGTAGAGGCCGTTGTCATTGTTGGTGACATCAGCCGTAGTGAGATCCAGTACGTGATAGGAGTGAGCCAATGGTGTCGCCGGGCCTGAGTTTGCTGGAGAATCTGGGGTTTTACGACCTTTGGGAGACGAGTCTACGGGTGAGAGCTCTGATTCCTGAAAGGGGGTCAGGCCGGAAAGGACCTTTTGAAGTTTGGATTCGTTGCGGCCGGTGAGGGTGATGAGTGCGCCATCAGCGGCGAAACGTCGTGCTATAGCGGCGCCAATGCCTCCTGACGCGCCGGTGATGAGGCAGTGTCTGCCTTTGAGGGGTAGAATGGCTCTTGAGAGCGACATTTTCGCACCCGAATCAAAGACAAGGTGAAGTTGTTCAGCCCAGGAGATGGAAGACCTCCGTCGGCATCGTGGTTGCCGTCGGTATGAAGAACGTCCCAGATTACCTAAGGCACATGGATTAGCTTGGCAGTTTGGCAGTGAAGAGGCAGGCTCCAGATGATCGAGTGGACCTGACAGGACCCTATTTCTCCTCCACCACTGAACGCCCGCCAACGACACCCTTGTCGCCAGCGATTCAGGGGCACACCTCACCTCGATTCGACAGTGGATCGAGCCCACGAGCCCATCAACCGTCCCCCTCCACTCTCTCGGTCCTCGGTCGATTGACGCTGGCGCCAAAACACCCACCTCGATCCTTTTTCCCGCGATCCAGCCTGTCCTCGATCATCTCGCGACCGCCTCGCGACCAGACTCTCCTTCAGGGACGAAAGACTCCATGTCGGGTTCCTCGTCTACGCGCCCAGCGACCGAGTGAACCCCCAACCACCCCGCCCGTTCTTTTTCTCGACCGCCACACCGATCGATAGACACCCGACGCGAGATCTGACGGCGCACGACCAAGACTCCTCCATGAGTTCCACAGCAAACGGCGCGGCCGACCGTCGCGAGGCGGAGGCTCTCCCGGCGAAGACCCCCGATGATACTATCGATGCTGGGCTACGGGATCTAGATCACTGTACGTCTGGACAGGAAACACATGTCGCAGCTTGCGGTACCCACGTGGAGGCCCCAGGCCGCGGACCGGGCAGTCAATGCCACGATAGATAAACCACGCCTACATCTGGGCAGATGCTGACAATTTGCTACACAGACAAGAACGCTCTGCCGGAATGGCGCTACAATGTGCGCCAGCGCATGCTGCCTCTTATCCGGTGGGAGACGCCCTACCTCGCTTGGTTGCAGGACAAGGTGCGGACGCCGGCACTTGATAGTTATTTCGCCATCACAGCCAACCTGGGAACGCACACGTTCTTCATGATCGGCCTGCCCATGCTCTTCTGGTTTGGGTACACATCGTTCGGCAAAGGGTAGGTGTACCTCGGCGTTCGATGTCGTGCGCTTCTGCTGACCTGACTTGTAGACTCGTCCTCATTCTCGCCGAAGGTGTTTTCTTCACTGGCTTTATCAAGGACTTCTGCTCTCTCCCTCGGCCGCTGTCGCCGCCTCTCCACCGTATTACCATGTCAGGCTCTGCGGCTCTGGAATACGGTTTCCCGTCGACACATAGCGCCAATGCAGTGTCAGTGGCCGTGTACGGCATCCTCGTGCTGCGCAGCCCTGATTGCACCCTGCCGGACACGGCGCGGTACATTCTCGAGATTCTATCGTACTTCTATGCTGTGTCGATTGTTGTCGGGCGCCTGTATTGCGGCATGCACGGCTTCCTGGACGTCATCATCGGGTCGATTATGGGCGCGGTCATCTCCCTCATCGAGTTCTACTACGGTCCTCCGCTGGACGCGTACATGCACGCCAGCGCATGGTATGCGCCTTTGATCGCCTCGCTTATTGTCATCGTCTTGGTGCGCATTCACCCGGAGCCGGCGGACGATTGCCCCTGCGTGGACGACAGCATTGCATTTGCCGGCGTCGTGATCGGACTCGAGTTCGCCTCGTGGACGTATGGCCGGTTCCCGATGGACCCCTTCCACACCAGCGCCCACCAGGTTGTGCCACACGACCTCGCTGCTCTGGGGTGGCCCCTCATCGTTGCCAGGCTGGTGTTCGGCGTCTTCATCGTCTTCGCATGGCGCGAGGTCAGCAAGCCATTCCTTTTGTGGCTGCTGCCGCATCTCTTCCGCGCCATGGATCGCGCCGGCATCTCGCTGCCCCGTCGCTTCTTCACGCCCGCCTCCGAGTACAAGTCGATCCCTCCCGGGTCCAAGATGGACACCATGATCCCCTCCGTCCGGGACTTCCCGCGCGTGGTCGAGTCGATCCGGCACCCGACCACGCGGGGCCGGTCCGTGTCCATCGGGCCGCAGAGCGCCGCCGACGCGTACGAGACGCTGGCGTACCGCGAGCGCAGGAGGAAGGAGAGTATTGGCAGCAACGGCAGTCTGAGGACCAGGGAGAGCCTGCGCGATCTCAAGGAGGAGAGCTACCAGACCGACGCGACCGGCAAGGCCACGGCGTCGGGCGTGCATGGCGGCAGACTTTCAGAGTTCGAGAGGCAGATGGGCACGGGGCAGGTGCTGGAGACCCCGACCGACGAGGCGGGCGGGTTTGAGTTCCCCTCCCCGCAGAGCGACGAGGTCGGCGAGCGGGAAATGTTCACCAAGCTTGTCAGGCCGAGGATTCGGTATGACGTCGAGGTCGTGACGAAACTGATCGTCTACGCTGGTAAGTTGAAGCATGTCCCTCGTGTAAGCTAAGACTGACCGTTCTCGAGGTATCGCCTATCTGGCGGTTGGCGGCATCCCAGTCATCTTCGAGTTTGTCGGGCTCGGCTCGAACCACCTCCGTAGCCTTGCATGAGCGCTCCACCTCGGGGATTCTGCTCGACACGACCCTGAGTTGATCTTGACCTCCCTCACGAAACGCGGCTTCTTTCCACGAAAACCAATTCATGATGATCGTCTTCTCTTCTTCGGTGCATATGTGGGATCGCCCATACCGGTCCCCTCGCTGTTTATTTCATGGTCTTGCCGTGCATGGCGTTGGGCGCTGTCATGACGGACTGGCTGGCACTGGGATTGCCGGGTCCAGCACCCCTCTCACGGGCATGTTGCGAGGTATATTCAAGGGATGTTGGGTTGCGAAGACCAGGGCCCTCTGCAAGCTGGACGGTTGAGCTTGGGGGGCCTAATGACATTTTCTTGAGATTTTGCTCATGACTTTGCCTACCGGCTAGAACTTCCGTGATGATGTTGTTGAGATATTTATGACACGACATGACCTCGATTTCACTCTACATTATACCTATTCCTCTATGATGGTCTCCAATGCATGTTCTGAGGGAGATGGACTCTTCTGGAGAGACCCATCACTTACCGCGGCTCCAAGCACGCCGTGGAGACCGAGGTCCGTATATAGATGTCCACATGCCTAATGGCTTGGTAGGCGTATCGAGGCTACACAAAGCGATCATATCTGCCCAGGTCGTGCCGCCCCTCTGCCATGCCATGGCAGCTTGGTGGTCCGCCGGCGGCGCGCCGTGGGGTGCGTGTGCCTCACCGGATCCGAGCACCCCCCTCCTCGGAAGACCCGGGAGATCCACGCCCGGAGCCCTGGGCTGCCCCGTGCCGGGCATTTTGTGTTTAGTGTAGATGCGAGATTATCAGATCTGTCGCGAGTGCGCGATTGGACGACGAGGATCTATTGGTTCTGTCTCGGCGCGGCTTGACGTGTTAGATGCTCCTCCCTGCAGACTGGGATGCAGTGAGTTTGGCCGAGGGACCGTGGTGAGGCTACTGTTCGCTGCGACCTGATGGGCTGCCGTATGCAATATGGCCATGTTTCTTTGCCTGTACCTGACGTTCAAGACATGCATGTCAACATTACTTTTTGATCGTAAGATCCTGGTCCCATGCACATAAATGCTACTGTGCTCTTATCATCTGCAGATTCCTGCTGAAATTTTACTACCTTGGTTAGACAGTAGGCGACGTATGGACCTTGCAGTTTGAGAAGCCATCGTGAGAGAAAGGGGCAGGCAGTAAGGTCACGGGCTTCATGGAGTCGTGACCAAGCTGGCTCCATGGACGAAAGGGGGCGCCGCGGGGGCTTCCAGGTTTACGTCATGGAGAGAAGCGAACGCTCGATTGAATCGTCGCCTGAGGCAAGAGCCAACCGTCCACTACAGTACTAGCGTCGATCCGCATGGTCATCCATCGGAGCAAATGGGACGCCGTGGCACCAATGCACCTGCCCGCCGCCCCCTTGCTGCTGTAACTCTCGCCCCTCGCAGTGACTTCCATTCCAGGTCCAGTTGTACCTTCCCCGAGAAAGTGGAAGGCGTTCATGCCCCTGAACCACAAGGCGACTGCGGAAGGATTTGTTTCTAAATCTCAAGGCTTAGACACATTTTCTGCCGTTACATGGGAATGGGCACCCTTGCCAGGCTCGGCCGAGAAAAAAACAACGTTTGATCACAGCTTCCCTCTTTGTCAAATATTTTGTACATCGACATTGAGCCTTCTGAACTTGATGCAACTGGCAGACACACCGTCAGGCCAGATTCTCCCCGTATCGACCCATTTGAGCAGGCAGGGGTGGATGCTGTTTAGTGGGCCCAGGCCATCCATTCTGCCAATCTCCCCGCAGGTGCGCTCCTCCCTGATCTGTCAACCAGTCAGGCTCCGGCACCTTCCCTTGCCGAAATCCTCGAACCTCGCATTTTCGACAACCTCCCTCCCCCGACTTCATTTTCGACATCCGCCCGACGACTAATCGCAGCAAGCCGCACGACCAAGGACAAAGAAATCGTACGAGCAAACACCCCCCGCCCACATTGTCGGTCGCATGTAGCCACGAAATCATGTCGACCGAGGCCATCAGCGCCCCGGCGCCGGAGATCGTCTCCTCTGCGCCGGGCCTCGCGCACACTCCCGCCGACGACCACACCAAACAGCCCGCCTCGGACGAGATCGAATGCGCCAAACCCGCCTTCCTGCACTCGCCGCCTGATAGTAACAACGCGGCAAAGTCGGATGCTTCCGAATCCGAGCTCAGCGATCTTGAAGACGACGCCGTCGACCCTCAACAACCGCAGCCACAAACGACCGAGGCACTACCCGAAGATGACATCGGCGAAGTCGTGCCCGACCACTGGTCGGGGACCGTCCCTGTCTTCCGTCCGACGATGCATCAGTTCAAGGACTTCAAACGTTTTGTTCGTCCGAGCTGACTCCATGCGCCCCCGTCCCCTCTTGCTAATGCGCGGTGTAGATGGAGAAGGTTGACAGCTACGGTATGAAGTCTGGCATCATCAAAATCATCCCGCCACAAGAGTGGAAGGATTCTCTGCCGAAGCTCGATGAACTCGTCAAGCAGGTCCGAGTCCGCGAACCGATCAAGCAGGATATTATGGGATCTGGAGGAACCTATCGACAAGTCAACGTCCTGCACGGCCGCTCTTACAACATGCCGCAGTGGCGCAAGCTCTGCGAACAGAGTGAACACCAGCCGCCAGCCCGCCGAGGAGAACGTCGCAAGGCCGCAGAGAAACCCAAGCCAGCGCCCAAGCCTCGTGGTCCTCCCGTCCCCAAGTCTGCGACAACGTCTAAGAAGCGCGGCGGCGCAAAAGGACGCGGACGCGGCCGTGGCAAAGCCAAGCAGGAGGATGAAGAGCCCGAGGACCGGCCTATGACACCGGTCTCGCCCAAGAACGAGCAGGACGATACCGTCAAGAAAGAGGATGTCACGGAGACTGTCGAACAGGACCCTGGCACGGATATTGACGAAGACGCTGCACCGACTGTAGGCAGGATGGGCCGCATGGGAGGGTCCAGGCCTGCCAAGAGCAAGGCGACCACCGTTTCAGCACGCCGAAAGAATGCTCGCCGTGAAGGCTCAGCGGCCATCGATGAGGAAGCGTTCAAGGACTTCGACTACGAGATGGACATTTCCGACTACACACCCGAGAGGTGCGAGGAGCTGGAGAGGGTCTACTGGAAGACCCTAACCTACGCCCCGCCGCTGTACGGTGCCGACATGATGGGAACTCTTTTCCATGAGTCGACGGAAGAGTGGAACCTGAACAAACTGCCCAACCTGCTTGATGTATTGGGCACTAAGGTCCCTGGTGTCAACACGGCTTACCTTTACCTGGGCATGTGGAAGGCCACATTCGCATGGCACCTGGAGGACGTGGATCTTTACAGCATCAATTACCTCCACTTTGGCGCCCCCAAGCAGTGGTACAGCATATCCCAAGGGGACGCTCGACGGTTCGAAGCAGCCATGAAGTCGACTTGGCCCAGCGATGCCAAGTCCTGCGACCAGTTCTTGCGACACAAGGGCTACCTCATCTCTCCCCAGCACCTCAAGCAGCACTACAACATCACAGTCAACAAATGCTTGTCTTATCCCGGAGAGTTTGTCGTGACTTATCCATATGGCTATCATTCCGGCTACAACCTCGGGTACAACTGCGCAGAGGCCGTCAACTTCGCCCTCGACTCCTGGCTTCCTATGGGAAAGATCGCCAAGCGCTGTGAATGTGCCCAGGCGCAGGACAGCGTGTGGGTTGATGTGTACGAAATTGAGCGCAAACTTCGCGGCGAGGAGACCGAGTACGAATACACCGACGAGGAGGAGGAGGAGGAGGAAGAAGACGACGACCTCGAAGATGCTTCGGGCCTTCCGAGCCCGCCCGACACTGGCTCTGTCAAATTCAAGGTGGCATCGCGCAAGCGCAAGCGTGACGGAAAGGACAAGGACGGCAAGAAGGTCAAGAAGGTGCGGCTCCGCCTTAAGACACGCGTGGATCCGCCCTGTTGCCTGTGTCCGAACGACATCCCGAGCGCCGAATTACTGCCCACCGATGACGGACGAAAAGCCCATCGTATCTGCGCGCTTTATCTGCCTGAAACATACATCGACGTTGAAGACGGCAAAGAAACGGTCGCCAACGTTGGTGGAATCAGCAAGGAACGCCTGGACCTCAAGTGTCTGTATTGTCGGTCGAAGCGTGGAGGGTGTTTCCAGTGCTCTCAGAAGAAGTGCGCCCGCGCGTATCACGCCACGTGTGCCGCTGCCGCAGGCTGCTTCATCGAGGAGGCGGAGGTGCCGGTCTTTGGCGAGGATGGTACCGAGTACAAGGAGCAGGCCTTTGAGTTCAGCTGCCGCTTCCATCGCACCAAGCGAGACAGGAAGCTCGACGGCGACGCGCTTGAGGATGACCCACGTTGCCTTGCTGCCGCCAAGGTCCTCAAGAAGGGTGACATATGTCAGATGCAGTATCACAAGGGCGACATCTTTGCTGGTTCTGTGTTGGAGAACCGCACTGACGAGCAGACGTTACTACTCGACATCATTCCCAGCGGGTATGATATCTCACACGCCCGTGCGGATCTTCGAAGACAGCATTTACTGACCGTATATAGTGACCGCATCGAAGTTGAGTGGAAGTGGCTTCTTATTCCAGATCCCTCGGACTACCATCTGCCCAAGGCGTCAGCCAAAGCCATTCCATTGCCGTCCTCACGCAAGGCTAAAGACGAGATCAATGCGAAGCGAGCCGAGACTGAGGTGCCCCGAAAGGGCGACACCTTTGTGGATGGAGGTTTCCAGTGGGCAGAGTTCCACAGCTGTGAGCTCGACGCCAACAAGGACCAGGCCAAACTGGACCTCGCTCAGGATTGCAAAGTCTGGTACTATCTCGGCAAGGGGTCGACGGATGCGAAACCACAGTACACAGAGAGCCCGGCACTCGAACGGCATAATCCCCGGAGCAATTACCTTGATACTTTGCCCAAGCCGCCCAAGCCTGTTAAGGCTCCTAAGCCCGGGGCTGCCCCTCGGCCGTCTATGCCTGGGGCCACGTCCCAGCCGACGTTTGTCCATTCGTTTTCTACACCGACGTCTGCCCCGCCGGCTCCTCTGGTCCGCACTCAGAGCGCTAGCAAGACTGACAAGCCGTACGTCTACAAACCTCGGAAACCGATCGAGCCGGCTTGGGCTGCCAATGGACAGACCTATACATCTCAGCAGTTTGCTCCCCGTCAGCTCACACCCTCTTCGCAAGCGGGGCAGCAGTTCACCTTCGCCCCTAGTCACTATCAGGCCGCTCAAGGCCACTACGGACAGGCTGGGCAAGCCGGCCACCAAGCGCAGGCCCAGGTCCCAGCCCAGAACGGCAGCTACCCTCCAGCTGGGACGTACAGTGTTCCAAACCCCTTCACGCAGCAGAGGTTCGCTCCAACATATACTCAAGGCGTGCTCCGGCCGTACAGCCCAGTCACGACGTCTTCTCCGGGACCTACGCGGCCACCTCAAGCATGGCCGGCCAACCAGTCAGGGCAGCATTACCAGCAGCAGTACCATCATCAGCAAGCACAGCAGCCACAACAACAGTACCAGCAGTCGCCGCAACCGCTGCAGCATGCGCAGCACTACAGCCAATCCCCAAACATTCAGCCGCCTCCCCAGCAGTCGCAACAAAGAGTTTCGCCCTATGGGCCGAATGCCTTTGGAAGTGCATCGCCTTACACCCGGCCCCCGTCTCAAAGCCAGCATCATGCGACGGCACCAGTGCCTCGATCAGGCATGCCTGTGGCCCAGATTCAGTCCCACTCGCCCTCAGCGCCAGAGACAATCTATCAGAAGTATGCTTTCTTCACGGTCAATCATAATAGGTTAGTACTTTCGAACCGAGACAAGGCCTCGTCGCTGACATTTGGCAGAAACCGGGATCATTACCGATCACCATACAACCCGTCCGGGGGTTTCATGAACGGCTACCAGGGCAACTTCAAAGCTCACATGCAGAACTCTCCATTCTCGGTGGTGTCCAAGTACGGCCAGACTATGGCCCCCATTGGATCTCACCCGAATGCAAGTCATGGTGTTGGGCCTCCTGCTACCGGGGGCCAACAAGCGGGAACACACCAGAAACAGGCGCCCAGTCAGCAACCTTACCAGCAGATACACCCCAAAGCAGACCATGTCTCCACTTCAGCTCAAGGGAACCCACCAATGCACCGACCGGTCGTTCAAGCTCATCCAGCTCAACAGAACAACCACGCAGTTCCGGACGTGCGTTCTTCGCAAAGCGGGCCGCCGTCACGGCCTCCAGCGAGTGTTGCCGGAAAGATGAGCCCGAATCAAGGGATCGTCCCACCGGCCGCACCACCAGTTGCTCAGCGTGCGCCGCAGCCGTCAGCTGCTGAGGACAAGACTCTACCTTCTGTGCCTGTGCCGGCGCCTGCCAAGCCAGCGGCCCCCAAAGTTCAGTACAAGGTCAGACACCGACACCCTGACGTCAAGATCTGGGCTTTCCCGGACGACTCGACGCCAACCCTTTTGACGCAATGACTAACGAGAAGCAGATACCCGAAAAGCAAACGCCAGTGCCATTGCCTCCCATGCTCCGTGCCGCGAAGAAGAAGGCACCAGCCGCAGGACCAGCTCCGGCCACGCCTAGCCGAACGGCGGAAGTCCCCAAAGCGGAACCCCTCAAGGCGCCGGAAAGCACTCCTTCACTTTTGGAGCAATCTACCCAGGGACCTCTGTCCCCTGCCGCTAGCAGCCATAGCAAGACGGGGCGGGTGATCTCACAGACACCGATACCCATTCCCAAGCCCAGGGCGGTATCTTTGCAAAAGGCTCAAACGCCAACTCAGTCTGTGGTCAACGCGCCGGCTCCGCCAGAGGCGACTACCACAGCGTCGCGGCCTCTTTCTCAGGCTCTTACGCCGTCGCCAAAGCCAGTCACTAGTGTTCAGCAGATGACCCCGGCCGCCCAAAGTGCAGGTCCGATCTTACCTACTCCCTCAACAAGGGCTATCTCCCCTCCGGCGGTAGAGGCTCCCAGGCCGACGGCGCGCCCTGTCATGGAAACGCCGGTCCCATTGCCGCCGATCCCCGGCAGGCCAGCGCCGGTCAGCGCGGCACAAAAGGTGATGCGTTCACCAGCCGCTGGTTCTTCGATAGTGGGCAAGACGGCCGATACGAGCATCGAGCCCATCAACAATGAAGGCGGAATAGGATTTGCAGATGTCCCGCAGGACTCGATGGGGCTCGTTGAGCAGATGATGGTGAACCTGCGCCGGGCGAGCTCACACAGCGCTATGGAAACTTAGGCCCATTTGACGGTGATCAACGATGACGATGTATGGTAGATGCTCGGACGACAAGGGAGGCACGAGGGCTCCTGGTGGTCGCTGTTGGGCGCGACTTTGGGATTTCGGAGTTTTGGAGTTTTCGACCAGGCCTGACAGGCCGGTGTGTTGGCATGTATACCATCGTGTGAAATGCCAGGCAGGCATTGTTTCTGTGGGAAGACAGTGGTCTATTTCGAGTGTCTGGGTGTCTCTGGTACGATAGGAGTAGGTGGAAAGAAATCAAGATCAGCCAGTTTTGCGCAACATGAGAGAAAGTCAGCTGGGTCCCCTGTGAACAAGCGTTAACATGCGCAAGTTGGTGGTGAAATTGGGGGTCGGCTACTAAGATGCCAGGGGGCGCTCGGGATGTCGGGGTAACCTTGCGGGGTGGCATTCAGGCACGACTCGACACGGCGGAGATCCCTGCGATGCTAGTGGAGCGTTTCTCAAGGCTTGACGCAGACAAGCAAGCGGGAGGGGGTGGACGCCAATGACGGCTCGCCGAGTACCGAGACGAACCGGCGCGGCGGACCGTTCCAGGGGTTTCTGAGGAGGAGCCTGGAGATGTGGTTCGGCAGGCCGGGGGGCCTAACCCCTTCGGATTATCGGACGGCGCTGGTCCGCCCTGCATCGTCGTGGAGCACCGTGGTGTTGGTGTTGAGGGGGAGGCGGTGCGGTGCGGTGATCGGGCTCGGTTGCCCGGGCTGGCATGGCCCGGCTTGTTGTTGGCGAGGGGAGGATGGGAGAGAGGACGGATGGCCTGGAGCGGGTGGCCTTCCTCCGAGGTGCTGGGGTCTGGATGGGGAAATGGGCCGAGATTATTGGTCAATGGCTTCGTGGGTTGGCGTGTTATGCAGGTCTGGGAGGCGAGGTTCGTGAGGGGGAAGCTGGGGGAGGGTGAAGATGCCCGGGGGATGCCCGTAGACGAATAAATACTGTTGGATCGCAGTGCCCTGGCTAGGCTGGGGAAGCTCTACTGGGAGCTTGGGTCCTTCTTGTCTCGCAGACTTGTCAGATTCGCTTTATTCAAGAACGACTTCTTCGTCCCTCGCATATCGTCAAGATGCGTCTCGAACTACTCTCTGCTGGGCTTCTCGCGGCCGGCGCCGCCGCGCGCTGCGTGCCCAAGGGCTTTGTCACCACAAAGGGCACCAAGTTTTACCTGGACGGCAAGGAGTTTCCGTTTGCCGGCAGCAATGCCTACTACTTCCCCTTTGACAACGTAAGTCAAACGAGCAAACAAGACCTGCAAACACGGATCCCATCATGATGGGCAAGGGACTAACACACATAAAGAACCAAGCAGATGTCGAAGCCGGCCTGACCGCGGCCAAGGACGCCGGTCTCAAGGTCTTCCGCACCTGGGGTTTCAACGACAAGAACGTCACGTCCGACCTGGAGAACGGCATGCCTCAGTACGGCGGCGAGGGAGCAGGCGCGACCGAGGTGGTGCTCCAGCGCTGGGACAACGGCAAGTCGACGATCAACCTCGAGCCCTTCGACAAGGTCATCAACGCGGCCACCAAGGTGGGCACCAAACTCATCATCGCCCTGACCAACAATTGGGCCGACTACGGCGGCATGGACGTCTACACCGTGAACCTGGGCTACCAGTACCACGACGACGTGAGTGCGCCCTGAAAGTCCTGGACCACATCGTGATGCTGACTCCCTCCCCCTCCTACAGTTCTACCACGAGCCCGAGATCAAGGACGCCTTCAAGCGCTACGTCAAGGAGTTCGTGACGCGGTACAAGGACTCCCCGGCCGTGTTCGCGTGGGAGCTCGGCAACGAGCCCCGCTGCGGCGCGGACGGCACGCGCAACCTCCCCCGCAGCCCGGCGGGCTGCAACCCGGAGGTCCTCTCGGCGTGGACGGAGGAGATGAGTGACTACGTGCGCAGCCTGGACCCGTACCACCTGATCACGTGGGGCGGCGAGGGCGCCTTCAACCGCGAGTCGGACGACTGGGCGTACAACGGCGCGGACGGGTCCGACTTTGACCACGAGATGACGCTGCGCAACATCGACTTTGGCACGTACCACCTGTACCCTGACTGGTGGTCCAAGACGGTCGAGTGGTCGAACCAGTGGATCGTGGACCACGCCGAGGTCGCCGCCGACGTGGGCAAGCCGGTCGTGTTCGAGGAGTACGGGTGGCTCACGCCCGAGAAGCGACTCGAGTACCTGGGCCAGGTGCGCAACGAGACGAGGGAGGAGGTCATCGGGCACTGGCTCGAGCTGGCGAGGGAGACGGGGCAGCCGGCGCTGTACTGGCAGTTCGGATACTGTGGTGAGTTTGGCCGTCGGCGGGAGACGATGCTGAGGTTGATGCTGACGTGTTTGATGCAGGCTACAGCTACGGGTGCAACCACAATGATGGCTTTACAATCTATCTTGAGGACGAAGAGGCGCAGACGCTCGTGTACGACCATGCAGCGCTTGTCAACGGCGAGGCTGAGGAGTAGGCGGGAGTGTTTGGGTGTCCACCTCAAGGTCGACTGGTCGAAGAAGACACAGGGCGTTGAGAGCCATGCCGTTGAGGAGAGCGAAAGACGCGTTCTTCTGCATCTCTGTATCTGGAAGCCGTCGGCATCAATCCCGGGGCGAAGTGAGAAGCATAGGGTCCTCTTCAATCTGGTCATCAATGAAACCACTTCTCCTGCGAGAAATCATTGTGAAATGAAGAGGATGAAAGTGAGAGTGAGTGTGAGAGTGAATGTCGAGATCAGAATCCTCCCTACAGCGGGTCCGGTGAGGTTAGTTGCAGGCGCTAGCGATCACGTGTGCCCTGACTTCGGTGAGCCACAGGGGACATGTCGATTTTGGGGCGACGACAGCCTCACTGGAATCCCGAGACATCCGCCACAATCCCACGACATACTGCCCGCCCATGTTGTCGGACTCGAGATATGTTCCGGTTCGTGCCCGACAACGTCGGAGGTGTCGGTTCCAAGCGGAAGCAGACTCATAAGCCCTGTGAGTCATGCAAGAAGCGTCATGTAGGATCACATCTCACCCCAGCCAGGACAGGTCTGACTCTTGTTAGAAACGATGCCCGCACGCCCCAGATGCCGCCCCAACGACGGCTCAGGAAAGTTCTGACCCCCCGACGGCAACCAGGGCCTCGAGTGCATCGTTTGCAGTGGAACCTCCGACGAGAGCCTCGTCGACACAGCCTGCTACAGCTGGAGGCAACCCGTCGACAGGCGCCCCGGAGACATCACATGCCCGCACCGCAAACTCGTCTCAGTCGCCCCCGCACTCGGCGAGATCCGACGGCGCCTACCTGGTCTTCTTCTCGCACGTCGTCCCGCAGTCATCGTTCGTCGTTCATGGGGGCCCCGAAGGGGAAGGCAATCCCCGCCGTAGTGATATCGGCATCTGGCTTGGCCAGAAATCCGACGATCAGACCGCTGCCGATGAGCAGCAAGAGGTCGGGAACGTGACGGTGGAACCGGTAGGAGCCCCTGCCTTTCGACTCTCGGGGCTGGAGGGGCTTAGAGTGCTCTCAACCTACATTCGACGGGAGTGCATGTCCGTCTTGCCGCCGGCTGAAGATTTCGACCAGATATCCAGCCTCTATTTCTCCAAGTTCGACCCGATCTACCCCATCCTCCACGGCGAGAATCTGGATGAGCACGAACCGATGGATCGGGTGGTTCTCAAGCAGTGCATCTGCCTCGTGGCTGCCCTGGATCCCTCCCTCAAGCCTCACCTTCGACTCGGCCCCTCGCAGCCTGTGATCTCACAGGCCGAGTTCCGCACGACACTAGCCACCATCATCAAGCAGTCGCTCGACTCAGGGTTCGTCAGAGACAGAATGGCAGTCCTGCAGGCCACGGCCCTCATGGCGTTCCACGGAGACAGGGAAAATGTCAGTGAAGTATCGCCGCTCTATTGTGCTCAGGCCGTCTGCCTGACGCACGGCATGGCCCTCCATCTCGGCTGGCCGGGCGACGGCAACAGTACCCCGCGCTCACGGCGCATCTTTTGGTGCATCTGGACACTCGACCGGCTGTGCGCGACCATCAACGGGAGGGCCTTCTTGTTCCACGACAAAGATAACGATCACCGAGTGTGGGATGCTGTGGATGAACAAATCCCGGCGTTTCGGTTGCTCATTCGCATATCCAGTTTCATCGACATCATGATCATGCAGTATCGCCCTTCCACGTTGCCCGATTACAAGCCCGAGAGGGCTCCGAGCTTCGAGGACTTGGTGCGAGAGGCCAATGCTGGAGATATCCACAGTTCGCTACTTGGTTTGTGTCCCTCCAGCTATTTCAGTTCTCAAAAGCTGACAATTTCAAGTGACCCTCGAGCTGTATTACCTAGCCATCTTGATTCTCCAGAGCCGACCCCCGAAATCAGAAAACAAGGGCGACCATGTACCTAGCTCCAGCATCCAATCCTACTGCGCCAACAGCGTTCTCGAACTCGCGTCAGGGGAGTACAAGCGGTCCATGTCATACTGGGTCACGATACCTTACGCCGTGTCCATGGCATGCTCGGTCGCCTACAAGACGCTGAGGAGCAGTCCCATGTCCCACAAGAGAAAGGAAGCGTACGCTACATTCCAGAGAAGCTGCGACATCCTTGACGAGCTGAGCAAGTCATTCGCCTCCGCAAAGACCGTAGCGAGGCTTGCGAAAGAAACGCTCCACGAGGTCGAGCGCGTCTCGGCGAGTCGGAGCAAGGTCAACAAGCCGACGGATCAGCGTCGCGAACAGCCACCCGCGGAGGCTGCAGGCCAACTGGGGCCAAATGCTGCTCTAAACTCTCAGGTGATCCCGCCAGGGCGGAACCCGGGGTTGCCGTCTGGTGCGGAGACGCTGATGTCGGGACTTCCGGGGGTGAACGGGCCGGCGAATGCTCTGGACCCGGCGGTAATGCCCATGGACACGGGCATGTTCAACGAGATGGACTTTACGGATGTGGGGGGCATATTTGACGACTTTGACCCGAATTTCCAGCTCAACAGGGTGGATGCCCTCTTCACGGCCAATCTGAACCCGACGATGCCGCTGTTCCCTGCCGACTGGCTGGATGATGGCCAGTATGGCGCCTTCAACAACGGGCTTCCCGAGGGATGATCCGGAGATGTCTGCACGCCACCCCCAGGAAAAGGCAATCCAAGTGCGGCTGTCAGGAATGACATCATGTCATCGCTCCATGGGCCACAGCAGTAATACAGCTTGAGCACAGCCTGCGGGGAAGATGGAAAGGGGCCTTGCGGACACTTCCCAAAGAGGCATGACCCGCCGTCGGACAGATGGCGGATGTCCCGGTTGAGAAGTGTCCGTCATCTCGGACTTCCGCTTTCGGAAAGCCCTCCTCCGCCTCGACGCCATGCTACCATCAACCGGGCCGGGCCGGCTTATGTCGAGTTTGAGGCAACAGCTCAAACAATAAAGAGTCCATGAGGGGTCCTGTACGAGTTCTGTTATCTTGCGATATCCTGTTTGTTGCCAGAAACTTCCACACACGACTAACTTCACCTCATCATCCCTTTGTTACGTCTCGGAGCCTAGCAATCATGATCAACGCGTCGACATGCACCAAGCTGCGGCCGTCGCTTAGCTCAGCTTGCATCTCGCGAACTCAACGCCGGTTTGCAGGAGCTCAAGCCGCGCAGAGAAAAGAAGGCGACATATCGTCAGTTTTCAGATCGCTCTCGGGTGGGGAAGACGTTCCCCTGCCTCCCAGATTCGCAGATGTCAAGCGAAGCATTCTTGAGCGGGGCAGCAGCAGAGACGCTGTCCAGGCAAGCTGGAACCGTCTTTTGGAGCAGCTTCGGCATGAGACGGAAATCATCAAAGCCAACAAGGCGACTATCATCCCTGAGATCCAGTTCTCGGACATCAGCAAGCCCTCGGCAGAATTTGACGAGGCTTTCCGGAAACGGGGCGTCGCTGTGGTGCGACAGGTTGTCCCAGAGAAGGAGGCCAGAAGCTACAAGGAGGAAGCCCAGAAGTACATTGCTGCAAATCCTTCGACCAAGGGTAAGTGCGATGAGCTTGGAGAGACTCGCTCTTGGCATAATATACTGACTCTCATCAGCCTTCCCGGCAAACGACCCTCAAGTCTTTGAGCTGTACTGGTCCAAGTCTCAGCTGGCGGGGAGAAGCCACCCAAACATGATCAAGGCGCAGTCCTTCTTGATGTCGTACTACCACTCCAAGACCCCGCACGCCGAGTTCTCTACGAAGCAGCCGCTCACATACGCTGATCGCTTTCGAATCCGCCAACCTGGCGATGCCGGCTTCGCGTTGGGACCGCATGTTGACGGAGGCAGCGTCGAGCGCTGGGAAGACGAAGGGTACGGCAGAGGCCACGTCTACGACGAGATTCTGAAGGGCTCCTGGGAGAAGTTCGACCCCTGGGAGACCAGCACCAGGCTCGATGCTGTATCGGATCTGTACCAGGGCGCGGGTGCGTGCAGCATGTTCCGCATGTTCCAGGGCTGGCTCAGCATGTCCCACACCGGCCCCAACGAGGGCACTCTTCTCGTCAACCCCCTCTTCAATCTCGCAACCTCTTACTACCTCCTGAGACCATTCTTTGCCCCCAAGAAGGCTCCCGCGGCATCTTCGGCCCAAGACCCTGTCTACTCCAAGGAATTCCTGGATCCCGAGAACTGGGCGCTGGAAACCTCGACGACATCCTCTCTCCAGGGAGCGGAGCCCGGCCTCTGCCAGGAGCTCAATCACGGCTGGCACCCGCACCTCAACCTCCCGCAGACCATGGTCCACGTCCCCCAGATCGCGCCGGGCGATTACGTGGCCTGGCACTGCGACACCATCCACTCCGTCGACAAGGTGCACCAGGGCAAGGGCGATTCCAGCGTCATGTACATCCCGGCGTGCCCGACGACGCGGGCGAGCATCGACTATGTCCGCCAGCAGCGCGAGCATTTCGAGCAGGGGATCCCGCCTGTTGATTTCCCCGGCGGCGTGGGCGAGAGCAAGCACGTCGGCAGGCCTGGGGTTGAGGAGCTGAGGGGTATGGCCGGGACTGAGGGGTTGCGGGCCTTTGGGTATGCACCGTTTGATGTTTCGGCGGCTGAGAGCAAGGGTGAAGAGGCGGTTTTGCGGTATGGGAACCAGGTACTTGGGTTCTAGATACGGCGTGCTGGAAAAGCGGCCGCCAAACAGTCGGGTCGATGCAGCTGGTAAGTCGTACCTGATTCGAGCGTTAGGTCCGGTCGAAACGTACGAGGAAGTCGCGTCCGACGTGGAAGCTTGCACACCTAGACAGGTAGAATGTGCTGTGTGACTTTCCACAGACTTGTTTGTGTAGTATTTTGCCTACTCGTTCCCGTTAAGAAACGAGCCATTTCCGTCCCAAACCTCACCAACTTCTTGCTTCCCCTCGCGGCCTCGCCCTTCTTGAGTTCACGGCTTTGCTCCCCTTCTCCGACGCTTGTCTTCTTAGTCTTCTGACATGGACCCTCTGAGCCTCGCAGCAGTGCTGCTACCAGTCAGCAAAAGCATCTGTACGATAGTCAGGGATCTCGAAGATATTCGACAGAGAATTCGAAATGCCCCCAGCCTTCTTACGGATCTCATCTCGGAGTGCCATGTGACGGAAACCGTCACGCACAAACTGGGTGTGCTGCTACACAGTCCTTCAACCAAAGCAGCGCCGCTAGCAGATGACGAGTTGCGACATTGTTTCCACAGATGCCAGGCCGTCATCAGCCCCTTGCTCGACGAGCTACAGTCGGAAACGGGCTAGACACAGACTTAGCTCCGTGTCTCGTTCTCGCAATACTCTTTGAATGTCCGTGGCTCACGTGCAAGATCTGTCCGGTTGCTGTACACGTATGTCTTCTCCTAGAAGAGTTCATGGAACTTTAGCATGCTGCCCATGTCCCTCACAACATGAGAAGATAGCCCTCCCTGGGGCCTGACCGCTCTACTTTCCCCCTCGGTAAATTCGCGACACGAAATCTTCTTGCCGGTGACTTGGCTCAGGTCTTTCACTTGTTCTGGGAAGCTCAGCCATTATCCATAGGCTGAAATGTACTCTCCGTCCCCCTTGATCCGGCTAACAAAAGGGCAAGCAGCGACTCTAGCCTTACAGGTTTATCCAGAGTCTAGGAGAAAGCAGTCCGATACGTGCTATGTGTACATGTCATCCCTTAGATTCGTTGAAAACCTTGATTCGGGAGAAAAACACCAGGCAGTAAAGTCTGTGAACCAACTCGTCTATCGATAAGGTTATATCAATCACCACGCTAGGTCTTGGTGTGCTCACTGAAAGTCTCAACGGCCGATCCGACGCTGATGGCGAGTGTGCTGTCGACATTCCCGCCGCACAACACGATGACGCTCTTCTGGCCCGGCGGAAGCCCTGCCGCAACCTTTTCGAACCCGGCCAGCGCCAGCGCGGCAGAGCCTTCGACGATCATGTTCTCCTCCACCGCCATCCTCTTCATCGCCACGGCGATTTCTTCCTCGCTGCACTCGATAACCTGGTCCACGACAATCCGGGCGATGGGGAGTGTGATGGTGTCTTCGTCAATTCCGCCAGCGACGGCTTCTGCCAAAGTGGACAGGTGTTCCGTCTCGAGGACGCGGCCGGCAGCCATAGAGTCAGCCAATGTCTTGGAGTTTGTAGCGGCGACGCCGTAGATCTTGGTGCGAGGGCTAAAGGACTTGATGACCGACCCGATGCCACTGATGAGACCGCCGCCACCCATGGACACGAAGACGTTGTCAACGTCGCTACACTGCTCCAGGATCTCGAGTCCAATGGTGCCCTGCCCCGCTATCACGTCGATGTCGTTGTAAGGTGAGACGTAGGTATAGGCGCCCGATGCCGCAAGGTTTTGGGCATGTAACTCGGCAAGCCCGGTCTCCGCGCCGTGCAGGATGACCTCGGTGCCGTAGGACTTGATCTTGTCCAGTTTCGACCGGAAGACGGTCTCTGGGAGGACGATGGTGACGTCTCGGGACAGGGCGTGTGAAGCGCAGGCCGCGCCGATGCCGTGGTTGCCGGAGGACGCTGTGATCAGCTTCGTATCCCCGCTGGACGCAGACAGCTTGGACATGGCGCCCCTCAGCTTGAAGGAGCCCGTGAGCTGGAAGTTCTCGGCTTTGAAGTAGACGCGGGCCCCCGAGTCGAGGCCCGCCCGCCGGGCTGGGATGACCGGGGTCTTGTAGATGTGGTCGCGAATGCGAGCTTGGGCCCTGACGGCGCTGGATGCGACTTCGTGGATGGAGAGAGACATGGCGGTTATATGCTGCCGATACTCAATCTGGCGTGCTCGTCTTAGGAGGCGGCCGCCTTTTCTACCAGTGATGGCAGCGGCAAAGTGCGTCTGAAAAGGCGCTGTCGTCAATTCTCGCAGTCGACATCTAGGGCGCAGACTGGGGGTTCTCCTCTGTTGCTCAAGCTATGACTTGTATTGGTTTAGTGCTGCGGCAGTGGCCGATCCTGGCTGCGGGGTTCCATCAGGCATCCTCGAGTTGAGATCCCACCAGGGACTCTGCTTGAAGTACATGAAGCCATCGTCTCGATGCCCTCGAGAGGTGAGCCCCCGGCAGCCGTTGAGCGGGCAGAGGAACCCAGCAAAACACATGGCGTCAAGGCTGCGGCTTACAAAGTCGACGGGCAGTCTCCTGGCCTCCTCCACGTGACATCTCCTTCAGATCAAAGACTCCGCGCAAACTGACTTTTGCTCTAGTGTCCGACGCCATACAAGTGCAATCCGCCATCGATGCCGTTATCAGGGACTTCGGGAAGGTTGACGTTTTCGTCGCTAACGCCGGTTAGTCCAAGCCCGCCGCGTTCGACCTCTGTTCGGATCGCTGACCGCACGGCACTCCAGGAATGGCCATCTCCAAGTCCATTCTGGAGCAGACGCGGGATAAGAACCTGTTCTGAACAGGAAGCAGACGTCTGTAAACGGTACGTAGGACAGCAGAACACCCACCCTGGGTCATGTCTCTTCCCTGTTTCGTGACACGATGACCATCGTCTGATCTAGTTGACGGCCTCCTCTTCTGCGCCAAGTACGCCGGCGCCGTGTTCAAGCGCCAGGGCTACGAAAACCTCATCATCACCTCAAGCATGAGCTGGCACGTCGTCAACTTTGCCGTGGACGTACAACGGAAAGAAAGCCTTGGTGACGCACATTGGCAGGTCCTTCGCCAGCGAGTGGTGCGACTCCGCCCCCGTGAATGCCGTTTACGCGCCCTTTTACGACACCGAAGATGGGCGTGGGCCCGGAGGCCCTCGACGAGGCCTACAGGACGGCCAGGCTTGAAAAGTAGGGCAACACCAAGGAGATCAAGGGCCTCTTTCTCTTCCTCGCTAGCCATGCCTCCACGTACATAATGGGGAGCGACGTCTTGCCCGATGGCGGATACTGTCTCCGTGAGCGGAAGGATCGCCGTCGAGAAATTCACTGCATTGTAGCCAAAAGCGTCAAGATGAAACCTTCTGAAAAGTTTCTCAGGATCACATCTAATTCTCTTCCCATTGCTTAAATCCATTGCATTCATCTGAAAGCGTCCAAAGTCCGAGGTTGGCCACATATGCCCGAAAGATCCAACATTGGTACCACTACCCGGCCTGCCCGGATCAACTACCATTTTCCCAGGCCCCCCTTTGCCGCGTGCAGGGTGCTCACGGGAACGGGCGCACATGCACAAGCACAAGGAGTCAAGTCCGAGTGAACCCTGTGAAGCTGTCATTGGGACATGGGGTGGTACGGTTGGCTGGGACACCAAGCCACGGCCCGTATGGAGGAAGGCTCAGTAAGCATCCTTCTCCCAAGATGTCCACAAAGCCTCTCTTTTGCCCCCCTTGATACCCCTCCTACCCTGTGCCCCTCACTACAGGTAGAGGGGAACGAGCGGGGTGTTGCCGGGGCATCCGTGGCGTGGGAATTGGACGTGAGAGGGCTGATTAGCCCCGGCTTAACAAAGTCAATAATGTCTCACTTGCAACGACGTCAATGGACGCCACGCAGACGGCATGGGAAGCCGGTTTTAGATCCGAGCTTGACCTGACCACCATCTCGCGTGGCTTTCAGCTGTCGCCTCAAGGGTCCAATCACCCTCCGGATGGGGTCTCGACGCGAACTGTTTTCAGCCCCCGGACTCCCGCCCTCATCCATTCTGCCCGCCGGCATGGGCGGCTTCTTCTCGAGATCCGAAAGACTCGGAGCTGGCTTCAGTATGACCGAAGGCTCAGAGTATGGGAAAGAGAAGGTTTGCCAAGGCCACCGAGGACGGCGAGGTTACGCGAGTGAAAGTGGGTGGTCTCACTGCTTGCGCACTTGCTTTGTGCATTGTAGCAGATTGGTCTTCTCATCGTACTCGTTGCTGTTGCACGCATCTTCAGCTTTCCGGGGAAACCTGGCACCAGGCACTGCACGGTAGCTCGTAACTTTCGACTTGTCGCTCCAACATGACGTACAAATTGATAGGTAATCGGTTTTAACCATAGTAAGCTACTGACAGGCCTACTGTCGAAGCTACTCAGAGCTACTGCGGAGAGTGTGGCCAGCTCAACCGCCATGGATGGTGACGCTCACTCACTCCAGGCCTCGGTGCCTTCGTGCCTGGTAGCTAGGGCGAGCCTCTTTGCCAGATGCGTCCACAATACTGTCTCCTTGAGACCATGCTGTACAACCATACGTGATGCGGATGTCCCAGATCTCTTAGAGTTCCAACTAGTGGGCGCGCAGCACGAGGTCACACCGATGATGCCGCTACGGGACGGCATGGCTTGGAGCTTCCTCCATGAGTGGCCAATTCGTCGATGCTTTCGTCTCAGGATCTAGCGAAGGTGCTTGGGATCTCTTGGCGAGGCGTCAGGACCGGCAGAGTCAGGAGCAGGGCACTCGGAGAGGGTGTGAGGCAATGGCCACGGGGTGGGCAACGATATGAGTATAAGGATGCCTGTCCTGCCCCTGAGCTGACCTCCAAGTAGACCCGACTTCGAGAGGACACTTGCTCGAGGAAACACCAGAAGAAAACACCCAATACAACCCAAGGACATCAGGCAAAATGACCTCACCTCGCGAGAGTTTTAGGCGCATGGTGTCGAGGTCCGCCACCGGGGACAGCAATGGATCCCACCCAACGAACGGCACTCTTCCTATGCTTCGGAAGCCTGATACGATGAGGAACAACATCGTTGCCATGATCGGCGAGTTTGTCGGCACTTTCCTCTTCCTCTTCTTCTCGTTCGCTGGCACTCAGATCGCCAACACCCCGGCGCCCGAGGCTGGCTCAGGCCCTAACCCTACTGCTATTATCTTCATCTCCCTGGCCTTCGGTGTCTCGCTTACTGCCAACGTCTGGGCCTTCTACCGCGTCACCGGCGGTCTCTTCAACCCTTGTGTAAGTCTGACCCTGCAACATGTCCGGGTCACCAAGCCCAGAGACTAACAACCCCATAGGTCACCCTCGCTCTGATCCTCTGCGGCGGCCTCCCCATCCTCAGGGCAGCCTTTGTCATCCCCGCCCAGTTCCTTGGAGGCATGGCCGCGGCCGGCGTGGTCAAGGCCCTCTTCCCAGGCCCCATGCCCGTCGACACCCTCCTCGGAGGCGGCGCCAACAAGGCCCAGGGTCTCTTCATCGAGATGTTCCTGACGGCGCAGCTCATCTTCGTCATCCTCATGCTGGCTGTCGAGAAGCACCGCTCGACCTACATTGCCCCGCTCGTCATCGGCCTGACCTTCTTCCTCTGCGAACTCATCGGTATGTCCCGCCCTCCAGTTGACGTCTGCACATGTGAAAAAGAGAGGCTGACTTGGCTTGTAGGCGTCTACTTCACCGGCGGCTCCCTTAACCCTGCGCGCTCCCTCGGCCCTGCCGTCGCCAACACCTCGTTCCCCGGATACTTCTGGATCTACTTCCTCGGCCCGATCCTTGGCGCCCTCCTCGCCTCGGGATTCTACTACCTTCTCAAGTCCTTGCGGTACCAGGAGTGCAACCCTGGTCAGGACGACGATGGCTTCAAGCACGATGATGTCGAGCACAAGCCCGTCCATCCGCCGACGCCTTAGGTGCATACACAATGGCAGCTGATGCCGAGCGGGACACGGCATAGGCCATTGTCACACTAAACCGATCACTCATGAGGTCGGTTCACAATCGATGGGATACAATTGTATCCCGGGGCCTGGGGCCTGGACCCTCGAGTCTAGAAGCAGGGCTGCCAGAAGGGGAAGTCGGCGCATGGAGATAGTGTCCACCCACGTCTGTATTGTATCCCAAGACAGGACCAGAAGTAATATCGTGTTTCATGCACAATCTGACGATTGGCGTGAGAAGCTACCTCTTCATTGGATGAACCCTCCGTGCGCGTGTCATTTCCCCAGACGTACAAGGGGCCGAGTTGCCGAACAACGCGGACGGTCTCGGCCCCGAACGGCCAGACTTAATATCGTACCCAGAGAGAACCAGCTCAGAACCGTGACTAGCGTAAGCCATCTGTGGTCATTTGCACTCACAGCAATCAATTCCACACAGCTTTGTCATGATCGGTCAGGATGGGAGTTGTTCGACGTAGGCTTCAGACCTCCGCATTTTAGGCCACCCCTGCGCTCATCACATGAACCGATCGTCCATCAAGTCACCGTGCCACGTCAATCCGGCCCAAGCCGAACTAGAGCCCTGGGGCCAAGAGACGTGCTGATCAGGGTCTACCCTGACCAAGTAACACCTTCAACAGACATCCCAGCATGGTAGCAACTAGACTCTAGACATCGTCTCCTCAGCGCCGTATCGGCGAAATCCATTCGCAATGCCAGGGTTGGTCATATTGCAGTTTCAAATAGGCATGTGGCCGGCCAGTCATATGTCTGAGTCTTGGCACAGTCACTTTCACTGCAAATTCGGAGGTGTCCTCTCCGAAGCTGCACCCAAGCCAGGGTGACATTCGGACTTGGCCCTGAAGCGCACCAACAAGGTTCAACCTCTCCACTATATCATCGGAATTCAATGCAACACTCCCCAGCCCGAGGTTGGTTCTGGGATCTCATTTCCCCGCAATCAGAGCGCGGCATATCGAGTTGGACCAGACCTAGACCTAACACGGGTCGGACTTTCACGATGCATGCTCCGTATTGCCCCATGGTCAAGACGTCTTTCGGCAGTAGTTCATAACGACTCATGAAACGATTGGCGCGCGAAGCTAGAGCCCCGGTTGCCCTGGCGTGGCCCAGGGCAGTCATGCATTCAGTGTACAGGGTTCAAAGAATGACATGGGGTTGAAGCGGAGGTTGCCATCCCTCCGGCTGTTGAATGCTCCTAGACAGGGAACAAGACGATCTAATGCGCACCAGTAAGATCACCCTCGCTTGGTCTAACAAGTTCCTGGATTTCACTGCATTCTAGACCTCGGGCTATAAAGACCTCCTAGTACCACGCCCGATGATCAATGTCGATCCCTCAGTCCATCCAAGCTCAAAGACAACACATTCTGGGTTCCTGCGCGCCTGAACCATGAAGTTTGCCTCCGTTGTTGTTGCCGCGCTGGCCACCCTGGCCAGTGCTGTCCCGAGTTCCATCCAGCCTCGCCAGTCGACCTACAGTGACTATTTGTTTGTTTACGTCAGTGCCCCCCGACCCTGGTGTTGAGGAAGACCCCTGCTCACGATAGGCCTGCAGTTCACCGGCGAAAACACGGCCAACGGCGAGCAGATCTACTTCTCCGTGTCGAACAACAACAACCCCGGCTCATGGACCCGTGTCGGCAACGGCAGCCCGACTCTGACGTCCACTGTCGGCACCAGGGGTGTGCGAGACCCTTCCATCATCCGCAGCCCAGACGGTAGCAAGTTCTACATCGTGGCCACTGACCTCCGTGTTTGGGAACGCGGATGGAACGTCGGTGATGACTACACCACCAGGGGCTCCAAGAACATCGTCGTCTGGGAGACCAGCAACCTCCGCGACTGGTCTGGACCTTTCCTCCGCCGCGTGAGCCCCGACAATGCCGGCATGACGTGGGCCCCTGATGCCATCTGGGACTCCTCCCGCTCGCAGTGTAAGTGCAACCCGAGCCATCCTGACTCCTTGTGTATGCTGACCTCGCAATTCAGACCTTGTCCATTGGACCAGCCACATCATCGGCCAGGGCTGGTTCATCATGAGGTCCTTCACTCGGGACTTCGTCACCTTCACTCCTGCTGAGATCTGGCTCCGAGGCGCCGGCATGGATGCCACCGTGAAGTGGGACCCCGCCACCAGGAAGTACTACCGCATCAGCAAGAACGGGCCCGGAGAGCTCCTCGAGCAGGCCAGCTCTACCAGCCTCGATGGTCCCTGGACCGTTGACCGCCAGCGCATTGGACAAGGTCTTCCTGCTGGGGAGGGCCCTCTGGCGTTCCAGGACAACCAGAACCCCAACAGGGTACGTCAAATCTTCCAAGCATATAAAATAAGTCATACTAACCAATCAGTGGCACCTGTTCATTGACGACTACACCCGAGGCCGCGGCTACCAGCCCTTCGAAACCACCAACATCGCCGGTGCCAACTGGAGCCCCTCGTCCGTGTCTCTCAACCAGGCCTTCCGCCACGGCTACGTTATCGGAATGCAAGTTGAGCCCACTCTACAGGAACTCATCAACAAGCTGATCACCCTCATAGCACCGCCGCCGAGCGTTCTTGTATCTTGGGCCAGGGTTGCTCTGGCACCACGCCCCCTCCCACGACGCCCCCTCCTACGACACCCCCTCCCACTACCCCCAACCCCCAGTGTGCTGCGCTCTGGGGCCAGTGTGGTGGCCAAGGCTGGACTGGTCCTACTTGCTGCTCCTCGGGCACATGCCGTGCTTCAAACCAGTGGTACTCTCAGTGCACGAACTAGGGCGCCGGAGAAGGTCGAAGAGCAAACCGGCTAGGCATCTAACTGCATTCGTTTCCGATTTCAAACAGCAAGGGATGATGACCGCAAGTTTGGAAACCCGCAGCTGGGGGAGACATGTCACGGCCCAAGAGGAGACTGAGTCAATAGCAAGTATCTTGGGTAGGAGACGTTGAGAGCAGATTATCGAGCAAGTGATGTTCACGACAATGTAACTCTCCCCACATCGTCTTACTGTCCTGAATATGATCTAAAAACAATAGGCTGTGCACTCGGCAATCCTCGTCCGAGCAGGAATCGAGCTACATATGAAGAATCCGCCGTAGTCAGGGTCCGCGCTCGGCATAATTGCACCACGCCCACCCATGGTTTCGTCGCCGTTGAGCCATCTGCCGTCGGTCAAATTCCCCTGGCCATTGACATCGGCCTCTTTCTCCCGGAACGTCTTGATGCCGCTAAACACGGACTTTGGGTCCGTCGACTTGAATGAAACCTGGAACCCCTCGCCGACAAGCAGGAACTTTTCCTGCTCGAGCTGAATGATCAACCCATAGGCCGGACCTGGATGCCCCCAGACAAAGGCGCGCTCGATCTTCAGGTCCCAACTCCCCATGCGTATTTCAAAAGCGGCCGAAGGATCCTCCGAGCCCGGCTCGAACCGGTCAAAGAAGAACCCATGAACATTCCGCCCCTCGGCGCGAGCCTGAAGGAGCTGTGGAGTGATTTGGGACAGGAGCAGGTAGTGATGGGTGAAGGGGCTCTCGCTCGGAGTCGTGCTGTCAATCCCGAACGGCGAGACCCCGAGAGCGCAGTGCGCCCCTATGGCCGCCCACATGCGCAGGGCACCGGCTTCGTCCCGTCGTTGCTCCGGGATGAAGAGCGGCTGCCCGCGATGCCGATACTGCGCGCACGACTTGCCGTAGTGCGAGAGGTAGATGTCCGGGGCGATGAAGTTCAGCGAGGGCGCGAACAGCTGCCAGATGTCAAGGACTGTCTCGACACCACCGCCGGAAGGATACTCTCCCGGCGTGGAACCACCACCCAGGAGAGCGGGAAACTGCGCGGCCGGATCCTCCTTGTCAGGGATGTTACGGAGCCAGACGTTGGTATAGAGCGGCAGGTCGTAGACTCGCTTGCCTGCCGCCGCAACTTTCTCCAGATACTGACTGTAGTGGTAGGCCATGAAGATCTCATCTGCGATCAGGCTGTCCGGGCCAAACGCGTCCTTCCAGGTCGCGGCGGCGGTCGACTTGCCGGTTTGGAAGAAGTATTGCAGTGCCCCAGTGAGGTCGGCGTTGAGGGTGTCCTTTTGCGAGAAGAGCGTCTCGATTACATGTGCTGGCACCTCCGAGTCGAAGCGTGTCTGTGCTGCATCGCTCCGGTCACGCGAATCGCCGAGCAGGCCGACTTCGTTTTGGACTTGAACCATGATGACGGTGCTCTCGTGCTTGTCGAAGTCTTGGAGGTGCCCCATCAGAGAGGCGAATGCCTTGGCATCGGCATTGGAGCACTCGTCGTGGAAAGTTGACAGAGTCTCGATCATGCGTCGTGCGCCGGTGGACTTGTCGCGGACTTCGGCACGAGGGAATCGGGAAGGATCAGACTTGACCCAGGTTGGCATATACGTGGACATGCCTAGATTTCTAGTTAGTAACATGGAGCAGAAGTGTAAATCGGTATCGGGGGAACATACCATTTTTGAATGATCCGAACCAGAGAAGCACAAGCTTGAGGCCGTGTTTCCGGGCACCTCGGATAACCTCATCGAGAGCTTCGTAGTCGAACTTGCCCTCCTCAGGCTCTGTCTGATCCCATGATACGGCACCCAAGACTGTGTTGACGTTGTTTAGGACCAGCCTGGGCCAGGCGGCCTTCATAAACCCGGGCGACGAAAGGGACGAGTTGTTCAGCTCGCAGGCCCTCATGAGGAATGGCTCGCCGTTGACCACGAGCTGGTGATTACCGCCAGGCAGACTTTCGAGACGCGCCATATTGGAAGAATGTGTTTCGGAAAGTCCTATAGTCAAACGCATTTTTTCTCAAGGTTGGGTTGCAAACAAGTGACAGGTAGGCAACGCGTAGCCTTCAGGTGTTAGTTAAGCAACAAGCAAATGTTGCCGAGGCCAGAAGAGCAAATTCAAGGTCGAAAGAAGATGCTCAAAACCCTCGGGACATACTACTTTCCACACCATGTCTATCAACTACTCCCCGGAAATGCCGAGCTCGCAATGGCCATCTCGTGGGCTCCCTTGGCGGAGGGCGGCCTTTCGGGAAAACGGGAAAATAGGTGGATACCACCCTGGGCCGAGTTGGTCGTCTTGTGTTGTGCTTGGTCCAGACCCCGGCTCTGCATCGAGAACGATGTTGGCCGAGCCTAGGCTCGCTGGTGAGCTTGTTTCAAGGAAAATGTGACGCCTGGGGTCTCCCGAAGCGCTGGCCTCCGAGTCGTGCGGCTCTGGCCCACGAGACGGACGGTGGAGCTCAGGTCATGCTCCTTGCTCACGAGTCGCGATGGCCCACGAAGTTCAGCGCCGACCTAGGCCTATTGGTGCCCTTGTCTGTCTCATGGTCTGGAATCCAGCGCCTTTTCATCATGAACGAACGCGGAGAATACTCGCAGACGTGGCCGTCCTCGGATCACTTGCTTCTGGTGGCCACCTGGTAGTCACCCTTGCGGAACACTATCGAGGCAGGAGAACGGAGGATGCGGTGTCAGGCGAAGGGCAGAGTCTAGAGCATGAACATATCCATGTCACCATATTGTTTTATCCATAGATACTAGTGAAGCGAAGTAATTGATGACTTTGACTTTGACAATTTCACGCAGTATCACGACGAGGCTCCAGTCAATGATGACTTGATTGCAGCCATCGTTGTTGTTCAAAGCCCACAGAATTGCACGATCGGGTTGAGTTTTGATGGATCAGAAACTAGAGGGTACTGCAGTACTTCTGTGGTGATTCTATCAAGTTTAATACAAATAGCGAGTCCCTATAACCACATGCACGTCTCTAGACACGTGCTGTGGTGGTGGCAGCGTCCGGCTGGGCGGATGCAGTTGTCTTGGTCGAAGCGAAACGCCACGCCGGAACGCCTCGCTGAAACAGCTCGTCCAGCTCGAGATACGTCCTCCCCTTTGTCTCGGGAAATAACAAGATGCAGGGAATCAAGTACACAAAAGTGATACCTCCAAAGAACAGGCCAATTTTCTGACCCCAGTTGGCGCCCTGGTTCGACAGCATGAGAGGAACGGTGTACGACTGAAGTTTTGCTTAGTTTCCCTGGTATGTGTGTAGAAGGGGCCCTGATGGGCAAACTTACAAGAAGTACTCCGCTGCAAGACTGGATGACTGAGCCCACGGCGGCAGTCTTCGCGCGAAGATGAGGTGTCGAAATCTCAACCAAGCTGACCCAGCCTGCAACATGACGAATCAGCACCGATCATCAGGGAGATGCACAAAAAAGAACCATACCAATCGGTGCCAGAGATATGGCATAGATGAAGGCCCATGCGGCACAGAGTGCAACAAGCGCAATGCCCGACGCGTTGCTCGGTGTCAAGAACCCGAGCCCGCCGATCATGGTCGTCAGCGTACCCATCGCAGCGCCTCCGGCTAGGACGAGTGTCCTCCGGCCCACCCGATCGAGCAGGTAGAAGCTGACGATGATGCCGACAACCAGGATCAGCTGTATGATCAGGCTGCCCAGGAAAGGGTCGTCCACGTTCGCAAGGGAGAAGAAGTATGTGGTGAAACCGAAGATGAGAGGGACACCGACGAAGTTCTGGAATGTCAGGGGAAGGGTTGATATGATCGACCGCTTGAAGTTGGTCCTGGTGAAGAGGGCCCTCCAGTTGTTTTCACTGCTGTTCTTGGACTGGATGATGGATTCTTCGACCTCGTAGCGGAGAACGGAATATTCGTGGCTCAAGTCGTAGCCTTCGACTGTGCCAACGAGCCTCCGTAGAGCTTTCATTCCCGCGTCATGCCTGCCCTTGGCCGCATACCAGGCTTGGGGCGTATTCGTTAGCTTCTAGGGAGGTGTCGTAGTGTGATAGTTGGTACGTACCTGGTGACTCTGGGATGTAGATCATTGGGATCAACCAGATCCCGAAGAAGACGAATTCCGAGTAGAAGATGTTCCGGAACTTGAGGGGCTCCGTGTCATTCAAGATCTTGAGGCCGATGGCCAGGAAGACCTGTCCGAGGGAGAAGAACAAAGAGAAACTGCTAAGCAGCGCACCGCGAAACTGCGGCATGGCCATTTCTGACATGTAGACCATGATGGATGTACCGAGCAGACCGGAAGCGAAACCAGAGGCGATCCGAGATGCCATCAGTACCAGATACTCCTGGGCGACAATCTCGAGCACAATCGACTGGAAGTCTATCAGACCCCCGCCTCTATACTGTTTCTTCGGGTTGTTTTCGGACACTTACCAGTGTGAGGAAGAAGGTCAACACCCACATGTTGAACTTGCGGCCCCATCGGTCGGCCATGATGGGCGATATGATCTGGATGAGGATCTGCGAGGCAAATGTGATAGCTGTCCAGAGCGCAACATGGTTGGCATTCAGGACACGCGCGCCTGTTTCTCTGTCGGTGACTGTAGCGAAGTGGTTGATGAAGCCCTCGTTGGCAACGATACTACCGACAACCGAGTTGCCGTATCCGGCGTACCTGTTTGCGCATTTACAAGTCAGCACTGCCCAGGCACTATAAAGGCTGGATCTCCATGGACGGGAGTACCAAGTACGTACATTGCACCGGAGGCCACCATGATGCCTGTGCCGTAGAGCCTCCAGAATTTGCGGACGAGTTGGGCTCGAGTGTGGCTCCTGAAGGCCGAGACCGGGGGCCCGCCGTCCCTGGTCTGCTTGTGTTCAAGCTCCTTGAGGTCATAGGCCTTCGGCTCCATTGTGAACGAGGCTCTCTCTGTGTCAGCAGCTGGTAGGTCTGTGGGAGTAGGCTTTTCCATCTTCGACGGGAAATTTGAAGGCGCAGAAGGTGATGTTGTCCGAGGCGGGAAAAGGGCTGAACAAGATGCCAATGGAATGCGAATCAGAACAGCAAGACATGATACGGGTGCCGACTCTTTATGTATGCCAAAATAGAGGCCTCTGTAAGTTGAATGACGCTCCGTCTGCTTAGTCGATCATCGAAATATTGAACATGTCAGGATCAGCTGAGGGATGAAAAGCAACGATTCCCCCATGGGGCCAAGGTCGGGGATTCGGGGGAGGCTATGGCTCCCTTTGCGGCCCTTGGCCCCTGTGGAACTAACCCTCATAGGTACTAGATGGCCAGGATAGTCCCTGAAGGTGGCCAAAACGGAGCGGAAAATTAGATGGGTTAGCGGTCTAAATATCCGTCTTCCTCTTCCCTTCGCGACATCTCATCCTCCGTTCTCCCGTTTCTCCGCAACTCGAACCATGTCGCCATCTGAAGGACCGCTGCGTCAACACACCAACCGAGCCTGTGATCGTTGCCGGCGCCGGAAGATCAAATGTGATGCGCAGTCGCCGAGTTGCGGCAAATGCAAGCATCTCGGCTTGTCATGCGAATATGCCCTCCCGCGTGGCAAACGAGGCCCCAAATTCCGCTCCGAGCGCCTAACCGTGTCGCCGGGTCGAGGCCTCAGCTCGTTGCTAGTCAGCAACACTCCAATTCCCTCCAGCCCGCCTATTGCAGCATCAATATGTTCGCCGCCGGTCGCTTCGCCTGCTGCCCCGAGGCAACCTCCCGCCCTGGCGAGTCTAGACACACCCATGAGACAGGCCGAAGACAGCGTCTTCCAGCCACCCACAACCGTCTCGTATGGGTTCGAACCGCTGAGATATCGGAGAAGCGCTGCTCATGAGGCTCATGGCGCTGTACTCGTTCTTTTGGCAAGTCTGGGGCTCGCTGTGGAGGATGTCGTGCGACAATGCCTCGAGCTCTGGGTGCAGTGGACATTTTCCATTGCGGCCATGTACGACCCGACCGCCCTCCAAAGATCTATCAGCGTGCTGGAGCTATCGGCACGCGCAGTCTTTGATGTGGTCTCCGAAATCACCACCCCTAACCTGTCGAATCTGCGGAACGTGTTCCATGACGATCAAGCCAAGCTGGAGAATCTGAGATCATACACGCTCCTGATGGCCATCAGTGCTCAGGTTTGCGCGCAGGCACCCTCAGGGACGCTGGATTACGGAAACACGCTGGCTGAGCCGTTTCTGACGGCATCACGCCAGATGCTTGCCGTCTATGAGGACTACGACGTCACCTATCCAGATTCCTCCTCTCTCGCCACCAGGATGTGCCAGTCGGGGACATTGCACCGGCTGGGACAAAATCGCGTTTCGCTATACATTCTCGGTCAGGCAATGCGGCTCGTCGTCGACATGGGACTGTCGCACGAGGCCGCATACGTAAACTTACCCGTCGTGGAAGCTCATCTGAGGAGGAACCTGTACTGGTTCCTGTACACATCCGACAAGTCGGCATCCATGTTGAATGGTGTCGCAAGTATGCTCTTGGAGAGTCCTCCTGCGGCCTGTATTGATGAGGAAGATGCTGGCGAAGATGGCCAAGGCGAGATCCTGCTTGCAGAGCCTTTCTCTCCGGCGCTCTACACCAAGACCTTCGAGCGCCAGCTTCAAAGAGGCGTTAGCATAGCTCGGAGAACCTGGAGTCTTGGGAGCAGCATCGGCTCGAAGATCGACCTTCTCTCTCGCTCGCTGGGCGAATCGGGCGTTCCCTCGGAGCCGTCGATCTATCTGGACTCTTTTCAGCAGATGATCATGCAATCCTATCTCACGTTCTGCAGCTTGTTGGACGACCTCCCAGCCTGGCTCCTTCGGCCAGCAGGGTACTCTGACGAAGAGGCTGACGATGATGTCTTGACGATCCGGAGAGACATGTTCTGGGTGCAGAGGGTGGACCTGGTCGGAACCTACTACTGTCTGCGACTGAAGCTGGAGCAGAAAGCCTTCTCGCAGGACTGCCCTGCCATCCTGGGACTGACCAACAGCCGAGACATGCTCGCCCTTCGGACCACCGAATTGGCTCAGAGTCTGGCGGCGGCCATCAAAGACGTGCCCACGGCTGCCTTGCAGCTCAACGGCGAGCATCTGGTAAGTGACGCGCTGCGACTTGCCGAGCTCGACCACTAAAGCGGGAGCGATCTGCTAAGGAGAAGGGCCAGGTCGAGAAGTTCCGACAATTCGGCACGGCGCTGCTCGAGATCAGGGAGAGGATCACGAACCCGGCCATCTGCACGCGTGCCAAGTCATTGCTGACGACGTTCCTGGACATCATTGCAACCGTCGACTCGAAGGCGACAGAGCATATTCTTGAAATGTCGTGGCATAAGAGCACCTGGAGCGGCATTGGCGGAACGCCCAGAGTAGCAGGCGACGCTTCATCGGCCGCGTCCCCTGCTACATGAAGCCTGTACACGATGGTAGAAGCTTCTACTCGATATTCTGTCCGTATCAGGAATTCGACGGGTCTCTTGGCAGCCTCGGGCGAGACGGGCAACCTCGTGCGCTGTGGTTTGTGGAAGAGCCAAGGCCCGTTGTCCCCGACGTGCTTACGAAACCCAGACGGACTTCAAGCAGCGCTCCGACGGAGGCAACGAAACAGCCAAGATTACTAATGATGTGGGTTGCATCTCCGTCGGAGCGAGCTGGGCACAACGGAAAGCTCCAGCCGGGCATGCGGGGATGGGCCCGGCTTGCCCGGTGTGCTTCGGCGATAAGTGTGGTTGGTGACCATCGCGAAGCATGAGACAACTATGACGATGCTCAGCTGAAGCTATGGCAGCTGTGAGCTAGCGATGCAGATCGGAGCCTTGATGGCCTGGAGAAAGCTATAAAAAGCTATAGCTACCGAGAGCCTGCTCTCCTGCCCCTCCTCAAGTCTAGTACAGCATCACTCGCACTCTCAATCTTTCACACACTAACACGCCTCATCACACTTCACGATTATCCAACATGTCCGACTCCAACGACAAGAAGCCCGTCCGCGACGCGGCCGAGGACGACGCCTACTTCCCTTCTCCCTTCTCCCTCACACAGTACGTCACGTCCAAGACGGACTTTGACGGCGCCGACTACCCGAACAAGTACACGGGCGGCAAGTGGAAGATCCTCATGATCGGCACGCAGGAGCGGTACCTGAAGATGGCCGACGGCAAGTTCTTCTCGACGGGCAACCACCCGGTCGAGATGCTGCTGCCCATGTACCACCTGCACGCGGCCGGCTTCGAGATCG
The DNA here is from genome assembly GCA_037042015.1 of Furcasterigmium sp. R96-07A1. Classification (NCBI taxonomy): domain Eukaryota; kingdom Fungi; phylum Ascomycota; class Sordariomycetes; order Glomerellales; family Plectosphaerellaceae; genus Furcasterigmium; species Furcasterigmium sp. R96-07A1. Next base: position 38,285 of record JAXQJP010000333.1, on the reverse strand, counting down.
ACGTGGCCACGCTCTCGGGCGACCCGGTCAAGCTCGAGATGTGGGCGTTCCCGCAGGAGGACGAGGCCGTCAAGTCCATCTACGCCGAGTACCGCGAGAAGCTGCGGAAGCCGCTCAACCTGTCCGAGGTCTGGGGCAACGGCTTCGGCGACGACACGCCGTACCTGGGCGTCTTCATCCCCGGCGGCCACGGCGCGCTCAACGGCATCCCCTTCAGCAAGACGGTGGGCGACGTGCTGCGCTGGGCGCACGCCAGCGACCGCTTCTTCATCACGCTCTGCCACGGGCCGGCGAGCATGCTGGCCGCCGACGTCGGCAAGCCCGAGGGCTCAAAGTACATCTACGAGGGTTACAGCGTCGACGTGTTCCCGGACTCGCTCGACGAGGGCGCAAACATTGATATCGGCTACATCCCCGGCAAGATGCAGTGGCTCGTCGGCGACAGGCTCAAGAAGCTCGGCGTCACGCCCATCAACAAGTCCATCACGGGCGAGTGCCACCGCGACCGCCTGCTGCTGACGGGCGACTCGCCGCTGGCCTCGAACAACCTGGGCAAGCTGGCGGCCAAGACCCTGCTCGAGGAGGTGGCCAAGCGGGGTTGAGCAAGCAAGCAAGGTACAAGTGGAAGTAATTTAGCTGAATCAAATGGAAGACTTTGTCCAGAAATGTGTACAATCATCCCCGGCATGACCTCATGGAACCGCCCCCTGTAAATCTCCAGTGTTCGGGCCTGCCCAGCAGGGCTTAGGTGCTGAGCTTGACGCAAGTTAGCGCGTGGGTCGAGCAATTACAGAGGATGCTACCCCGCTCTTGGCCCTGAAGCGACCAACTTCAAGTTGTAGTGAAGTCATTCTGGGAAGCTCCCTCGCCCGGCCATCTTTGGCCATGGTATTGAGCCCCTGGATGTGAGATCTTCCATCCATAACTTCATACCTCCGTACACATCAAGAGCAGACGTAAATCACCTCGGCTGCTATGTGCCAGGTTTCCGCACGAGGATGCTTGACTCGAGACCCAGTCACAGCCTCCTCGTTGCGAGGATGCGAGTCAGCTTCGTGTCTCTGATCCTTGAATGCGGCACGCGCTACTAGCACCAACTTTAAATCCCGGTACTTTTTGGAAGCGAAGAGGAGAACGAGGTCCCATCTTCCGTCGGAGTTGAAATCTGCGGAGGTGCTCCGTCGGAATCACCACCGCCACCCTCACCGCCGCAATGGACACGCCCCTGAGAAAGCGACAGAAGGTCTCCTCGGCCTGTAAGCGCTGCCGCGAGCGCAAACTCGGCGTATGTGTCCATTGACCATATATCGACCCTGTGCTTACGGATACCCAGTGCGACAAAGAGAGACCATGCCTGCTTTGCGTCCGGGCAGGTGCCGAATGCATCCCTCGCGACAGGTCTTCGGTTGATGTCGTGGCGTTCTCGTCCAACGAGACTAGAAGCAGGCGCTCATCGTCCTCAAGACACGTCAATCCTCCAATCGAGACCGGGTCGCCCGTGCTCCCGGAGTCCAACATTGTCGATCTTAGTGCCCTCGTAAGTCCTGGCCAGTCTCAACGAAACTGAAGGCTCCTCCTGACACCATCACAGATGATCCGCGACAATGGCCCAAGCCTGGACCTTGATCACGACACGTCCGCCCTCCCGGGCGGCAGGAAGCTCGTCGATCCCGCCCTCGTCGGCATCAAGCAGTGGCGCAAGATCGCAGGCGTCGAGCTACCACCGGACGACGTGCTGGACCACTTCATCGACAACTTCTTCGCCTCGGTCGACTGGTTCATGATGGTCTTCCACGAGGATGCCTTCCGACGCAGGTATGAGGACGTGTCCAGGCGGGAGCAGATCAGGTACCAGGACAGCACCTTCTACTGGACCTGCCTGCTCGTCATCGCGCTCGGTGCTCACTACTCGGCACTGAGAACGCCCGAGGATCCGAGGAGCGCTGAGTACAGGCAGCTCTCCCGCGATCTCATCGCCGTCATCGAAGCGCGCTTTCTGCATATCTCCGGGTGCTCGACGGTCGAGACGGTCAAGATGTGCGTGCTGTTGGGCAGCTTCATCTTCTACACGCGGCCCACGACTGGTCTGGGCATTTGCGGCATGGGCGTCAAGATTGCTCAGGTCATCGGCCTGCATCGCGAGAGCCTCTGGAAGGATGCATCTCCGCTTGTGAGGGAGGAGAGACGGCGCACCTGGTGGGCTCTCGAGGTGTTTGACAAGTGAGTGGCGGGAGAGATCGTGGCCTCGTGCTGGCTGACCATTGAGCTTTTGCATAGATATGCTGCCGTAGCCTTTGGGCGCCCATGCATCATCGACGACTCGGACTGCCAGGTTGACATGGTTTCCGACATTGAGCTCAGCGGCCGCCTTCATGTCCCTGCCAGGCCACTCATTCTCTATCACCAGTACAAGTTCCGTCTCTACAGGATAATGGGGGCGTTCCTGGGACGCAAGAGACGGACAAACCGTCTCGAGTCTATCGAGACGATACACCAACAGATGCTGCAGTGGCGCCAGGAGCTGCCCGACGTTCTCACTTTGGATGGTGATCATGGCGAACTTGCCCATGAGGCAGTCATACCGACGCACATTCACGCTCTTAGTCTCCAGCTCACCTACGACAACCTGCAAATCATTCTCCATCGCTCGGCTGCGTTCGATCACGACGTGACGCGAGGCGGGATCCGGGTCTCCTCGTCCAGTAGCAGTATATCTCTCCAGCAGATCTTGGCGTCGGCCATGAACACGTCCGAGCTGTACCGCCACCCTGCCGTGCTAGACGCGGCCAGACGGACCCATGCCGACATCCACGTCGGCATCACCATGTTCACGGCCGGCGTGGTTCTCTGCGCCATCTGTCTGTCGCAGCCTCTCACGGACATGGGCTCGCGAGCCAAGACGGGCGTCATGCACATCATTCGCATGTGTCAGGAGACTTCGTCTCTGGGCCATCAACTCATCTCGAAGCAGAGCTTGAGTATCCTTGACAACCTCGTAACGGTCATGCTGAGGCAGGAGACGGACTTGATCATGGGAAGGACCAGTTTGCCAACGATCAACAAAGCCCAGCGGCACGAGCCGATAGCTGTTCAAGCAGCAGCTAGTACGTCGGAGTCGCACTTTGGTCCCCACACAGGCCCAGGCGGCATCGGCGGGGAGAGGCTTCTGCATCCGATCCAGGAAAGTAAGCTGTCATTCTCTATCAACGGATAAGCGTTATATCCTGGTGATATTAACGTATGGTGGTAGTCTTTGCAAGCCACGTCTCACGTGGTGTTCCTATGCCGTCGACGCCGATCGCCACCCAGCCACAGGACGCTCCTTCAACTAACGATATGGAGGCTGCCGGGGATCTGGTCGACCCATCTTCCTTCGAATGGGACGGGGACATGGCCTACCTGGTGGACTCGGGGCTCGCCGATGCCAGTCAGATGTGGCTTTGGGCGGACAGCCTGAGCTACGAATCCTTCAACGACCCGGGGTGGGAGCCACCATCATGAAAGCTCTGCTTCAGCTGGCAGCCTTGCCTGGTAGAGTCGCATGAGCTTGCGGTCCAAATCACTTCAACACAGGCATTCATAGGTGGCTGCAAGTAACCAAGTTGGTTCGTAGTTCAATATTCCAACACCGAGTCCATGCATCACTCTCCAGCCTCTCGCATCCCGCCCCAGCGCTCAAAATTGCCGCTGTCTAGGTCGAATAGATCAAGCAGACGGCCAACCATCTGGTCCAATATGTCTTCTACTGTTCCAGGCCGCGTGTAGAATCCCACAACGGGCGGCGCTACAATGGCGCCCGCCCTCGTCACTTCCGCCATGTTCCGTATGTGAATTTCGCTGAGCGGCGTCTCGCGCACCGACAGGACCACTCGCCTCCGTTCCTTCAAACAGACATCTGCAGCCCGCGTGACGAGGTCGTCGCAGATGCCGGCGTTGATGGCCGCCAGTGTCTTGACGGAGCACGGCACGACGATCATGCCGTCGACGCGGAACGAGCCGCTCGATATCGGCGCCGCGAGGTCGTGCGCGCTGTAGGCGTGGTCTGCCAGCGCTCTAATTGCGGCGGGCGTGTAGTCCGTCTCGTACTTGATGGTCTCGGCCGCCCATTTGGAGATGATGAGATGTGTCTCGACATTGAGCTGGCGCAGGAGCTGAAGGGTCTTGATGCCGATGGCTGCGCCTGTGGCTCCCGTAATGGCGACGATGATTCGTTTCCTTCTTCTTTCTGGCTCCTCCCCACGACCACGTCGACTTGGCCAGTTCATTTTTGATTATTGTGTTCAGAGATAGTCGTAGGATGTCAGGACGAGCTGTGACGGCCAGAGCGGTACAAGAATCGAAGAACGTGCCAGGGGATTGTGTCCAAGTCCAAAGATCTGTGGTATGGCAGAATTAAGTGATGATATTTGGCTGATGGAACGAATGATTGTTATTCTTCATCAGTTTTATGGCCTATTGAACGCTGCCGAAATCCCGGTAACATGTTCAATGATGACAGCCATTTTCTCGCACCTCCGAATCGCCCGAGATGCCCGAGCTGCGCGAACCTGGTCGACTGCCCCGAGCATCCCGAAACGGCCGAATCCGCTCCGTGTGGCGCCGGCACGGGCCCGGATGCTCGGCAACATCAGATCTCGGGCATTTCGGAGGGTCATGGCTATCGAACTCGGATGCGTCTGGTAGAATCATCGGAGGCATGATTTTCTGTCTCATATATAAGAAGACTGAGAGTTCCTAACTCCTCGGTCGTTCCAACACAACTCGATCAAGCAACCTCGCAAGCCTATGCACCACCCATTATTCACCATCAAACGGCAAACCTGTACTCCACAACTTCACCATGGCACCTAAAAACATGGCTTCGCTTGATTTTCGCTCATACGTGGAAGCACTCGAAGAAGACGGTGACCTCGTACAAATCAATGAGGAATGCGACCCGAACCTTGAAGTTGGCGCCATCATCCGCAGAGTGTGCGAGACGGACGGAAAAGCACCTCTGTTCAACAAACTCAAGGGCCAGGACAAGAACGGCCTATGGCGTATCCTAGGGGCTCCCAACTCCCTGCGATCTGATCCGACACAGCGTTTCGGTCGCCTCGCTCGCCACCTCGGACTGCCCGTCACCGCGTCCATGAAGGACATCCTCGACAAGATGGTGGCCGCCAAAACGGCCACGCCCATCCCTCCGAGAGTTATCGAGAAGGGACCCTGTAAGGAATTCAAGCTGTCTCCCGGGGAGTTCGACCTCACGGAGCTGCCGGCGCCGCTCCTCCACAAGCACGACGGCGGCCGATACGTACAGACGTACGGCATGCACGTGGTGAAGAGCCCCGATGGCAAATGGGTGAACTGGTCCATCGCCCGTGCCATGGTTGACGACCGCAACCATCTGACGGGCCTCGTCATGCAGCCGCAGCACATTGGGCAGATCCATCAGAAATGGAAGGACATCGGAAAGGACATGCCCTGGGCCCTGGCCTTCGGCGTTCCTCCCGCCGCCATTATGGCCGCGAGCATGCCTCTTCCGGATGGCCTCTCCGAGGCAGAGTACATCGGCTCCCTTGTCGGCCACCCTCTCGAGGTGGTCAAGTGCGAGACCAACGACCTTATGGTACCCGCCGACTCGGAGATCGTCATGGAGGGTTTCTGCTCCGTCACCGACACAGGTCCTGAGGGGCCGTTTGGTGAGATGCACGGGTGAGCTCTTCCTCCACGGCGATGTTTGACGTATTATTCTATCAAGAGTGTGCTGACCAACCCAGCTACGTCTTCCCTGGCGACTCGCATGTCGGCCCAAGGTTTACTGTCAACAAGATCACCCACCGCAAGGACGCCATCCTGCCCGTCTCCAACTGTGGGCGTCTGACTGACGAAACAGCAAGTCCACCACCCAGCGCCCCTTGATAACAGCCAAACTAATATTTGTCGCTTCCTAGCACACAATGATCGGACCCCTGGCGGCGGCAGAGATCGGCTTCCACCTCAAGTCCGCCGGGCTCCCTATCACCGACGCCTACTCCCCCTTCGAGTCCCAGGTGACCTGGGTGGTGTTGAAGGTCGACACGGCCAAGCTGCGGGAGCTCAAAACTACACCCGAAGCCTTCTGCCGCAGAATCGGCGAGCTCATCTTCAACCACAAGATCGGGCTCACGATCCACCGCCTCCTCGTTATCGGCGACGACGTGGACGTTTGTGACTTCAGGGACGTCATGTGGGCCTTTACGACCCGGTGCCGCCCGGGCATGGATGAGTACTTCTTTGAAGACGTCCCTGGGTTCCCGCTCATCCCGTACATGTCCCACGGAAACGGGAAGCCGAACCGTGGAGGCAAGGTTGTCTCTGACTGCCTCTTGCCGATAGAGTACACCGAGGGCATGAATTGGGAGGCTGCTGATTTCAAGAACTCTTATCCGTCGGGTCTTCAGAGCAGCGTTCTTGAAAAGATGTCGGCCTGGGGTTTCTAATCTTGGGCTCGTCTCGACGTACATCCAGGTCTGAGGCGTTGTGCGCTGTACCTGACTCGGCTCATAGATTTTGAACTAAATGTGAGACAGATGAAGCTTTTCTCAAGCCATGAAAATCTCATGGCAACCCTTGAGACTCATACAACATTGGATTCGTGCAAGTGATGCGGTCGTATGCTTCGATCGGCAGCGGAGAGGTGAAGTCGTAGTTTCGGAACATCTCGTCAAAGTCGATCATCCTATTTCGCACAGCAGCATTAGTTCCAGCATGGTAAAGGGTTATTTGAAATGAGACCAACCTTTGATCTAGTAGGGGATCTGGGAATTGAGGCGATGATGCCTGCGCAGCGTGATCTCCCTCCTGTTCACACTCCTGCAGCTGGCCCTGCTCCTCCCCTTGTCCAGGCCTGCTGATCTCTTCCTCGGCTAGTTTTCGCAGCGACTTGAGTGCTTTGAGACACTGTTGGTGCATTTCCGTGAGTTGTCCCTGATCTGTGTCATTCTGACTTGCCTCGGGTGCTATGCCGCCTTCCCCACGTGCGAGGCTCCCGATCAGATCCGTCTGTATCTGCAAGCACTCTCTGTCGGTCCTCGTCTCTTTCATGAAGCTAAGCAGTAAGGCAGAAGTGAGGCCGTTGTGGACAAAAGCCCACGACCTGGTGGCGTAGCTGGTGATAGACCGTAGGCGGATGAAGGCTTTGACGCTACGCTTGAGCGAGCCGCGCAAGTTGCGGAGCATGAGGTCAGATACGTCGCGACCGCTGAACGTGTTGTTCAAGCTCTTTGAGAGTATCGGACGGCAGAACGTCGCAATTGCGGTGTGTCTATGCAGTTCAAGGCTGTAGTGCTCCTGGAGTGCCTCGATCGAGTAGCATTCTTCTGCATCTCGTAAATGAGGTCGAAGTGAGCGCTCCAAAGCGTACATGCTCTCGAGGAAAGCTTTGACTTGAGGTTCACTGACGGTACCGACCCGGGACGTCGAGGAAGCACGGTGCTGTAGAGTGTTGTGACAGATCCAGTGCATGGCTTGGCCGTAGGGGAAGCCTTCCGCATGGGAACTGATTGCCTGATGTAGTGGCGGCAAATCTGCTTCCAGGTCCATTTCGTGTGCCATAGTTGAGAGTCCGAAAGCAAGTGAAAGCAGAGCGTCTTGCCAGACGATGGCTAAGCTGACAAAGCGTGAGTAGTGTGGCAGAGCGAGAAATGCAGGAATATCGAGTCTCACCGGATGCTGCGTGCAGTTTCTCGGGAAATTCGGTCTTTCGGTTGCCCGGTAGAGACATTCTCCGGAAGAACTCCCAGAGCGACAGCCATGCGGATCGTGCTTCCGCCAAGAATCCAGGCCGCCTGGGGCTTGCCGGTGTTCTGCAACACATGGCCCAGTATGAGCAGTGCTTGAAGCGTGGCGATAGAGGGCCTGGCGATGTAGTCACAGGCAACAAGGAGATCGAAGGCATGCTGAGCTAGGCAAGGTCAGCAACGTTGTCCTTGGCCAGGACCAGCACAGGGGCAAAGGCGGGTACATGAACCTACCATGTCGCCGAGAGACCATTGCGCGCTGGGTGGCCGGGAGATCTGAGAACTGGGCACCCGATGCCAGGATGGCGTGGATGACACAGAGGATGCGAATCCGTTCGAGGTGAATTGTTGTGTCGGTCTGGGCATCGGCAACGTCTTGCAGAGCGTACCTATCTTTGATAATGATGCACAGCTGCCGCTCAATGGCGGGAAGATCCTCCACGATGGGCTGGAAAGAATGCACGCGGGCTCTGTATACCGAGAAGAGCCCCGTCAGCTCCCTGTCATCGGGAAGCGTTGCGAGTATGTCGGACTTGCTCCGATGAGAACTCCTGGTTCCTGCCAGGCTCTGCTCTACTCCGAGCAGCGGCATGACTGCATCCTCCAAGACTGCCCGTCGGCTCGTATCATCTGCATGGTCCGTCCGAGTGTCTACTCTGGTCAGACCGGCCAAAGAACTGGCCTCGTACAGCGGCGTGTTGGTTGAAATCGTGCGAGCATGTTGCGCGGGCGACCGAGGACTCGATGCCTCTCGGTGGCTCTGAATGGGCGGTGCATGGCTTCCACGGCGAACGGGCGTAGAAAGAGCCGGACTACGAGCCGGCGATGGGGATGTACGAAAATCCTTACAAAGATCCGCATGCCCACGCTTGATGCAAGTCTGACATGGCCGTTGCCGGTCGCAACGCACCTTGCGTTCACGGCAAGGGGGGCAGGAGCTCCCCGTGAGAGCTTGCTGCCGCGCGCGGAGGACTCGTTTGAGACTTGGCGGGGACGGTGGCTGTTGGTCTTGGCTCATGGCCAGAGTGTCTGGTGGTCGATCCAGCAGCAACAAGATGGTGATGAGAGCCGTTCCGAGCTGACCGAATGTCACTCTTGGCTTCCGATTTGACAGAGGCACATTCGCGGCCGAAGGCACCGAGAAATCCGAACTGCCCGAGATGAACAGAGATAAGATAATGGAGATAAGATAAGCAGCAGGAGCATGTAGATACGGGTACAGGCCTTGGAAGACTCGGAACTCTTGCAACTGTGAGACTGATTCATTCACCAAAATTTGCTCTACCTGGACAAATACTCGACCTCAGTATATTTGCAACCCTTCAGACCACATCTCTAGAACCCTCTTTAGTGAAACTCAACCAAAACAAAAGACTCGCAGACCGACTGCAACTCGGTCACCGGTGAAGCTACATCCATCAGCATAAAATATGCTCCATGATTTTTCTCGTCTTCCCCCAAATAGTCTTTTGCGACCCGTCTGTGTTGTATTCATCAAGAACCGCGCTGGTACCACAACCTCACCATTGCTTACCAACCTGAGGAGCTGCGCTTATCCCTGTTTTGCAAAACAAGTGCAAGCGCAAAGATTTTCGCTGCAGAGAAGTGACGCTCCTTTGGATCTTTCACGCAGATGGCCAATAGCTTCACAATTGTGGTCATGGTAAAACACCCGGCGAGGTTGATCATGTGGCCCACGATAATGTCGGGGTGGATCTGGGCCTCGTTTCCGGCACCCAGAACTTTGACGACGCTTCCCAGCTCAGAGTCAAGCAGGGACAGAAGCCGGATGACGGACCTTGTCCTGAGAAAGTGTTGTAGAGGGGCCATCTTGACTAGTCTCTTGGTGGTATGTGTGACAACTATGGGTAAACCAATGTATTGTGGCGTGAAGTAAAGCTTGCAACAACTTGTTTAATTAAAGTAATGTGTTTGATTTGGAATATCCTTACTGAATTGTGATCCTTTCCATTCTACGCATAAACTACATTGACTTTTAGTTAAATTCTGGATCTAGATCTAGAACTCATGTCTGACTGTCTGAGTCCTGAAACTGCCTGTACGTGTCTGAAGGTCTGACTGTAGTTGCCAATGTTATCTAGACTAAGGGCAACGCTGCGATTGCCAGTCGGAGCTCGTGGTACTCTCGAGACGGGACGGACCATGACGCGTTCTTGGCAGGACATACTAAGTTTCTGCTAACTCCTCAGACTGAGACGGTTTAACAGCGAGACAACCTTTCGGCAACGACATGTATGACGTATAGACCGCTAGATCTGACATCGTGTCTGCTAAGTCTAGCTTTCCGACTGCAGCACGCGTGACAGACCCCGTCCATTGGCCATTTTACGAGACCCTCCAAGGCGCCATTGAGATTTAGGCAAGTCCTCTGATTTTGGCTGGTCGTGCCCAGGCAAATGTGGCAAAGTATGCGGGGATGAATGGGTGATCCGATTGCCGTTACATGGTCCGTCCGTTGACTGAGCCGCAGAGCTGCATGGCGCGGCAGACGTCGTGTTGGAGGAGGAGTGTGCCTGTGCCGCTATGGCCAAGCCTCCTTTTCCTTACGGCTTTGCAGATCCTTGAATAATGGAATGGACTGCAAAGCTGATGATGGCGTATACAGCACACTGTATACTTGACATGTATACTTGACATGGGCTACATAGCCCCGGCTCATGCTCCCTTCGGCGATAGAAATGAGCTATCTCCGCGCCGAGAAGCAGACCACGGAATCATTTGCAAACCTCTGAATCCAGCAAGTGAGCCAAGACACGAAGCTTGGGTCGCCCCTCGTGCTATTTCAACGCCATTTAACAGAGCTAAGTCTCGATATATTTGAGCGGGATGCAGGAATAATGATCCCCATGCGGGCAGCGGCCTTGCCGACTCCCTAATCCGTATGCCACGGCGTTGATACCTTCCACGCCCCCTTGGCAGCGTGCCGTGCAAGGAGCCCAGAAATTGGCGCTGACCGTAAAGGGCAGTCAACTTGAATCCAGCATGACTTGATTATGCGTACGGTGTCGTCCGGCCCCCCTTGGCTGACATCAGCGAGGCGAACATGGACGACCACAACGGCAAACACCAAGAGAGGCGTAGGCGACTTTGGTCCGCAAAGGATCTCTGAGGTCGCAACGACTACCACGCTTTGAGTTGTTATTGGGCACGCACGGGGAGTACAGTCTGGCCGATGGCTTGATGATGGACCGCGACTGGCGATCGTCCGACTGCCGCAGAGGAGAGCCCGTCATCGACGTCTTCTTGTCGTCCTCTCGTCGCCCTTGGCCGGAAAAAGTACTTAAGAGCGCCCGTCTTTCTTGTTTCACGGCCTCTTCGTCCTGATCGACAGCAGCATTGCACTCTTCCCTCTACAGAAGATCATTCTCCGGTCACTTGGTCCTTGTTACTCGCTTGCCTCCCCTCCTTGCGATACTCCAGGCTTCACAATGAACCTCAAAGCATCGATTCTCATGGCCGCCCTCGCCGGAGTAGCCTCGACCAATCCACTCAGGCCCGTGCCGACCATTTCTGGCGCCACCATATGCGACGGCCTGACCCGCCCGGACTGGGCCGAGTGTCAGGCGAATATCGACAGCATCATCGACGAGGAGATCATCGTCGGTCCAGGCCTAGATTACGGACGGACCTTCACCTACGACAACTGCCAGATTCGCTTCGATCAGTGCATCAAGATACATGATGGCATAGAGTTCGTCGTCGAGTACGCCAGCAGCCTGTTCAACTTCCTCGCCGACTCTTGCGCGGACTCCGGCGGGGGCGTCAGGAGGGAGGGCGATCTCTGTATCACCGTCGACAACCCAAGCAACCCCTTCACCCCGCCGACCATCAGCACCGAGGGCCGCACCCTCGACCGGCGCGGCATCGTCGTGGAGCAGCCCGCCTGGCCCGCTTCCGAGGGCGCTCCCAGCGACGACGACGAGGAGGTCTCGAAGCGCAGCCATCCCAGGGATCTCCTCAACGCGGAAGACGACAGCAACACGCTCGAGCGCCGCCAGGACGACGAGTGCCTCGACTGCTACTCGTACAGCGAGGCGGTCCTCTCGAAAAACGTCCGAGGTGAGAGGCGCTACGTCTGCGACAACATCCTGCCCGACGGCGCCGCATGCACCGAGACGCACACCGCCACCGTCACTGAGAGCTTCGACGTGGGCTTCACGGCCTCGGCCGGCCTCTTCGACATCATCACTGCCGGCGCGAGCTTCACGACGAGCTACAGCGAGGCCGTCTCAGTGAGCCTCTCCACCACCATCACTGTTGACTGCCCCGGCGGCAGCGGCTACATCGTCTGGTACCCCCTCATGGAGGTCTCGCGCGGCGACTGCTTCACGGGCGAATGCAGCGGCGCCAACTGCGTGAACACGCAGCGGCATAGCTGCGGCTCCCGCAGGCCCATCATGCCCAGCGCTAGCAGGCTGAGTGGCGAATACGATTTTATCTGCGTCTGAGCTGGGTTCGCTTTTTCCGCCTCGGGGAGACAACCCCACAGGCATCGCTCGTCTCGTTCGTTACGAATCTTTTGATGCTTGTAGTCTTGTGGAGAGGCATTTGGTGTGACAGAATAGTGTTGAATCAAGTCAATATCATGGCAGCTCCGCGCATTTATCAGTGATACTTCTATCCTCCCACGCTGAGATGATTCCCTGGCTATCGTGATCATCAAGCTGGCTTAATTATTCACGTCTATCTGTCATAGGTGGCAAAACTTTCGCCAAGTCCAAATATTGAGATGCCTGACTGTGCTCGACTGGAGAACGCGATGATTGCCCAAGCCCGAAGTCCTACTCGTTCAATTCCTTCTTCTGATAAGCCCCTTCAATGGGCGGCACCCAGCTGACGCGCCTGGTGGTGAAGATCTCCGCGGCTGGCTTCCTGCCGTCCACCTCGGCAGGATCATCCAGAATCCCGGCCTTCAAGTAACATAGGCCCTGCGTCTCGGGGCCGTCCCTCCACAGCGTGGTGCCACAGTTGCCACAGAAGTTCCCCGTCACGGGATTGCCGCTCAGGGCCTTGTTGGTGTACTCACTCAGGTTCGACTGGCCCGTGACAGTCAGCTGGGCCGCCGGGACCACCCAGTTGATTGCTAAGACGCTGCCTGAAGTCTTGCGGCAGTCGAAGCAGTGGAAGAGAGCCTGGACGATGTTAGTCGTCGAACGTTGTGTCAGAATGGCCACGCACAGCTGCCAGCGGCTCGCCCTTGATGGTCACCTTCATGTCGCCACAAATGCAGGACCCAGAGGTCATGCTGAAGGAAGTCTTGCTGGGGATATTCGGGTTTGAAGAAGCAATTATGATGACCGAGTTGAATTCTCTTGAGTTTCGAGGTATGTTGGTGGTGCCACGTTCCAGCAGCAGCGCGCCGGGATCGAATAGCCATTCTTCTCATCCTTCTAGCTCACGGAATCCTTTGGCATCAGCCGTGACCTACGAGTCCCGTCCAACTCTGTTGTCGTCGTGGTTTGTTCATGCCACAAAACCGTCCATGTCGCGAGTCTAGCCAGAGCCTCTGAGGCCTGACAGACCTTGGGATAGCTCAAGAGCCTGGGTCAGCAGCAGAAGAAAATCTTACAGCCGAGGGACCATTCCCTGTGATTTCAGATCAGTTACTGGCCGGGAGCTAGATCCGGCCCTCGACATCTGGCCACCGGTCGACATGCCCGGCCCGCCGCCGCTCTCCTCCGGTAGTGTGGGTCAACTCGCGGGTGAGTGACCCCGCGTCCTTCGATGTGCAGTCGGCAAGCTCCGATGATGACTAGCACACGTTTGAGGTGTTCAAAAAACTTGTGTATTATTCCTGGTCTGAGGTATTCTGGATTCGTGTATTGCGCATAAATTACTCGTCCCTTGCCTCTCTAGTTCCATGCTGGCCCCTCCTGAAGCCGCGGAAGTCTCTTCTTTCTCTCGTCTTGTGTGATCACCAACGGCAAAATGCAAGAAATGTGAGATCAAGTTGGCACCGCAGCGCTAGGTGTCAGTCCCGTATCCTTGCTGCGCATCCGAGAGAAGCCTCTGCCTCTCCTCCGCAACGGTGGAAGTAACTTTGTCTTCAGTTACGAACTTCCGGCCTTGAACAGTCACGAACGCCGTCAGTGCTAAACCGATCAGTCCGCCTGCAGACCCTAGAGCGACGTTGATGGGAGTAGGGTTGCCTTTAAGAGGCCCATGGGTGAGAGCATCGAGGCCCGACTGAGCGAAATTGAACACGCCTGAAACACAGACCAATATGCCGTAAATCCGGCCAAAGGTGGCGAATCCAAACACTTTGACAGCGTAGTCCCTGGTGTTCTTGTCAGCCGCGTGCGGTACTCAGACATCGTCGACCGAGGAAGACTTACGAAATGGCGGAGTAGTAGAGAGGGCGGAAGATGACGAAAATAATGACAGTCGCGTAGCTGGCCCACACATAGGGAAGACAATTCAAAACGCCGATGGTAATGATGCAGCAGGTGAGAACGCCGAAGATGATAGGAACGCTCAGATGATTGAGGAGGATGCCGATGAAAGGGGTTGCCGCGATGCCTCCGATTGGCAAGGCAGCATCAAAAAAGTGGTTGATGGAGACTGCATCTTCTTCTGAGTTCAATATGTAGCGGTATTGGGCCCTTATAGTCGCGATAAAATAATTCATCCGAAGCATTTGAGAGATGGTCAGGAGCAAGATCAGGATGAACCACGGACTGGCGATCTGCTTGGAGGTGGGCATGCCATGGAGAACACCCCAGACGCCGCTGGTTTCCTGTCGCTCCTCCTCGGTTCGGACACGCTCGTCGCGCTCGTCAGTGTCACCGGCGACCTCCTCGATCCGATCCAGCTTAGACATACGGCGATCTGCGCGGGCACTGCGTACTCGTTCAAGCTCCGCAAGATCTTCGATTTCGTCGTCCGAGTCGTGCGTATCTTGCGACGGGTCTTGGGCTTTCTGGATCTTCCTCTCTAGTTCCGGAATCGTGTGATACGAAAGACTTGGCATGTAAGTGACCTCCGCCAGCAAGATAAGGGCTGGGACACTTAGATAGGCGAAGAAAAAGTACTTCAGGGAGAACCTGCCGTCGGTCGCATCGTACACTATGCGGTAGACGAGGAACACGGCGGCGGATGCGTCAAACGCTCCAGTGATAAGAGCAATAATGACCCCGGAGTGTTTTGGGAAGGTATTGGCCAGCTGAAAACTGGACACGAAGACAAAGGTGCCTCCCATGGCCAGAAGTATGTTGCCCAGAACATATGCGTCGAAGGTCGGGATAGCGGATGAGAGCCCCATGAGAAGGCTGCCAAGTGTCAATGCAGCAGCTCCTGCAAACCAGCAAGCGCGCCGACCATAACGATCAAGCAGAAGACCTGCTATGAGCGACGAGATGTTGGCGGTGATGGAGGCGACGACAAAAAAGAAGTTGAGACGAAGATCCTGCTCTGCACAGGGCTCTCGTTCCGTAAAAGTCAGACTCCCCTCGGCCTCACACAGCTCGCCATAGACGCCTTCGGCAATGAGGATGGGTTTGAGTGCAGCGAAACCGAAAACAATCCCAGCCGCAAGCCAGCACGCCAGTATGCCTGTGGTGATTTGGGCTGAGTGGAGGGTTAGCAGGACGAGTTGAGCAGGCAAGGCAGTGCCACTCACCGAGTCTCCGCAAGTTTGATACCTTGTAGGCCGGTATTCGGGGCAGTTGGGCGTCAGCATCTGGTTCGGCGGGAGCGAAGCTCATACGACGCCACTCGGACTTGTTGTCAAGAGGCAACAGGTCTGTGGAAGCCAAAACACCTCCATAATTCCATGCGATGCCATTGTCGGTCTGTTGCTGGTGTTGGTGATGGCCGCTGCTTTCGTCCACGGCCGGGGGGTCGTAATCGAAGCCCTCGGCCTGTGTGACATGCTGGGCGAGAGACATGATGCTCCGTGTCCTAGATCAGGTCTTTGATGCTGAAGTCATCTCGAATTGAGTCGTTGGCAGAGAAGCAGGAGAGGCCTCATTCATCCGGTGGTGTCGAACTGAAATATCATGAAGCGATACACGCAACCATGGTCGTGCACGTGGCCTGTCTGCCCTGCTTGTTCTCGATCATGGCGTACTGGTGACGTGTAATGATGAACATCTGTCGGACGACAAGGTGCGTGAACCCCCGCCCCCATTGAGGAGCATTCAGCGGGCGGGGCGGGGTCAACAGGGCGGTCCTACAGGGCACCTCAAGGAGCCCTGGGAGGTTCCAGCACGTTCGATCGACCCGCAGCCGTGAAGGGATGCACCTGCGCAGGGCCGGCTGTCAAGAGCTAGCTGTCAGTCTGGCAACTCTGAGGGGCGGCAAAGCGGGAGTATCGATCATGGAATCGATCCCGACGGGTGACATACATGACAATTGGGCTGTAGCTGCCTCTCTCCAAAGTAGTCGGCAGAAAGGCTGCCTTCATCTTCAAGTATCCGAGTCGATGCCCCGTCGAGACGCCCGAGGCATGATGAGCAGGGATGTGCAACATGACGCTATCCTGCCTGAAGCTCGTCTGCACCTTCCCGAGTCCTAGGAATGTTGTCCGGTTCGTGCCTCGTCTGCAGTGTGTACACTGCATGTGCATGCCTTGGCATGGAGTCACTCATTCGACTTGAGACGAAAGGAGCTCCCCTCTAGCTCTGGGTCAGCTCCCGTCCGTGAGGCCGGGCGTCACGAACGGACGCCTCAAACGGTGGCAGGAGGGGCACGGCACATCGCGCCTTCCAGGTTCCCACCCGAAGCCCTGGAACATGACAGCTCTGGCCCCATCGATCAGGGCAGGTCCGGCCCCTACCAAACCTTCAGTGCTCCAAGATCCTTGTTTCGCCCCCGGGCCCTTCAAAGACACCAAGACGCAAGCCCAATGTCTCTCCGTTCCCAAGTCCGAAGACAAGGTTAATACACCCCTGTCCACCTGGTCAGTGCATCGCCACTGGCGGAAGGAAGCTTGCTTGGCTTGGTCGGGTCGGCGACTCGGTGCTCGACTCGGGATTTTATGTCGCAACCTGGAAGGCTTCGCAACCTGTGTGACCTTTTGGAACTTCTTCAGCAGCACCCGAAACCTCGCTCCGCACTCGAGCTCGACTTCGACCTCGACAAGGTCAATCGCCACACCACGCGACTCGCACGACCTAGGCCTGACATTCTTAGCATCACTGTTCGTGTCTATAACCCACGCCACCCCACCTCAACAACGCGGTCCTGGTCCCAGACCCCGTCGACTGCGACAAGCACAACCATTGCGCAACACGTCGAGGAGATGTTGAGCTTGCGCGAGCTTACCCTCCCGAGTAGAGGTTAAGACCTCCAGCGATCCGGCCGTGGCCACCCTAGCCACGTCGACCGAAAACAGAACCACCCGCCGCGAGTCAATCCTGCCCCGACCAGACCACCATGCTATCTCACCTCCGTTTCCATCGGCGCGGCCCTTCCAACCCCTCCTCTCCCAATCCCGATCAGTCGCCTTCGCCCAAGGACTATTCTCCGTTGCAACCGCACCCTCCTTTCTCTCAAGATGCTGCCTCTAGCAACGACGGTCGTCCCCAGTCCGCCAGCGCCTCCCTACAACCGCCGACATTGCCTCCCATCACTCGGGTGACCTTCAACGAAGAGTCGACCTTTGATCTCCCGACCTTCGACGCACCGATGAATACCGAGACACAGGTGCCCCGTCAGCCGCCGCGCTCGCCCTACACGGAAGGCTCAGGCTTCATGGGCGGCGTCGCCTTGCAGAAATATCGCCGCGAGCAGCAATTACTCCAGGAGCAGCAGCAGCAGCAGCAGCAGCAGCAGCATCAGATACCAGGGCGTCAGGGCGACTCGGGCCTGTTGAACCCTCAGCAGACTGGAGCAGAGTCCCAGACCGCAGCACCAACGTTGACCAGCCCGTCCAACCAGTCCCGTCCCTCGCTCTCTCCCGCGACACTTGCACCAGGGCCATCACCAAGCTTTACGTCACCGATAGATCTCCCGAGTCCAGGCTATGGGCAACATCAGCCGCCGAAGACTGGTCGCCGCCCTCCGGGTGTCAGGCTCGCTACCGATCCGAGCCCTCTCCCGGCTACTGGTCACCCACTCGAGCCACCAAAAGGAAGGAAGGGCCTTCCGTTCCTCAAGAATCCCATGTCGACTCTGTTGGCGCGCCGGAAAACCAGCCAGAATGCACCCGACATTGCGCCCCTACCGCTGAAGAACCCCGAGCCGCCCTCGTATGACCCTCGCATCAGGGGAACCCGCGTCCACGATTTCAGCGCTCCACGCGTGAGGAAGCCTGTGCCCTCACCTTTGCCCGACCAGGCGGAGGCTGACGAGAAGGCTTTCACCAAGACCGTATCACGAGATACCCTTGACCCAAGCCACATTGCCCAGCAAGGCCGCAACAAGAGCAATGCCTCTGATTCTGGACAATCGAGCACCTTCGGGACTGGGTCACAATCGTTGCCCCGCGCCGGAAGTGCCTCCTCTGGCCAGACGAGACATTCCGATTTGGACAGAAAGCCACTCCCTGGCGAGCCGCCGAACGTTCCACCCAAGGACGATGCCCCTCAGTCTGGCGTTACAGACACTACAACGCCCCCGGTGGAAGCTGCCAAGAGCACGGCATCAACGACATCTCCAAAGAAAGCAAATATGTCCCGTAATGCATCCCTGGCCGGCAGCATCGCGAGCAGGGACGTGCTATCATCTATTCCGCGGCACATGAAAAGCACATCATCTCGATTCAGTTTCGATATGATCGGTGCAGCGAAGCAGGAGAAACTCTTGGAGGAGAGGCATCGACAACGTGCGCTGGAGCGGGGCACGGCGAGCCCGGAACCTGAACCTGATCCGCATCGCGACTCCCGCTTCGATGATTTTGACGAGGACGCCTTTGACTACGACGCCATGTTGGAGGATGACGGGCTCGAGGAACCAATCCCTGGCGCTGGATACGACGACGACTACGAAGAAGATATCCCTATGAACAGCATGGATTACGACGAAGAATTCGAGGAAGACCCTGCCGATACCGTTCAGGGCCTGCGGCTCTCTAGTGGCCCAGAAACGGCCCGAGATCCGGATGACGACCAGAACAACTTCGCCGGCTTCGTGTTCCAACGATCTAATCCCGCGTCAGAACTCCCAACGCCGCGCAGCGCTGGCCTACTTGTGACGCCGAGAGACGCAGACGGGAAGGAAATCGGCTTCGCCACGTCTGGCGACACCCCCGACCTACGAAACTCCGAAACTCATCAATTGACTCAGGATTTCACACCGCAAGTCCAGTCCGAGGAGGACATAGCTGGCCTGGGTATTCAGGGGTTGGATGTCAACAGCAGCCCGCCGCCAACAGGGCGAGAGTCAAACCAGGCGCAACCCGTGGACATCTCTTCACCAGTGCCGCAACCAAGCAGACCACAGGACGATGAGCTCTACTTCGAGGGCGGTCTGCTGGACGCAAATGAGTTTGCAGGCCAAGGTGATGGGTCAACGTTTGACGAGTCTCTTTTCGATCTCGATGACACCGATCAGTACGGACGGCCAATACCCGGCGCGTTCGCCGCAGCACAAGCTGCGAGACTCGCAGCGCAGGAGGAGAGCAAGCGCGCTTCGGACACTACATCACGACTGTCCGGGCATTCGGAGGTGTCACAGTCGACAGCTCACACCTCCTTCAGCGGAGGTCCGCAGCTCTTCCCATCAGCTATTGGCACGAAGCGTGAGAGTGAAGTTCTGTCTGGAGAGGATCGCATGGGGTCCGGCTTGCCTGCGTCCTCTGCGCCGGAACTAGATACCATGGCCGCGTATCAAGCCGCCCTTGCTGCGGCTGCTCTACGCGCGGAAGCAGATGGCAAGTTCAGGCGGGGCTCCTCCACTTCATTCGACGCCGTGCCACAGTCAAGAGACAACTCCGACAGCTTTTCGCAATTCGATGGATATGATGACTCGATTCACGACGACAGCTTTGGGTACGAGGACATGGACGACTATGACGTTGACGACGACGCGATCATCGCCGAAGCCAACGCGGACGCCCTGGCTAGTGACTCGAATGGGTGGTACGGTAGCGAATTCGGCTTCTACTCGAGTCCTGCGCCGCAGCCGCGCCACAGCAGAGACAACTCGAATGATTCGGACAAGGCGTTCGAATATGCGAACGGCGGCTTCTTCGGACCATCTGGCGTCTCCCGCACCAAGTCTGGGAGGGTTGTCTCCCGCGAACCGAACCTGACGCCCATCACAGAGCGGTCCGAGTACTCCAACAGAAATTCGATCATGAGCCTGGCCGTTCCGCCCATTGGTTCAGGGGCGTCAAGCCTTGCAAGTCCCGGCCTCGCGCAGCTTGCCATGATGTCCGACGACGGTGACATGAGCCTGACCGCTCTGATGCGCCTGAGATCACGAGCCTGGGGCGGATCACAAATTAGTCTCTCGTCAAGTCGCGAAGGCTCTCCGAGATCAGAGCGGGCAGACGGCGCCAGTTCGCCGTGGAGCGACAGGCCGAACCTTCTGGGGCCACATGGGCATGCCCGCAAAAGCTCAGCGTTCTCCGTCAGGAGCCGGGAGCTCGACTCGTCTGAGCCAGGGAGCGCGTCTGGCTCCCCGACACTGACCATGTCGGTACCCGCCGTCAGCTCGCCTCCGCCGCCACTTCCTCCTCTGAACCCCGCCAGGATGTCAAACATGTCGTCGTCGCTCCACCCGCAGGCGCAACCCCATCACTTCGAATCGATTCAAGAGGCCGAGTCGACGTCTGCGGTAGGGTCGAACATCGTGAGCAGCCCTGGCGGATGGGCCCGGAGCCCTGACGCCATGTCGCATCCGAACATGGCCACGAGCCCTTCGCTCTCGCGGCGGCCGGGTATGGGGCATAAGCACAAGACCTCGGCCGACAGCATCTCGTACACCCAGGAAGAAGAGCGGGGCGAGACGCGATGGGTCATGGAGAGGCGGTACACGGCCGAGACGGGGGAGATTGAGATTGAGCGGGAAATCTTGCAGCAGGGGCGGATCTAGACCTGGTTGCCACCATGTGTTCTGGTCGAAATAGTTCGGGGTAATGAATGGGCATGCTGCGAATGGATCACGACAAACGGAGTTTTGGAAATCCGGGAGAAAAGTATTTGTAGATCATAGGTGACTCGGGTTGGAGACGAGTGCGTGTTCGAAAATTAGGGCCATGAGAGCGTTGCATGAGATATATACCAGCGAAGCCAAGCTCGCGAGCGCAGCATACATTAATGACGGGGACGAGATGATATATTCATACCTGCACGTGGACACCTTGAAGAATCGACGCCGTCTTGGCCTGTACATACGTGACTTTGACATTTTGCTCGCCTACTTCTGAACACATCCCCGTTTATCGCTTCTTCATCTTGAGCCTCATCCTGAGAATATCAGCGAACCGCCTGGCCTGGAATGTGCGGTAGTCGTCCCAGCCCTTGTAGTACTCCTGCAGCCCGGCGCCCTTCTCGGCGTAGCGGAGCGCGCCCTTTGTGTCGCCCATCTCGCTGTGGATGCGGGAGAGGATGCCGTACATGTCGCCGCGCTGGGCGTCGAGCCCTTCCTCGTCGAGCATCTCCTCGAGCTCGTCGGCGAGGTCCTTGACAAGGATCGGGGTGCGGACCTCGGGCATGGAGAGCTCCTCGAGGATGCGGTCGATCTGGCGGCGGTGCGAGTCCGAGGCGTGCGAGGCCGACTGGTTCTCGCACAGGGGGCACTTGCACTGGAAGCCCCAGGTGCCCATGATGAGGTCGGAGCGGTCTTCGGAGAGGATGTTGAGGGGGGCGTCTTGGGGGAGTGTTAGCATGGAGAATATGGGGGGGGTGGAGGGCGGGATGCGTACAGCTCAGAGTGATCTCCTCGCCGGGCTGGATGTCCCGGTAGGCGATGACTTCCATGTGGACGCGTGCGTTGGACCAGCGAGTCACGGCACTGACGAGTGTTAGCAGAGGTTTGGAGTGGTGAGGGATGGCAGTCGCCGTACTTTGGCATGCAGGCGTGGTTCAGTCTCGCAACCTCCTTGAACACGCCGTAGTGCTCTGCGCCGTTGAAACGGACTCGGAAGGCATTCGTCCTGAACACGTCGTCCAGTCGCTGGCCACCCATGTTCCTTGCCAAGTCTAGAATCTTCATCTGCTCCTCCTTCGGGAGCTTCACGAAAGCTCTCTCCGTGATGATTGCCGCCTCGTCCTTGTCGAGCGACTCTGGTCGGTCGATGAGCTTCAGCATGGCTGCTGAGTCGCGCATGAAAACTGTGCCTTTGGGGATGGTCGTGTTGGCCACAACGCCAAGCCCCTTCTCATCGAGGTAGACGATGTTGTAAGGCGGATATTCCGGCATGGGTTCAGGCGGCGGCATGCGCGACCACTGTGGGCTTCTGTCGTCCAGCATGTGACCGACGTCGGCGGCGATGTGAGCATTCGTCATCAGGATGAGACCCTGCTTGCCGTGCAGATCATCCCGTGTGAAGGCGCAGTACTGGTGTCTCAGCTTCTTGTTGCGGGTTGAGGGAGCGCACTCCCACGTGTGTGTCCAGGGATAGTAGGAAGAGACTTTGTCGACATCCAGAAGGTCCAAGGCGGCTCCACAAGAGGTGTCCCGTACGCTCGGCCGCAGAGGACCGGCGGGATTGTGAGCGCATATCCGTGGGACTAAGCTGGAGGTTGTGGTGTTGGCCGCGGCATCTATCGAGGTCGCTGCCAGCAGGGCAGCAAGGAGAGCCTTCAGTGCGACGTTCGGCGGTGCCATCTTGACGATCGTACCGGGGATGTAAGTGGGAACACGTTGGGGTCGGTCGTGGCGACCGAGCTGAGCTCCTCGCGGCTCCTTTTAAAGCCCCAGGAACTGGGGACATGACACGGTATCCCAGAAGACGCGCATGATCAGATTTCGGGGTTCAAGTCCAATTAACCGGAAGGAGATCCGTTGTCCTGATGCCCGATTGAGCGATGCTTGGTGCAGGAAGCCCAGGAACGGAGGCTCAAATACCGAGTTTGCCAAGTTTGGCACCTTGGCTGATCTCCGCGTCCGATGTTTATTTGGCAGCTTCCCCGCACTAGAAGGGAATTGGGGTAGGTCCTCGAGTGTGAAAAGCGGACGTTGTCGCTTCTCGGGGTGTCCAGCTGTCTGATTCATCCGTCCTCGGCGTCCTTGACGAGAGCCCAGCACTTGCGCATGCCAGTGCCCATCGATTCCACCTCGACCTCTTCCACGCTTGCCCAACGACTCGTCGCCGACCGTTTCGGCAGGTCTCCGACATTTTCCAATTCGAAGAGATGGACATGCATGGTCAACTTGAGATGAGAGAACAGCCACGGGATGCTGCCGAGCTCACCCACATGGCTCGTCTTGACTTTCCCGCTGCCAGCGCTCTCTAGAGACGCAATAAGATCCATGACATGGGCTTTGGCAAGTTTATCGCGAGCTGCTGGCCGCGTACCCGCGTCAGGAAGCGTCAAGCTCGGGAACTCCCACATGCCGGCCAGGAGGCCTTTGCTCGGACGACGATGGATGAGGAGACGGTCCCCGTGGCGGACGGCGCAGACAATGGTTTCTTCCACTCGAACTGCCTTCTTGGCGACCTTGAGGGGAAATTTCTTGGCATGGTTCGTGATGACTTCCATTGTTTTCGCGGAAGGAGCGGTTGACGGTGCGCTCTTCTCGTTGCTGGTCCTTGTGAATCTGAAAGCAGCCAAGGTGGCCTGCTTACCACCGGAGGTCTTCTTGGGCTGGTCTTCAACTGCATCTGACTCTGTCGCATCAGCAGCCTCCTCAAAAGGGTGACACAGGTCGCACTCGTCCTCGATGTCTTTGAGGGAGCTCGGTTTGGCGTTCGCGGCAAATCTTTTGCCCTCGGCATAGGCACGACACGTCTTCGTGATTGGGCACTGCGAGCAGTTGGGCTTGGGCGTGCAGACGGTGCTGCCAAGCTCCATCAAGGCCTGCCCCCATCGACCTGGCCTGCTACTCACTGAGGGTTCTCCGTCAATCGCGGGCCCGTCATCGACTGCATCCTCGGCTGCTGCCTTGACCAAGGCACCGGCAGCGGCCCATAAGAGGTCAATGACGGGCTTTTCCGACTTGATGTTACCCAGCACTCCGAGTTGTCGACTAAGAACTCGCAGGACATTGCCGTCCACCATCGGAGCTGCATGGCCGTAAACAATGGCGGAGATGGCACCGGCCGTATAGCGACCAACTCCAGGAACCTTCTTTTCCAGTTCGGGGACATTCTCTGGTAGCAGCCCTGCCATGACCGGGTCTGAGACGACCAGTTTCGCTGCCTCGTGTATGCGGGTGGCGCGGCTGTAGTATCCAAGACCTCGCCAGGCTGAAAGAACATCGTCGGGTGATGCACTAGCGAGGTCTTGAATGACAGGCCACTTGGCCATCCAACGATTCCAGTAATCTATCACAACGGCAACACGAGTCTGTTGGAGCATGATCTCACTAATCCAGACTTCATAGGCGCGCCGCTCAAGAGCCTGGCGTAGTGCTGCTGGATCTTGGGCCGAGTATTCGGCCGGGTCGATCCAGTCCTTTCGCCAAGGCATGTTTCGAGAAGTGCTGACTGTATCAAACCACGTAAAGAGAGATTGGCGATCTTCTCTTGCCGTAGGGCCAGACAGGAGGAGTGGGCGGTGATATGACACGGCATGTTGGCGAAGCGGAAGCTGTACTGGGTCTGTTGCTGTGACGACAGAGCGATCAAAAAGGGAGCTGTGAAGGGCATCGGCAGCACCTTTCTTGGGTGCGGCTCTCTTTTGCCTTTTAGCCGGAGGTTCTATTGACAGAGCATGATCGTTGTCCGAAGCTGAATCATGCTCGCTGATGGACGCGTCCTTGGATGGCGTTGGGCTTGGCGATTTGGCAGCTCCATTCTTAATGGCTGATTCTGCGTCATCCACAAATTGAGTCGCAATTCTTTTCGCCGCAGCCAAAGATGATTTTCGTCGCATCTTGGGCTCAAGAATTGACCGTTCGGAATAATGTTATATGTTGGTCGAGGGCAAGCTGGTCGAGGAGGTGATTGAGTGATGGTCATCTGAATTGCGCGAGACGCGTTTGGGCGTGGATCGTGCACGGGCCTTCTCGATCCTAGCGTCGAGGCAGGTGCCCATCAGATTGCCCCTTCCTCAAGAAGGCCTCTGTATCCGAGTCGACTGGCTTCACAGAATTGTTCCAATTGCTTTCTTGGTTGGAGACTTGACTTCTTCCAGTGTCATCAATTCTATCTCACAATCCAGCATGGAACACATCGACATCTAGATCATTCCTTCCATCCATCGCCAACACAGGTCATCCAGTTGACACCAACCAGCTTGAGGCCATGCTTCTCTGCAAACTCGGCTGGCTTCCACGACCGCCTCTGCACAAACTCCTCTCCGCCAACGTCCTCCTTCTTGAGATCGAATCCTTCAGGCTCGCGGTAGAGCAAAAAGAGATAGCGATGGGGTCCAGACCTGTGCCATTCAGTCAGTTATCAATAATAAGGATGGCGATAGCGTTCAAGGATCCACCACGTACTCATCCTTGGGCCCAGGTCCGAGGTATTCAGTCAGAGCCGGCTTGGTCTCGGCAACTACTGTGCTGCCTGCGCTCAACGGCTGCAGGCCCGGCAGCACCCAATGTCTCCAGAAGGCAAACTGAGGGTTGTCGGGCGTCGGCGCATCAGGGTCCGTGAGGATGAGGAGGTATGAAGAACCAGACGAGACCTCAGCCTGCAATTCCACCGTTAGCTTCACAACATTAAGCGTCCGATCACTCGCCCTCAACACACCTCCTGCTGGAAAGCAATCTCAGGCTTGACCTGGCACTCGCCCTTGCGGAACCAGTTGCCCAGCTCCAAGGCCTTGCCTCCGAATGACACTTCGAGCTTTGTGGTGGGCTTGAAGCCTTCCGGGATGATGCTCTCCGCCGAGCCGGGCGAGAGGTTGGCCTTGGCCAGTGTGGCCTTGAGCGAATCGGCGTGACTATCAAGAGACATGGTAAACGACTGATGACGGCAAGGAATGATGGAAAGACAAGGCTCCCTCGAACATCGGCGACATGCCCATGGAATCCCCCGCATTTCATATAAGCTTCTTTTGAAGCTCCCCGCCACTGCCCCGCGGCGCTACGTCAACCCCGAACCATGGAGGGGCAGCGCCCCTACAAGGCCTTGCCAAGCCAGCCTTGAACCTTGGTGTCGTGTTAACTGGTGGAAAATTGGGCACGGCCGCCGCAGTCAAGCCTCCGGTTGTCCTCGCCAAGCTCACGAGGACCTATAAAGCTGCTGACGATCATGCAGGCGCGGATAAACATTTTGATATGCCGCTCAGAAAACCGCGTCGGCTGCCAAACGCCCAGGAACCGGCGGTTCTCCAGATGTTTGCACTGCCACATCAGATGCACCTCGGGTGATCGGACGCCGGGAAGCCCTTGGACTCGCAAATGTGCTTTGGTGATGCTATCTCCAATCCTCAATTGAACACCACCGCCAGCAATGGCGGCGTACTCCAAAGAGCGATATGCTACACACCAGAAGCGCAGCCGTCAGCGACACGTCACGGCTGCCGAGCTGACGCGACAGGAACTTGTGATCTTCACGGCCCTTGTCGGCTGGCTTGAACGAACAGGACCAAGGGACCCGAGGCTATTTCGCGACGCGCCGTTTGCAACATATCTCTGCCCCTGTCTCCTTGAACGTGCTGCGCAGGAAACATCACTCGATTCGCTTACGAAGTTGACATTCATCAAGAGGCCTCAGTTCATGCGAACGAGTTCAACCGATCGTATTCAGTTGTGACGGCAGATCACGCATGAGCTGGCCATCATGGTGTCTCCATTTATTACAGCTGGATCGGGACCTGCCGACGTACCCCCACGCTTCCATCGCCTCCTTGACTCGTCGGGGTTGTTGCAGCACTCCTCATGCAAAAAGCGAGGGCTGGGCCTGGGGCTTATTCAACTTGTTGCTGATACTCCACGCAAAACCCCCGACGCGAGGGCCGCAGCGAGGGCCATCGCTTCAACACCTCCTACGGGACCGAGAGCGAGCTACTCCTGCACATGCGGCTCGCCCGATATCTCAGCCGATCCTGATCGCCTTCGCAGAACACGGTAGACCGATTTTGAAGATGAAACGGTACTACCACTGGAGCGGTTGGCGCTTGTCTGTCTACGTCTGACTGCTTGCCTGCCTGCCTGTCTGTTAGGGTGCGATCTTTTAATCCGAGGCTTGCCCCGCCGAGTGGTTCGAGGCGAATGTGCCTGCGGTTGGTCGAGGCAGAATTCACTTGGAACGCTTGCCACGAGGACAACGCGTGGTGCCTGATTCAGGGAAACGAGGTCCAGACCAGCAATGTCTGAGCTCAGCGTCACCCATAGCGACAATCAAGACCGCATCCCGGTATGAGCTCTACTATTGTGAGCAACGCCTAGCATACGTGGTCATTCAGATCCTGGGGTACAACGACCATGTTCGCTCCAGCAGTTTGCGAGAAAACCCGGCCATGGCAAGTGTCATCAAAGTCTAACACAGCATGCCTTCGTGGTCGCTCCTGAATCCAACGAAGTATTGCCGAATTGGCGCTGGTTCCCATCGCGTCCATGAATAGGTGGCCACGACAAATGTATCAAGGACCGCATGAGTTTCCTTCGTCTCTCCCTGGAAGCGGCTATTCCAATGGAATGAGAATTCAATGCCTCCCTTCTACTAGCTCGGCGGTGGTGTTTGCTTGATATTGACATCTCCGTCCTGCTCAAGGAGAGGCGGTCTGAAAGGGCCTGGCCTTCTTATGCTACGGGTCTTTCCGCAATTAGATTTCTTCGAACCGACAGAGCGGTAAGCCGGTCGCAACAGAACACATCAGTTTTGGCTTAGCCGGGGACTCAAGGGCACGCGGGTCATGTCAGTGGTGATGGTTTGGAACAAGCCGACGGGATTATACGAGCACGGCAGAAACCACGCACCTCCTGCATCTATCATCTCCGACCTCTCGGATCTCCGAGCATTTCATGCGAGCGACATACCCCGCCAAATGTGGTGTTTGGAAAGTGTCTCTGGAAGGCCAGCATACTGTTCTCCAGCTTGTGAGGCTGTTTACACCGTTGAGGGGCGAATATCTTCGAAGCGCGGCCCTCGCAGACTGAACGCGTTACCAAAATTGTACAATGTCTTGCTTTCTGTCGAGTAATTCGGCAGACTTTCGTCGCATCACACCCTCCATGGCACCCCGTGGTACCTGGAGGGAGCTCAGAGGTGATTGAGAGGCGAGTCGTGTGACATGCCAGTCCCGCGACACGGTGACCACCCTGCATGGACCTGCTGACGCTCCGGGCCTAGTGTCTCGGGAGTTCACCGAAAAGACAGGCTTGCTGACATTTAGAACAGCTCTGGAAGGCGCCCGCCTCCGGGGGAATATCTAGGTTGCGAGCGGCTCTTGTGGCAACCAGGGGTGGTTTCGACTAAGGGAGCCGACTTAGCCGTACCTGACGTTGAAAGCCCCGCCGAGTTGGGTGGATGGTGGTATTCAAGCGTCGCGAACGCCTCCGAGAACGCTTAGGACCAAACCATTTCGAGATATCCGGCTGTCAGCAACGTCCCAAGCGTCGAAGACTGGAGGGTGTATCGGCGGGCTACCGGCGCTAAAGCGGGCCTCGCAGTGCCGTGTGAACCGATAAAATCGGGCCTTGGCGAAGATCGCCTCCCGGCTTGGCATAGTATTCGACCCCCCGGCCGGGATTCACCATCGACGCCCAACTTCGGGTCACTGTTTAAGCATGATATTGAGCGCGGAGGTCACTTGTGGGATGCGGAGACTCTCCACGGGGGCGCCGTCCGCCAATACAGACATGGCTTCTGGTAGCCTTTGTTGGCTGGACAGGCGCAGCGGCAACGAATACTTCCCGCGTGAGATCCCCCGTGGCCTCGGACGCCACCCGGTTCCTGGCAAGAGAACGCGGGAAATCCCCGTCTCCCAGTCGAAGTGGTGTCGTGCTCCACGAAAACATGCGCCATCTAACCTATGGCCCGTCTCGAGCAGGCGAGCCACCCTGGCCAACTCACCGGAGATGCGTCCCCACGATGCTCCATACTGATCCTTCACCCCTCCACGGGGTCATCTATTAGCTCAACACTGTTCCCCCACGCTCCATTCTAGCAGGCGGGGGATCGCGGCCTTTTGCCCGACGGGTTTCCTTTAAGAACGGGACGATCCCAGCGACTGAGGGAGTTGGAGGGACAGCAGTCTGCAGTGTCTTCCACACCTCTTCTTCTCTGCTCCCTTCACCCAGACATCACCCAGACATCACGCAGAAGAATATCTCTCAGACAAGATGGCCGGAGGCGTCAAGAAACCCGTCAACATCTTTCGCCTGAAAGACCTCGGCGAGCCCAAGGGCGTCTTCAACTGGCGCCTGTGGTTCGCCGTTGTCTCCTTCGGCCTGCTCGGCGCGGCCCGCGGCGTCGATGAGGGCCTCATCTCTGGAGCGTTCAAGTCCAAGGACTTCCAGTCGTACATCAACTACGAGTCATACAGCACGGTGGAGCAGACCAACATCAAGGCCAACGTCTCGGCTATGGTACAGATCGGCTCAGTTGGCGGTGCCCTCATGTAAGCCAAGACCCAATTGCTACCCCATGGAGGTCCTAGACATCAACAGCTAACGCGAACATCTCCAGTGCTTTCCTTGTCTGCGACAGAATCGGACGTATCTGGGCGACGAGGCAGCTTTGCATTGTCTGGATCATCGGTATCGCCATTTTCATGGGCAACGGGGGCAACCTTGGCGCTGTCTACGCTGGACGCTTCATCGCCGGCCTGGGTGTCGGCCAGACGCCCGTCGTCGGTCCTGTGTACCTGGCCGAGATCGCGCCCGCGTCGATCCGTGGTCTCTGCACCTGCATGTTCACGGGCTTCGTCTACCTCGGCATCGTCCTGGCCTACTTCGCCAACTACGGCTGCCAGGTCAACCTCGGCGACACGACGCACAACAGATGGCTCGTTCCCACCAGCTTGCACATCATGTTCGCCGGCATCATCTTCCTCCTGACCTTCCTCCAGTACGAGTCGCCCCGCTACCTCATCAAGAAGGGCAACGTCGAGAAGGCGACCAAGGTCATGTCCCGGCTGCGCAACCTCCCCGAGGACGATGACTACATCGTGCGCGAGATCTCTGCCATCCAGCTCGCCCACGAGCACGAGCTCGAGGCTACCATGGGCACCAGCTGGGTTGGCGTGATCAAGGAGCTCTTCACCGTGCCGAGCAATCTGTACCGCCTCTACCTCACGAGCATGGTGCAGATCCTGTCGCAGTGGTCCGGCGCCGGTTCCATCACGCTCTACGCGCCCGACCTGTTCGATCTCCTCGGCATCACTGGTCAGAACGAGTCGCTCCTCGTCACGGCCGTCTTCGGTATCGTCAAGCTGTGCGCCGCCGTCATCTGCGCGCTGTTCCTGGTCGATGTCATCGGTCGCAAGCGCGCTCTGCTCACGGGCATCACGCTGCAGGCCATCGCCATGATCTACGTCGCCAGCTTCCTGACATCGGTCCCCGAGCTCGGCGTCGTCGACGATTTCACGCTGCCCAAGTCGGATCTTGGCGCCAGCCGTGGCGCGATTGCCATGATCTATGTCTCAGGCTTCGGCTG
Source organism: Furcasterigmium sp. R96-07A1 (assembly GCA_037042015.1). NCBI lineage: Eukaryota > Fungi > Ascomycota > Sordariomycetes > Glomerellales > Plectosphaerellaceae > Furcasterigmium > Furcasterigmium sp. R96-07A1. The sequence goes on along the minus strand of JAXQJP010000333.1, from coordinate 7,901 downwards.
GGCGCTGGGCTGGAACTCGAGTAAGTACCCCATGCACGCACCGTGTACGGCCCCTACGGATGAGCATTTCGCTAACGGTCCTCCCCCCTACAGTGCAGTATCTCCTGACGGCCGAGCTGTTCCCCCTCCGCGTCCGCGCGCTCGCCACTTCGTGGGCTATGACGCTGCACTTTGCGAACCAGTACGGAAACAGCCGGGCGGTGCCCAACATGCTGCTGCCGGTCGCCGACGGCGGCATCAGCCCCAAGGGCACGTTCTGGTGCTTCGCGGCGGTGACGCTGCTGGGCGGCGCGTGGGTCTGGTTCTTCGTGCCCGAGACGGCCGGGCGCACGCTGGAGAGCATGGACAGGCTCTTCGACCTGCCGTGGTACAGGATCGGCCTCCACGGAAACAAGGATGCCGAGGAGCAGGACGCCGTTTACAACGAGAAGGAGGAGGCGGCTGCCAACGTGCAGGGCCAGGCGACGCACATGGAGAAGACGCAGAAGAGCGATGTCTGAGGATGCACGCTTGGAGGGCGGGTTTCAGGGGTCGCGATGGTGGGAAGTTAGTAGACGGTAGACTGCACCGGGCAGACCGGTCGAGAATTCCCATTTTTGGTTGTTTGCACTGACGGATGACTCGGTGGCGTCGCCTTCGGCACTTGGGGCCTCGTGTTATGGGATCGGATCCAGGCCCGCCCCTGGAACAAGTCCGAGAGGGCGTTACAGCGGGCGGTGAGGGACGAGGGCTACAACATTGAGAAGACAAGCCCGTCTTCGTACTTCTACTGACTCTAGCAGCCACAGCTCCTGGATATGGGGAACCTGAGGAACTTACGAAGCCATTCTTCAGCCAGCTCTCCTCGTCACTCGGTCTCTACACGTGTTCCATTCCCCGGTCTCGACCCCGGGACACAGTTTTTTCATCGCCTCCACTTGCGTGATGGAGCCCCGCAAACAGAACGAGCCAAGTCTGTCCGACGGCGAGAAGAAAGAGAAACGGTGGAGAATGTCACAGAGGCCGAACGAGTCGCGAACTCGCGATGCAAAAGCGTGACGTAACAAGAACCCCTGGGAAGAAGTCAAAACTTCCCCAAGCTGCGCGGCCCAGGCCGAGGGCTCCGTTTTGCTGGATGGATCCCCTGATGACATGTTCCTTATTGCTGGGTCTTCTGCTCTTCCTGATGCTTCTCTCTGATGACAGACTGCTTCACAATTTGAATCACAACTCACGAGTATCTCAATTCTGCTGCATCCTTTGTCAAGGTGAGCAGATGCCATGGACGGATCTTTCCAAGGCCCCGACGAAGACGAGCCCCCTCCCTTGCCCCAGCAGGGCACAGGCGACGGTGCCCGGGACATCTCGCCCGCGAGCGGAGGGTCGTGGCAGACGGCATCGCCAGCCGAGGCTGCTGCTGCTGCAGCCGCCGTGAAGAAGGAGAAGGGCCGCGTGCGCTTCAACAGTCGCGCCGCGGAGACGAACCCTCACCAACGATCTTCTTCTACTCCCCCTGCCGGTCATGGCCAGCTGCTGGACGAGCCTCTGATCCCGAAACCGGGACCTTCCATCCTCCGCGGTACGCCATCTCTACTCTCCCACCCGCACACGACACTTTCTGATGAGCAATCTCCAGATGAGCGACACGACCCCATCGAGGCTGCCGCCGCCGCCCAGGAACGTGCACGCCTGGTCGCCGCCAGGGTGCAGCGGAGAGAGCGGGAGCGGGAGCAAGAGGAACGCTATCCCACCTCCCGCATCTCCATCGACTCGGACGCCGTCACCACGACCTCGAGCCATGCCGATCAGATCCCGCTGCAGGACATGGGTTCTCGCCAGGGACTCAACCCCACGCCGGGCGACGAGGAGAGCGAGGACCTGAGCCAGGAGGCCCGCAAGCTTGTCAGGGCCCATACCGTCCGGTATTCGGGCAAGTCTGGCCAGGGCCAGTACTACCCCGTGGAGAACGCCGAGGCGTCGTCGTCGACCGGGCCTCCTCCCGCGCGAACAGCCTGGGAGGAAGTCAACGACGGCAACTACGACGGCCTGTACAGCGTCCACGCGCCGCAGGAGTATCGTGGAAACGTGCTCTCGCAGCTGCTGCGGCTGTACAAGCAACCCGGGGCCGCCGAGTCCTCGGCCTCGACCAACCGCCACGTCAGCTCCGGCTCGGTCGGCTCCTGGGCCGGCGATGCCTCGACGCCAGGCACGCCCGGGTCCGGCGGCACGGGCGCGACCACGCCGAACAAGCGCAAGTGGTACGAGCAGAACAGGTCCTCCGAGACGCTCATCAACCTCGTCGGGGCGTCGGCCAAGCTCGCCAACCCCAACCTGGGGGAGGCGGACAAGGACAAGGACAAGGACAAGGCGGCCGGGAAGAAGCGGCCTCCGATGCACAAGAGGACCGGCAGCGGGTCTCGGCTGAGCACGTTCCTGCAGCAGAGGGACGAGGAGCAGCTCCGAATCACCGTGCACATCGCCGAGACGCTGTCCCGGCAGAACTACATCATCAAGCTCTGCAGGGCGCTGATGCTCTTCGGAGCGCCCACGCACCGCCTCGAGGAGTACCTCAGCACGACGGCCAACATCCTCGAGATCGACGGGCAGTTCCTGTACCTGCCGGGCTGCATGATCATCTCGTTCGACGACCGGTCGACGCACACGACCGAGGTGCGGATCGTGCGCACAGCGCAGGGCATCGACCTGGGCCGGCTCAAGGACACCCACCTCGTGTACAAGGAGGTGATCCACGACGTGATCGGGGCCGAGGACGGCACGGCCAAGCTCGACGACCTGATGAAGCGGAGGGACAAGTTCCACGCGTGGCTGCGCGTGCTCGTCTTCGGCCTCACGAGCGCGTCGGCGGCGCCCTTCTCTTTTGGCGCACGCCTCATCGACCTGCCGCTCACTTTTTGCTTCGGGTGCCTCGTCGGCTTCCTGCAGCTCATCGTCGCGCCCATGTCCATGCTGTACAGCAACGTGCTCGAGGTCAGCGCCACGGTGCTCATCAGCTTCCTCGCACGCGCCTTTGGCAGCATCAACGACTCGAACCTCTTCTGCTTCTCGGCGATGGCCCAGGGCGGTATCGTCATGCTCCTGCCGGGGTACATGGTCCGTAAGTCACACCAACCCCCCTGAAGTCCCCTCGAACTGCTTCATCTTGCTTCTTCTGCCCCCTCGCCCCTGGCATCTCGGCCACGGATCACTGACGAAGCAGTCTGCTCGGCCCTCGAGCTCCAGTCCCGCGCCATCGTCCCCGGGTCGATCCGCATCGTGTACGCCATCATCTACTCGCTTTTCCTGGGCTTCGGCATCACCGTGGGCGCGGCGCTGTACGGCCTCTTCGACGACAACGCGACGTCGCGCACGACGTGCACCGACCCCATCTCGCCGTACCTGAGCTTCATCGCCGTGCCCATCTTCGTCGTCTGCATCAGCATCCTGTACCAGGCCAAGTGGCGCCAGATGCCCGTCATGGTCGTCGTCGCCTTCGCGGGCTACATGGTCAACTTCTTCAGCGGGCTGCGGTTCGCCGCGGCGCCGCAGATCGCCAACACGCTCGGCGCGCTCACTGTCGGCGTCCTGGCGAACCTGTACTCTCGCCTGCGCCATGGCGTCGCCGCCGCGACCCTCATACCGGCCATCTTCACGCAGGTGCCCGGAGGCCTGGCGTCGACGGGCGGTCTCCTCAGCGGCCTCAAGACGGCGAATGCGCTGACGAATTCGACGCAGGAGGTCAATGGTACCTCGTCGGTGCAGTTCACGCAGGGCGACTCGCTGGACACCGTCGTCTTCAACGTCGCGGCCTCGATGATCCAGATTGCGATCGGCATCGCCGTCGGCCTCTTCATGAGCGCCCTCATCATCTACCCTCTTGGCAAGAGGCGCAGCGGCCTCTTCAGCTTCTAGACGCTAGGTCGTAGTTTCACTGCCTTTCCACGAGCGCAGTCTCGACTTATCATACTTGACCTGGCTTGACCTGGCTAGAGCCTTTATCACGTAGAAATGCCTCATGTCCTCGTAGCTAGCGTAGTTCTGTTCTTCATTTGCGCTTTTGTATTTGCTAGCTTCTGTTTAGATTGGATATCGTAGCATTTGTATTCATACTTGGGGGATATGCATTAGAGCGCTTGGAAATACTACATCGTTTGCTGTTAGTGGTACATGGTGGTGAAGTTCGTGTCCGTGATGAGCGCCCAGATTTGCAGGCTTTACACTTTACAGGCTTGAACCTCGTCCACTGGTAGCATGGCCATGAAAAGGACTAGGAGAATCAAAACCATAATATAAATACTACCAGAAATATTCGTAGCGTAAATCTAAGCAGGTCTTGAACTGCTGGTGGCCTGATGAGAGCAGCACGTGACCCACTTCAATGAAATGCACCTCACGATGGAATCAAATCCTTCCCTCTTCCTCTCCTCCCTCTCTTTTGACTCTCAACCAAAATCACCAAAGACCGCACAATCATGAGGTGAATATTCCAGGATACATGTCAGACCGGTCAATACATTGAACATCTACGGGTCATCTCGCTACCGGACACCGTTGTTCAGTCCGAGTTGAGTCTGCTCAGGCTGCTGCCGCAACCATGGATGACCTTCCCATGCAGCCCTCGGGCCTCCGCATGCAGCACGACTTCATCACTCAAGAGCACGAGGCAGACCTCATCCAGATATTCCACGGCTTGGACTGGCCAGACCGCCCCGGTAGGAGGTCCCTGCACTGGGGCTACACCTTCTGCTACAAGACGTTCGGCATCGACAAAGACATCCCCTTCAAGCCGTTCCCCGACTGGCTGGAGCCTCTCCTCCCAACCACCGAGGGCAGACCGCCAGACCAGGTCTGCCTCCAGTACTATCCCCCGGGCACCGGCATCCCGCCCCACGTCGACACCCACAGCGCCTTCGACCAGCTCTACTCCCTGTCTCTCGGGGCGCCCATCATGATGCAGTTCCGCGAGGGCGCCGGCCCCAAGATCGATTTCGATCTGGCCCCGCGGAGCATGCTGCAGATGAGCGGCGACGCGCGCCTGCACTGGACGCACGGCATCAAAGCCAAGAAGACGGACCTGCTGCCGGACGGCACGGTAAGGCTGCGCGAGCCGCGATGGAGCTTCACGTACCGCTGGCTCCGCGAAGGCGCCACGTGCGAGTGCGGGAACGAGAGGCTCTGCGACACGGCACAGGCGCGCATCGGCGTCGAGAGGGAGTATCGGTGGAAGCAGGACCTCGAGAAGAAACCTGCGGACGAGGAGGCTGCCGCCCCGGTGTGACGACTTTCGACAGGATTCAGGATTTTCTTCGACATTTCGGCCGTGCTATCTAGATCTGGGCATTCGGGCTCTCCGACTGGCCAGTTCTAGGTCCTGAGTACATGTCTCCCTCCGGCATTTTCAGGGAGGCCGCGAAGACATCCATGGAGTCACGGCCTCGCTCTCCTCGTACAACCTCCTAACGGTGACCCGCGGCACGCCAACCGCGCTATGCGAGCAACTCTCTCGTACCAGCCCCGTCGCCTCCCAGTCCTCAGCAGGCGGGTGTTTCCAATCGAACACCCCGCCCCTCACAAGAGCCGTCATCTTCAAGTCCGCCAACGAGCTCTCGACGCCCAGGTCGTGCCACGACGTGAACGTCACGGCCCGCCCGTCCGGCGTCACGGAAACTGTGAACTCCGAGCGACACCACGCGCACAAGCCGGCGACCTCGGCGCTTCTCACGCTGAAGGCCCGTGCCGTCATGTCGAACATGTACCTGTCATACATGAACCGCCATGAGGCCGGCCACGGCTCGGAAGGCGGCTTGTTGATGGGGCCGCGGTTCGCGAAGATTCTGTGGTCGCAGGCCCGGAAGGGGCGGAGCTCGAAGTTCTCGTCGGGGGTGCAGGTGCGCGTGATCTTGAGGAGGAAGATGTTCTCCCGGGCGCCTGTGATTCTGGAGCGCGCGGCGACGACCTTGGGGCGAATGGTGCACTTGTCCCCGATGTCCGTGTCGAGGGCGTCCCAGCGCTTGACGTGGGGGAGCTCGTCGTCGGCGGGGGGGCACAGGATACTCTGCGCGTACGCGCGCTGCTGGGGCCCGGCGTCGTCCCAGCGTCTGATGTACTTGAGGGCGGTCTGGACGTGACAGGTCTCGAGCCGGAACCCCGTTCGGGGATGTGAGTAGGAGTTGGAATTCGCCATGGGAATTTTGGAGTGGTCGACGGGGGCGGCGACGGTGCGGACGCCGTTGCAGACCCAGCTGTGCACGCGGTCACGGAGGCTGATGCAGACCCAGCGGTCCATCCGGTCACGGACGTCTCGGCAGACGTAGTCGAGCTGCTCGTCGTCTGACATGGGGACCCGGAGCGAGGTGCCCGGTATGTGAGGATAAAGGACGACATGGTCATCGTGGGGCTCGTATAGTATGATGAGGTGCATCACCCTGCAAGTCTGGGCCATGAGGAGCACGTCTGCCCGGCTCATGGCTTCCAGTACGAGAAGCACGAGATCCACTGGCAGCTCGAGCAAATTGAATGTAGTGTGCCAGGGGCCTTGTTCCGACATGTCGACCATGTCAGTCTGTGGAGTCGACAGGTACTGTGATGACTGTACACTATCTTCCGAGTCGTATTCTTCTTCTGAAGGTGAAGGGCTCTCACGGCGATCTTGGTCCATCCTGGCGCTGCGGTTTAGCGACTCCTGCCGCGAGAAGTTTCGATGTGCTGTCTGAAACGTAGAGAATGGTGAGATATGGGAAGGACTTTGATGGAAGATGAAAAGACAGGCAGAACACAGCCATTGCCAGTTGAAGGGGCGTGCAGCAGCCTTATATCGAGAAACGCCACGAAAAGGCCTCGCGCCGGCAGAGGTGATGATAGGCAAACGCCACGAATATCCTCAAGTAGACTTTGACATAAAACTCCAAATGAGATACGGCTTGAATGCGCCACTACACCCAGGATGATGTCGCGAAGTTAAATATCCTAGAACAAAAGCCACGGTGGTGGCTCTGGATGTGGCCCAATCTTGGGAGAGGCCTCTGAGAAGCGAACTTGATATCAAAACAGAGGGCGGGATGCAAAAGCATATGGGATCAGCCATCCTACAAATCCTGGCTCCTTTGACGACAGACCAGATTACCCGAGTCTCCATCCCTTTACTTTCACGGACTATTCGTCATGGTATGGCAGCAGAGCTTCCCTTGTTGCGGGCGGTCTGAGTTTTATCATCTCGAAGTCCACGAGGCGTTCAACAAGACCAAAGCATATCATGAGGCTGAAGCCCATTCATGCACCAATGTAAATTCATCGAACTCAACCAAGATCGACAGAATCGACAGCAAGGCATGCATCAGGGAAGAAAAGTAAATTTAAATAAAACCAATGAGATATACTCGCTGAAGTTCGGCCACCCACCGCTTGCGTCCAGCCTCGCAGCACGCTGATAAACCACAAAACCCCACCGAGAACATCCTAATGCACATTCACGGTAATAAACAGTCCCACCCTCCATCAGCGAGCGCCGTCTGAACCACGCCGCCTGAAGCACAATCCTACGACAGGCTCCTGCACCCGGCCGAGCTGTCCTCGTTGAAGATGCCGCCGTAGATGATACCCTCGTCGATGCCCGCGGGCTGCGTGCCCTGCTTCGGGTCGCCGTTGCCGCCGAGGCCCTTCTTGAGCACGCCGAAGTGGTACTGGCCCTGGCCGCCGATGTCGTTGGGCAGCGGCTCGGTGACGGGCGCCAGGGGGTCGAGGCCCGTCGAGTAGAAGACCTGGAGCGTGTTGGCCGTGAAGTCCAGGCCGAGGGCGAAGTTGTGGAAGACGTCGGGCGTGAAGGGCGTGGTGAAGAGGACGGTGCCGAAGGCTACCCACCCGCGGAGTCAGTATTCACTCTTTTTGGATGTGTCAGGAGGTACTCATTGTGTCTCTGGAGCAAACAC